>MU227069.1:2955116-2979372 GCA_018584345.1 Thuja plicata
ATCCACCTTCTACCATTTTCATGTTAAATAAATGCTTCATGAGAAATACCTTGTTTGAAGCTGAAGGCTTTTCATACAACTTCGCTAGGGTTTCCATCAGATCTTTAGCTGTCATTGCTCCAGTAATATTGAATGCCACCGATTGTGCCAGGCATAAATGAATACTCCCCAGTGCCTTCCTATCTGAAATATTCCAATCTTCCTTAGACATTGCTGCCTCTTTCTTGGCTATTCCCTCTAATGGCCGCCATAGATCCTTCTGATAGAGATAGTCCTCCATTTGCATCTTCCATAACTGGAAGTTCTTCCCATTAAACTTATCAACCTTCAGCCTACCCTTGTCTGCCATTTCTCCCACTTAACTGAGAGACTCTCCCACTAACTCGTGAGACCTGCTTCAGAGAATAGATGAAAGAATGAACGAAAAAACCTCGCTCTGATACCACTTGCTAGAATAATAAGCAGAATAATGCAAATATAAACATGAAAGAGAACACAAATGACACAGAGATTTAATGTGGTTCACCTAATCCCTGGGCTACGTCCACCAATAGCGAGTCCAATATTTTTATTATTATCCAGCGATTACAATCTGAAACCTGCAACTCAATACTATCACAAGAAGCTACAAAAAAAATCCCTCATACAATGAAATCTCAAAACCCTAAGCCCTTTTCACAAGCATATTTGACCTGACCTAATTAGGGCAAAAAATACTCTGACTAATAGAAAATCAATGGTCGACCCTTTACAATATTGTTAAGTCTGGGGGGAAACTGCGCCGAAAGAAACTGAGTCTGATTAGGCTCCACATACATAACACCACATAGCTGCCAACAAGCATGCAAGCTTTACAGACTATGACGTGGCACCACACAAGCCTCTGCATAATGATCCCTTACACTTGCTCATCCAAGTTCATGAACACATGATCTGTAGGGTCCACATTGATGGTGGAGCCAAATTAAACATATGTACTTTGAAATTAATCAAAGACTTGGGATATTCTGAATCCAGCATTGATTTCACAAGGAGAATCAATATCAGGGCCTATGATGAAGAAGAAAGGTCTTCCAAAGGCATCATCATACTACCAGTCTGAATAGGCCCAGTCATTAAGAACACCCTATTCCAAATCCTAGAGCTAGATTTGGGATATAACATGTTACTAGGAAGACGATGGATCCATGAGATGCAAGTTGTACCCTCTACCTATCATCAGTGCATCAAGTTCCCATAATAGGGGGCATAAATAATAATTGAGGGAGATCCCAACCCATTCCAATACTACAACACCATCAGAAGTAGTACTGACAATCAAGTACCTTCAAACCAGGAGGTAAGGGTTCCTTCCACCTCAAATCATATTCCCAAGGATGTAACAATAAGGGCGGGGAATATATTCATTACAAGCCAAGGATGTTGTGGGTACAGCTATGAGGAAACTTTTACCATCACCAACATGCCACAAAGTCCAAGATAATACAACATGCCACAACAAGTGACAACACATGAAACCCCAAAACCTGTGATGTTTAGATGTCCACCCACCATATTTTTCAAATGGGGGGACATTACGAAAGAGAACCCTTTTAATATTGATATAAATACATGTTTGTATCAGGACCCAAGAAACACTTCAAGCACACATACCCGTGTCAACATATGGAGCCGTCTTCACAATGCTACAAAAGTTTGGGTATGATGGTACAACTGGTCTGGGGGAAAGACAACAAGGTCTAATGAAACTATCTTTACCACCAACCCAGAAAAACAAGAGAGGGTTAGGCTATGGGAGAAATAGAACCAGTACTGCCACCTGGGACATACCCATAGATCAAGAACAAGTTTTTGATTTACATCGGGGGGAAAACCCAGAACATGCCTTAATCAACAATATCCTCCAACAGTTATTGCCATATGAAGTGGAAACCCCTTATTCCCGATTAACCCTTAACCAAGCTATCCAAGATGACGAGTAAGGTGAGACATCAAATGAGAATTCTAGTACAACTGATTCCCATGAGTATGAGTGGAGATCCATCCATAGTTCTGAATCAACCATCCCAAACTATTCCCCATGGTCAGTCAGCACTATACACCTTGAGGATATGTTCGACAAAATGACCATAGAGGACCATCCATGTATCAATAAACATATCGATAATAATTCCTTAGGCAGTGCATCCACATCACATTCCAGGTTCATTGACACTATCACCATAGTCACATTTACCCAAGCAGAGTCATCCCCCCACAAGGACCTTTGTCTAGTACATCCTGACTAATAGAATGGGATCAACAAGGACAACCTGAAATTGATACCTTTAAAAATTATGAAGCCGTCGCAGAATTCATGGGACTCAGAGAAGGCATGGCATCAGGGGACCACAAAGAAGGTTTCTCTTTTGACCTTGACAGATCAAACTATTTTGGGGAGGAAGCTCCTCTTTCCAGTCAAAAAAGAAAAATAAAAAGAAAAAAGAACAGTCAGTAAGTGAAAACCGCAAGGCCCTTTCTGACTCAAAAAATGACAAAAAAACAATAAAAGATGTATCTTTTAGTGAAAACCTCACTGATGTGCTAGAGGATTGAAAGCATGACCTCCTCCCCCTAATAGAAGAAAAGTCAACATTACTAGCTGAGGAAACAGAAGAAGTCAACCTAGGTGATGAAAAAAACCCAAAGAATATCTATTTGGAAAAATCACTTACATCAAAGGAATGAGAGAAGTTCATTAGCTTCTTCAAATAAAGGCAAGTCAACTTTGCATGGTCCTACTTTAACATGCCAGGCCTAGATCCAGAGCTAGTGTTACATCATCTACCATTGTTACCAAATGTTTGCATGGTCCTACTCCGACATGCCAAGCCTAGATCTAGAGCTAGTGTTACATCATCTATCGTTGTTACCAAATGTAAAACCTGTCAAGAAAAAGTTGAGAAAGATGCATCCACATGTCACATTACTTGTCAAAGTAGAGTTGAAAAAACTACTAGATACTGGATTCGTACGACCAATCCCATACGTAGATTGGATATCTAATCTGGTTCCAGTAACCAAGCATAATGGTCATATCTACATTTGTACAGACTTTAGAGGTCTAAACAAATATTGTCCCAAGGATGACTTTCCTTTACCGAATATCGACATGATTGTAGATCTCACAGTAGGACACCAAATGTTATCACTCATGGATGGCTTCTCAAGATATAACCAAATAAGGATTACACTAGAAGACCAACACAAGACTACATTTACATGTGCCTGGGGCACTTACTGCTGGAATGTAACGTCATTTGGCCTTAAAAATGTAGGAGAAACATATCAAAGGGCTATGAACATGATCTTCCATGATCTCATTCACAAAACAATGGAAGACTATGTTGATGACATACTAGCCAAGTCAATTCTCAAAAATAATAACCTACAAGTGTTGGGACCCATATTTGATAGAATGCAAGAATACAAAGTCTGACTAAATCCAAAAAAGTGTGTATTTGAGGTCATTATAGGAAAGCTTTTAGGATTCGTTGTGTCACATCGAGTAGACCCAAAAAAGGTCAAGGTCATCCTTGACATGTCACCACCAACCAATCTAAGGCAACTAAGGGATTTGCAAGGAAGGCTTCAATCCATAAGGCATTTCATTTCCCAATTAGCATAAAAGTGTCATCCATTCCAGCATCTACTACACAAAGATGTGACCTTCATATGGACATAACAATGTGAGAAAGCATTCCAAATATTCAAGGATTATCTATTGAAGTCTCCCATATTGGTGCCACCTATTTAAGGAAGGCCATTACTTTTGTACATCTTAGCAACTGAGTCAGCACTAGGAGTGCTCTTGGCACAACATGATGACCAAGGCAAGCAAAGATTTGTCTACTACCTTAGGAGAACTTTGGTAGGCTATGAGCTCAACAAATCACCAATTAAAAAATCATACCTCGTAGTAGTCTTTACTTCCCAGAAGCTAATACATTACATGTTGAGCCATCAAACCATGCTCATAGCACACATTGATCCCCTGAAGTATTTACTTAGCAAAGAAACACTCACCGGGCGGCTCGCTAAATGGGTGATGGTCTTAAGCAAATTTGATCTAGAGTGTGTAGACAAAAAAGCTATCAAAGGGAAAGTAATTGCAACCCAACTAGCAGAGGCACCCATACAGGATCATCAACCTATAGTGTCTGGCTTCCCTGATGAGTCCATTCTTGCAATACAACTAGCAATGGAGATTTAGAAACTATACTCTAATGGATAATCCACAAACCATGGTGCAGGAGCAGGGATAGTACTCATTACTCCAAATAATGATGTGATCCCTAAATCTTTCTGACTTGACTTTCCATGCACAAACAACATAGCTGAGTATGAATCTCTAGTCATCGGAGTGAAGACAACTATACAATGGAGGATCAAGAACCTCAAAGTCTATCGTGATTCACAACTAGTCATCAGCTAAGTAAACAATGACTACATGACAAAAGATGAGAAGCTGATCCCATATAGAGAACATATGGACAGGCTACGACCTTCATTCCATTTCATTGTATTTGAGAAAGTACCAAGAGTTCAAAACAAAGCAGTGGATGTGATGGCTACCATAGCATCCTTGATCGACATTTTGAGAAACGAGACTAGATTCTAATTTTTAGTAGAGAAACTCATGATACTGACACATCAAGATCCTATCGTAGAGTCAACATGTGTCCTTATTGGTCCTGAAACCCCATGGTACCATGACATGTACAACTACCTCCAAAATAGTGTCCTTCCACCCGACTTGTCTAGGAACCAAAAGAAGTCCCTCATCTACCAAGCCTCTAGGTACACCCTTCTCGCTAGTATTCTATATAGAAGAAGTCTAGATGGAATGCTTTTAGGATCTCTCACTTCCATGGAATCCCAGAGAACCTTGTACAAGGTACATGAAGGAATTTTTGGAGCCCCTGCAAGTGGAAATAACTTAACAAAGAAGATAATCAGAATGGGATACTACTGGCCCACAATAGAGATAGATGCCAACAAGTATGTACCAAGGTGTAGACAATGTCAGATTCATGGAGACCTCATCCATGCACCAGCCCAAGAAATCAATCCCATCACTTCACAATGGCCATTTTCTAAGTGGGGATTTGACCTATTGAGTAAGATTACACCAACCTTGTCTAATGGACATAAGTACATCAATACAACAATGTAATACTTTACTAAATAGGTGGAATCCATTCCTCTCACCTACATCATTGGTAAGTAGATCTCCATGTTCATACTCAAAAACATCATCTTTCGGTATGGAGTTCCTCAAACCATACTAAGAGATCATGGTACACCTTTTCAAAATCAAGATGTTGAAGATCCTTGTGAGTAGTTCTACATTAAACAAGGTTGTTCTTCATTCTACTATCCCCAAGGAAATGGTCAAGCAAAAGCCACAAACAAAACCATACTGTGGATCTTAAAGAAAACAATCAATGAATCAGGGCAAGACTGGCATTTACACCTCAGTCCCACACTATGGGAATACATAACTAGTGTGAGAACCCCCATAGGAGCCACTCCTTTCTCACTAGTATATGGATCAGAGGCGTTCCTACCCCTCAAAGTTGAAATCCCATCCCTAAGAATCTCATTGAAAAACATTATTTCAGATGAATACTACCGCGTAGCACGACTCAATGAACTAGAATTGTTGGATGAGAGAAGACAAAATGCACTCAACCACTTACAAGGCTATCATAATTTCCTTAGAAGGAACTATCACAAGAAGGTAAGACCACGATGAACCTTCGAGATAGGAGACCTTGTACTTATGGAAAATAAAAAGAACCAAGCAGAAAGGGTAAAACTAGGAAAGTTCAAGCCTAACTGGCTAGGACCTTATGTCATTGTCACATCTTGCAATAGTGGGGCATACCAACTGGAAACACTAGAAGCAGATCACCTCCTAGGTTACATCAACAACATGCACCTCAAGAGGTTCTACGCTTGAGGTCTCAAGATTAAGGCACCTATCTAAATTTCCAAAAAATACAAAAAAACCAAAAAATACAAAGGTTACCTTGGTGAAAACCTAGAAAACAATCACCTTGGCGAAAAAAAAAAAAAAAAAAAGGTTACCTTGGCGAAAACCTGGAAAATAGGGGCCTTGGCGGCAAAAAATAAAAAATAGAAAATAAAAAGAAAAGTAAAGAGAAAAAAAATTTCTCTCTTAGTGAAAACCTGGAAAATAGGCAATTGGGTAGGTACCTTGGTGAAAACCTAGCAAACAGGCGCCAAGTGTTCAAATCCCACTTTGCTATCAATGAACTCCAAAGATCAAAGCTTGATCTCCCCGCACGCAAGACTGGCTACCCAAGCTATTTTCAAAAGCACAATCCCCTCAGAGCATCAACACTTTTCCATGGTTTATACTGGTCCACTAGCCTAGGGGCAATTCTAAAGTCATCAAAAAATCCTAAAAATAACAAAATATCCTAAAAACAATCAATCTTCATCAAAAAAATAAAAAATTACAAAATCTCAAAGCAATAAAACCAGTTCAGTTATCAACCAAGCAAAAGACAATCAAGCCAATCAATCAATGTCAAAATCATGAGATTTGTAAATCAGCAATGAACTCATATGAATTAGCTTTATCAGCTATCCAATCTATCAACAAGTGCATGACGATCAAATTCAAGCCAATCAATCAAATGTCAAAATCATGAGTTTTACAAATCAACAATGGACTCATATGACTCAACTTTATCAGCTATCCAATATGTATTCAAATCATCTATCCAAGCAATCAAATTCAAAATAAATCAAATCAATCAATCTTCAAATCAAACAAATCAATTGTCTTACACAGTGATGAATACACTCAAAACCAGACAGATTAGTCTTATATGAGTCATCCATTCCTGAAACCAGACACAATCAAGCAAATCAAGAAACAATAAACTGTTGACTAGGTCAGTCATGTCAGTCTGATGTCAGTCTATCTTTCGCGGTTATGTTCTTACGCTATTCCAAGATACCACCAAGTGATGAGAGTAGCTATGATGGATCATGATCTTATTTTATTTTATTTCTATTTGTGGAATGTTTCATTTTGATTCTGGGGCAATGATGATTTTGATAAATGTGGTAGGCGTTATCACTTATCTGGCAACCACGTAGTTCCACGATCTGAGCTTAACCCTAGAAAAGAATTGGACAATCCTTTTATGTTATTTGCTTGTTGCTACCAATAGAATCATAGTGGTATCCAGATGGTCTGTATCTGGGTGCATTGGACTTCTATCTTGATTTTTTTCTTTTATTTCAGATTGTTCAGAGATCATAGTGGTAAATGTAGACACCCTAAAATGGACATACTTGCGACCTTACATTACAAACATTAAAATTTCATCGATTTTCTTCTAATTTCATCCCCCAAATTATCTAATCAAATCCCCAAAATTAATTAAATAATTAATTTTATTTAAATAATTAACCTTAATTGATTAATCTCCATCAATTAATTAAATTCAATTTAATGGTTTTTTAATAATTAATTAATCATTTATTTTCTTCTAATTTCATTCCCCAAATTATCTAATCAAATCCCCAAAATTAATTAAATAATTAATTTTATTTAAATAATTAACCTTAATTGATTAATCTCCATTAATTAATTAAATTCAATTTCCTAAAGTTTAAATTTAAATATTTAAACTTATTATTTAATTCTTCTAATTAAATTAATTTTGTTAAATTAATTTAATTTAATTCTAAACCAAAAAGAATTCAATTATCTGACATGTTATATACTTTAATTATAAAAATGAATTAAATATTCAATTAAATCATTTCTTTAGTTCAAAAAAGAGAACTCTTGATCAGATCTCTGATTGCATGAATTACTCCACCTACCTCTTCAGTTCAAAAAGGTAACTCCAAATTACCTCTTCAGTTCAAAAGGTATCTCATAATCAGTTGTTTAGTTAACCAAACTTTACCTCCTCTCTCCAAGTTGAGGAGGTGGAGTTTACTGATGACTTCTCCAGTTCTATTTCATCTCAACCATTCAATTTTCATCCTCTAATCTTTGGGATCGATCTCAACCGTTCATATCATTTCCATATTCTATATAATCTACCCTTCATAACCATTTGAAGGATCTAGGATTTCAAGCTTTCTTGCACCCTTACTTTGTCAGATTGGTTCAAGCGTCAAGCCTTCTTGTGATCAAACATCCAAGATTTCAAGCTTTTGTGTGCCCTTACTCTATCAGATTGGTTCAAGCATCAAGCCTTCTTGCAATCAAACATCTAGGATTTTAAGCTTTCATGCACCCTTACTCTGTCAGATTGGTTCAAGCATCAATCCTTCTTGCGATCACACATTCAATATCATATTCTCAATGCTCGCAATCCATAGACGCTGCCTATACCAATACTAAGCACCACACACAAAATATTTCAGAAGGAGTAGAGAGAGACAATAGAAGATTAGAGATTTGTTAGTTTGCATTCGTTTGTATTCCTCCTTGATTGCTTGTCATTTTATTATTCGTGGGTTTGTTCTTAGTAGTTTGATTTATTTTTTTCCATTACAAATTGGTGGTACTAACCCTCGTTATTGAGCATACAGAACACATCTTATACATTTTCTTCTAATTTCATTCCACAAATCATCTAATCAAATCCCCAAAATTAATTATATAATTAATTTTATTTAATTAATTAATCTTAACTGATTAATCTCCATTAATTAATTAAATTCAATTTCCTAAAGTTTAAATTCAAATATTTAAACTTATTAATTAATTCTTCTAATTAAATTAATTTAATTTCATTGAATAATTCATTTCTAAACCAAAAAGAATTCAATTATCTCACATGTTATATACTTTAATTACAAAAATGAATTAAATATTCAATTAAATCCTTTCTTTAGTTCAAAAAAGAGAACTCTTGATTAGATCTTTGATTGCATGAATTACTCCACCTACCTCTTCAATTCAAAAAGGTAACTCCAAATTACCTCTTCAGTTCAAAAGGTAACTCATAATCAGTTGTTCAGTTAACCAAACTTTATCTCCTCTCTCCAAGTTGAGGAAGTGGAGTTTATTGATGGCTTCTCCAGTTCTATTTCATCTCAACCATTCAAATTTCATCCTCTAATCTCTGGGATTGATCTCAACCATTCATATCATTTCCATATTCTATATAATCAACCCTTCATAATCATTTGAAGGATCTAGGATTTCAAGCTTTCGTGCACCCTTACTCTGTCAGATTGGTTCAAGAATCAAGCCTTCTTGCGATCAAACATCCAGGATTTCAAGCTTTCGTGTGCCCTTACTCTGTCAGATTGGTTCAAGCATCAAGTCTTCTTGCGATCAAACATCTAGGATTTCAAGATTTCATGCACCCTTACTCTGTCATATTGGCTCAAGCATCAAGCCTTCTTGCGATAACACATTCAATATCATATTCTCAACGCTCCCAAGTCATAGACGCTACCCATACCAATACTAAGCACCACACACACAACGTTTCAGAAGGAGTAGAGAGAGACAATAGAAGATTCGATATTTGTAAGTTTGCATTCATTTGTATTCCTCCTTGATTGCTTGTCATTTTATTGTTTGTGGGTTCGTTCTTAGTAGTTTGATTAATTTTTTCCATTGCAAATCGGTGGTACTAACCCTCGTTATTGAGTGTACAGAACACATCTTATACATTTTCTTTTAATTTCATTCTGCAAATCATCTAATCAAATCCCCAAAATTAATTATATAATTAATTAAACTTAATTGATTAATCTCTATTAATTAATTAAATTCAATTTCCTAAAGTTTAAATTTAAATATTTAAACTTATTAATTAATTCTTCTAATTAAATTAATTTCATTAAATTAATTTCATTTCATTCAATAATTCAATTCTAAACCAAAAAGAATTCAATTATCTCACATGTTGAATACTTTAATTACAAAAATGAATTAAATTTTTAATTAAATCCTTTCTTTAGTTCAAAAAAGAGAACTCTTGATTAGATCTCTGATTGCATGAATTACTCCACCTACCTCTTCAGTTCAAAAAGGTAACTCCAAATTACCTCTTTAGTTCAAAAGGTAACTCATAATGAGTTGTTCAGTTAACCAAACTTTATCCCCTCTCTCAAAGTTGAGGAGGTGGAGTTTACTAATGGCTTCTCCAGTTCCCTGTGATCTCAATCGTTCATCCTCTAATCTCTGGGATTGATCTCAACCATTCATATCATTTCCATATTCTATATAATCAACCCTTCATAACCATTTGAAGGATCTAGGATTTCAAACTTTCATGCGCCCTTACTCTGTCAAATTGGTTCAAGCATCAAGCCTTCTTGCGATCAAACATCCATGATTTTAATATTTCGTGCACCCTTACTCTGTCATATTGGTTCAAGCATCAAGCCTTCTTGCGATCAAACATCCAGGATTTCAAGCTTTCATGCACCCTTAATCTGTCATATAGGTTCAAGCATCAAACCTTCTTGCGATCACACATTCAATATCATATTCTTGACGCTCCCAAGTCATAGACGCTACCCATACCAATACTAATCACCACACACACATCATTTCAGAAGGAGTAGAGAGAGACAATAGAAAATTCAAGCTTTGTAGTTTTGCATTCATTTGTATTCTCCTTGATTGCTTGTCATTTTATTGTTCGTAGGTTTGTTCTTAGCAGTTTGATTAATTTATTTCCATTGAAAATTGATGCTACTAACCCTTGTTATTGAGCGTACAGAACACAACCTATACATTTTGGTGAAAACCTGGAAAACATGCACTATTGAGAAGGTACCTTGGTGAAAACCTGGCAAACACGCACCAAGTGTTAAAATCTCGCTTTGCCATCAATTAACTCCAAAGATCAAAGTTTGAGCTCCCTGCATGCAAGACTGACTACCCAAGCTATTTTCAGAAGCACAATCCCCTCTGAGCATTAACACTTTTCCATGGTTTGTACTGGTCCACCATCCTAGGGGGCAATTCTAAAGTCATCAAAAAATCCTAAAAATAGAAAAATGTCCTGAAAGAAATCAATCTTTATCAAAAAATTAAAAAATTGCAAAATCTCAAAGCAATAAAACCAGTTCGTTTATCAACCAAGCGAAAGGCAATCAAGCCAATCAATCAATGTCAAAATCATGAGCTTTGCAAATCAGCAATGGACTCATATGACTCAACTTTATCAGCTATCCAATCTATCAAATAAGAAAACGATAATCAAATTCAAGCCAATCAATCAAGGTCAAAATCATGAGTTTCGCAAATTAGCAAGTGGACTCATATGACTCAGCTTTATCAACTATCCAATCTATCAACAAGTGAATGGAAATCAAATTCAATCCAGTCAATCAAAGGTCAAAATAATGATTTTCACAATTCAGCAAGGGACTCATATGACTCAGCTTTATTAGCTATCCAATTTGTATTCAAATCAGCTATCCAAGCGATCAAATTCAAAATCAATCAAATCAATCAATCTTCAAATCAAACAAATCAATTGTCTTACACAGTGACGAATACGCTCAAACCAAACCTATCAATATTATATGAGTCATCCATTCCTGAAAACAGACACAATCAAGCATCAAAGAATCAAGCAAATCAAGGAACAATAAATTGTTGACTAGGTCAGTCGTGTCAGTCGGATGTCAGTCTATCTTTCACAGTTATGTTCTTATACTACCCCAGGATAGCACCAAGTGATGAGAGTAGCTATGATGGATTATGATCTTATTTTCTTTGATTTTTGTTTGTGGAATGTTTCATTTTGATTCTAGGGAAATGATGATTTAGGATAAATGTGGCAGGCGTTGTCACATATCTGACAGTCACGCACTTCCATGGTCTGAGCTTAACCCTGAAAAATAATTGGACAATCCTTTTGTGTTATCTGCTTGTTGCTACCAATATAACCATAGTGGTATCCCGATGGTCTGTATCTAGGTGCTTTGGATTTCTATCTTGGTTTTTTTCTTTTATTTTAGATTTTTCAGATATCATAGCAGTATCCAGATGGTCAATATCTGGGTGCATTTGGGTCTTTTTCTTTTTAAAATCAAAGATCATAGCAGTATCTAGATGGTTAATATATAGATGCATTTGGTTCTCTTTTTTTTTTAAAATAGAGATACTAGCAGTATCCAGATGGTCAATATCTGGGTGCATTTGGTTCTATTTCTATTCAATCTCTCTACTCCTTTTGGTTATCAAGAGATCATAGCGGTATCTAGATGAGCAATATCTGGGTGCATTGGATTATCTTTCATTTTCATAATAAGGTGCAATGATGAAAAAAATTGAAAAACTCGGCAGCGACTTGGATCACCCATCCTATCTATCAATCGATTCCAGAGATAACTTCACACTAACTTTCTTCTAACTAATAGATGCATTTACTCAAATACTTTGTGCATAGTAGATTGTATTTATTTATTGAATAAGAAAAATCCAAAACATGTGCATAGTAGATCATATAATCAATGCATCCATCATCAATAACATCATAACTACCATAGGAATGCATTCATCATTATCATATAGTGATTCACATTTTCAACAAATTAATGCTCATCTGACACATTTTCTATGCTTAATTTGTTGAGGGGGGATATAGTCCACCTGCTGCCACTGGGGCAAGGTAGGGCAGGATCAAATCTAAAAAATCTTTGACACAACGTGATGAATCATATTGTATCAAAGAGGGGCAAATGTAGACACCCCAAATGGATATACTTGCGACCTTACATTACAAACACTAATTTTTATCTATTAATTAATGGGTTTTAAGCATTAATTAATCATCTATTTTCTTCTAATTTCATTCCCAAAATCATCTAATTAAATCTTCAAAATTAATTAAATAACTAATTTTATTTAATTAATTAACCTTAATTGATTAATCTTCATTAATTAATTAAATTCAATTTCCTAAAGTTTAAATTTAAATATTTAAACTTATTAATTAATATTTCTAATTAAATTAATTTCATTCAATAATTCAACTCTAAACCAAAAATAATTCAATTATCTCACATGTTTAATACTTTAATTACAAAAATGAATTAATTATTCAATTAAATCATTTCTTTAGTTCAAAAAAGAGAACTCTTGATCAGATTTCTGATTGCATGAATAACTCCACCTACCTCTTCAGTTCAAAAAGGTAACTCCAAATTACCTCTTCAGTTCAAAAGGTAACTCAAAATGAGTTGTTCAGTTAACCAAACTTTATCTCCTCTCTCCCAGTTGAGGAGGTGGAGTATATTGATGGCTTCTCTAGTTCCCTTTGATCTCAACCATTCATCCTTTAATCTCTGGGATTTATCTCAACCATTCATGCTACTAACCCTCATTATTGAGCATACAGAACACAACCTATACAGATGAATATGATATAATCATGATGATTTGCATTTGATTTTTATATGCTTATTTATCCCTTGTAGGAGTTAGGGAATCATTTGGATTGAGTAGAACCTTTTTGTAGTTAGGTTTGTTTGATCTCATTGTAGGAATGCTAACAATCCTTTCCCCCTTGTACACAATGAAATTTTGTTCAAAGTCTTTAAAATCATAATACTTAATTGTAAATGATGAGAAAGTCCAAATATAAGTTAAATAACAAGCCTAATGAGAATATGCAATCCACATCCACTTCCACAAAATAACATAACTATTCCTGTTTCAAAAGGGAACCATATAAGAAGGATAAACTCACTTGTGTAATCACCTAAAAATGGTCATCAAAACCCTAGACCCCCAATCTCAACAATTAATCAAGAAACCCTAATCTTGATTATTCTAAGTCCTAAATCAAACACGCAATTCATCAAATTCAAACTGATCTGACCTAAGCCCTAGGTCCTAATCAATCATCGTACTTCATTAATTAATTAATTCCTGAAATCACATTACATTGGTAAATAAACCTTATGTTAATTATTTAATTGATATTCTGATATATTAATTAAATAAAAATTACAAAATTGTCAATTAAATAAAAAAGGAATTAAATTAATTATAAAAACATAAATGTGCATCCAAAATCAATTAAATTATTAAAAATGCATATGACATCATCAAATCCAGTTAACTGATTTATCATTTTGGAAACAATCCAGTTCCACTTAGTTAACTAATTCTCTATTGTTTATCATTTTGGAAACATTTCAGTTAACTGAAAACTTAATATGGAAGTTTTCAAAATAACTGATCAGTCAGTTCAATCAACTGACTCTCTTGACCAATCACATTATTTGCACAAGGATAGTGCTTCTTCAATCGAATCTTAACTACTCTTTTTGTTCGATCTCGACCGTCGATTCGAGAGAGATTTCTATAAAAGAGAAACTCTTTTCCTCCACAAAGGATCCTAATTTTTTATTAATGTTAATATACTGCATTTTCATTTTAGCTTTCTTGCATTTTAACTTTCATTTATCTAGCATTGTTGTTTATTACTTTCAAGCATGCAAATCAAATCTTAAAGCACACTTTGAATTTGGTGTTTTTAAAATGAATATCTCACACTTCATTTGGTGTTTCTAAAATTGAATCTAATTAGCTTGGATGAACAAAAAATTGCATAATCATTTAGATTAATCAAAGCATTTTACTTTCAGCATATAGATTAAATCCTTCATTTAGGTCTTCGGTGTAGTCACTGAGCTTGCAATGATATGAGAGAAAGTTTATATTCCTGTCTTCTAGAAGGCAACAAGTCGACTCATTCAGACATGCAGGATGAATGAATCCATATTCATTCTTGTATGCAACTGATGAATAATGACTATGTTGAAGTGTACTGCTAAAGTAGAGGTCCACTTTTAGCACACACATTTCTTGCGCCCACCGTGGGGTAGAAAAAAATCAATTTCTGGTCTCATACTTTACATTTGCTATCAATTTTGTTTTCTGTTATTTTATACATTTATTTTGAGCTGAATCTGAGCCCACCATTGCGTTGGGTCGTCATTTCAGTGTGAAACGACAATAAATATGGCTACCTTCACTTAAAATTGAATTTGTCACAATTTTTTTGCAAACAGAGGTCGTACGGCCTTCTGCATGCAAATTGAGACACTGTGTGTGTAGGCCAAAGCCAGTACGCATATTGAGGCAATTTTTGAAAATCTTGTTAAAATTTTTGGTACGATCCCAAACTCAACTACCTTTCTTATCAAACTACTGTGTATTTATTATTTAAATCTATGCGGACCCATGTTCTAAGGGCACCATGGCCACTGACTAAGTCAAAAAAACACTAGGCTTCTTTGTTTTGTTTAAGGTATTTTGAGTTTGGCATAAAAACTATCGTGTTTCCCCAACTCCCATGAATGTGGGACTAAAACACCCAAAACCGCGCTGTAAACCCTCCTCTCAGCCTGCCTCCCCGCTTCCCACCACCTTCACTCCCCCACCCGCATAGCCACCTGCCTCCACCTCTCTTCACCACCTCTCCTTCCCCACACAGCCTGAGCTTCCTTTCCTGCGTAGCCCGAGATGCCTCCACTTCCCCTCCCCGCCGCTTCTACCACCTCCTCCAGCCCCACACTACTCGCCAAAACTCCTCCTGCCTCCGCCTGCAACCTCCCTCAACACTCCCCGCCAGCAGCCTCTACTCCACCTCCACTACTCGGCCTCCACACCCAATACTCCCTCCCGCACTGTAATTCCTTCCTCCCTTCCTTCGCCTGCCTCTCCATAGAACCTCTCCTCTACCCTCCCTCCTTTGTTCAAAGCCTCCACCCCATGCTGCTTTCCTCACCCTCTGCCTGTAGTCTCCACCACTTGTTCTGCCTTAGCTCTCCCTTAGTCGCTCGGCCTCTAGCATCCCTCCAAACAGGCTAATAAAAAATAGACGCGTGGCGCCTTGTGATTAGCCCTTTTGCCACACAGGAATTCAGAGGGATTTAAATTTGACACTCATTTAGCTGTCATTTTGCAGGCTTATTAGCTTCCTGTGACGGCCTACCGACCGTCAATTTTAGCATAGTAAAATGATAATGTCAGTAGGGTTTTTAAAATCCTAGCCTTGACCATATGCATTTTTAAATTGACAGTCCAACTTCAAACCCCATATCTTGCTTGTTTTAGCTCCTTTTTGAGTGCAATGTTTTTTTATTTTGGGTAGATTTTCCCAAGGATCACAGTGGTGGAGTTATTTTCTATTTTTGGTCTCTGGATTGATCAGAAAATGCACTTTTTGGTGACTGTACCTACCTAATCCTGCATTTTGCAACTTTCAGAGCCTCGTACGGGCTCATACGGTAACATTTTTGGATGATTTTTTTTTAAAGTACATAATTTCTCATCTAGTTTCTGAATATACAATCATTTTTCTAATTTTTTGGATTTTCTAATACTGACGAGTTTTGGGCTTGGTTGTTCTCCTGATTATCTTATTGGTTGTAGCCTAATAGTGATTTGCAGGACACTGAAAAAAGAAGAATAAAACACAGAATACTAACGAATCATCTTGCAGGTTGCCTTAATCGATAGAATGCTAAACATTGTGCTTGCATTTTGTTTTTGTTTTATTATAATAGGAATGCACATGCAAGATTTTTTTAAAATGAAATTTTATCTGATGTTTTAGCGATGAAAATAATGTTAGGAAACTATGCTCTCTCCCTTTTGAGATGATCAAAAATCTAGAAACATTTATTGTCATTTTCCATTTAAGATCTACAACTTTAGAGGGCCTGTCCAAGTGGGGAAAAGTACTCACCCTTGGAGAATGACCCAAGTGAGAACATGCTAATGCCAAGCTTCTTCGACTCACTATAATAAAAATGCTTCTTGAGGCCAAAACCTCAGAAGATAAGTGTCATTTGAGCTTATACTCGGCTCTCGCCTAAAACAAAGAAGGGTGTTTGGGTCTCAATCATGTATCGTGAACTTCTTGTGCTAAGGTGCTCTATAGGGTTAGCAGCCTGAATCATGTTGGCGTGGACACAGAGGATACACTTAAACGAAGACCCTTACTAAAACCTTTTTCAGCTAGTGGCCAAAATCCTTTTCTACTTGTTGATACGGACATTGTGAGATGCGCATGCCTAAGAAACCTCTCATGTACCCCTCTTGTTGAGACAGTAAATTTATCAAGATCCTTGAATCTTGAGAAATTTGAAGCTTGGTAGGCCTGAGAAGTGTGTGTCATGGAGGGGAGCTAGTGCTACCAATCTTCTAACTGTCCGACTTGAATGGGTATTTTATTGTAAGAGGATCCAAACAACTATTGTCTATTTCTCGCCACCTAGGAATAGGGTTTGCTTGATGTGCTTGAATAGCTAAGGGCTTCTTGATGTGTTTGGTGTGAGTGTTCACAAAAACAACAACAATAACAATCAAACAATCTAGAAAAATGTACACTTAGGATATTTTTTTATCTTGTCTCGTCTGAAACTTCAACGATCTTGTCAAAACTCTATCGAAACTCTGTCAAATTTGTTTCAAAAATTTGTCAAAACTTTGTCTTTGATTAGTCTATCCTACTACAATCAGTATGTTCTAAAATTTGTGTTGTCATAACGCTTCTGCTAGTTTACATGCACCTGTAATCTATTATTAGTCCAACACATCACTGTCTTGAAATCTGATGTCGTTACGCTTGTCCAATTGACCAGTCCTTTGCCCTAATCTTATCAGTTATTGTCTGCACTGTCCTTATTATGGGTTGTGAGATAAGGTTCATTAACCTTGACTCAAGATCGAACTCTTTGACATCTCCCCCTCAGTTGGACATTTATCACTTGGTCTCTCTTTGGTCTTGGATTTAGACAACACTTTAGATATCACCACGATGTCAGTCAGGCAAATCAATTTATCTTATGCCTGTGTGAACTAGAATTCATTTTAGATAATTTCACGAAGAAGACAAACAAGGATTCCCATTCGAATACAACTCCTTGTATGGAGAGAATCCTCTCTTTGAAGGATATCCTCAAATTCCTCCTAGATCACAATCCCCGGAGGACAAGTTACCTAGTCCTAAGATGTTAGAAGAAAGAAAAGGTAGAGGTAGGTCTCGATGGAGAGACCTCTCCAATGGTACCAACCATTACAATAGTCAACACTCCTTGAGTCCATCACACCCCGATGAGGAAGAGATTGACGAATGTCTCCAGGCTAAGAGGTTCCTAAAACTCATGAAAACAATCCTAATTCGGGATAAGGAACAATATTTCCTCGACCTAGTAGAGCAAGGCGCTTAACTTCCACCTTAATTCAAAGCTGAAGATATCATTGCTAGAGAAGAAGAGAGACCCATGACACTCATAACTAAAAAAATGCAAACTATACAAATCGAATTACAAAAACTCCAAAAGGAAAAGGAAACACCCAACACAAGGTTTTCTTAAACATAATCTATCCTTTTTGTTTTGATAAAGATTTGTACTTACCTTCGTTCCCGCGTGGGGTTGAAATTCCATAATTTGATAACTACAACGTCACTCTAATCCATAAGATCACATCTAAGAATTTTTTTCTCTTTGTACAAAATTTATGCATGACAAGACATATCGTATGCGTCTCTTTCCTTGGAGTTTGAGTGGCCAGGCTATGGACTGGTATCAAAACTTTCGATGAGCTGATGAATCTATTCCTGCAACAGTATTCTTACAATATCCAACATCATGTGACGATGATTGATATATGCAACATGAAGAAAAATATAGGAGAACCCTTTCTAACTTTTCTTGAGTGATGGAGAAAGATGTTTTCTAGATATCCACAAATCATGCCTGAGTCTAAAAAGATGGATATTTTTGCTAGTGTTCTGATTCCAGAACTAAACTACCCCCTTCAGATGCAATGTCCACCCTCTTTTGAGAAAATGGTGGAAAACGTGATGAAAATAGAATACGTGCTTGTTAAAAAGGGTGACATTACCCTCTATAAAGAAAACAAGTTTGGTTCCAACTCCAAAGACAAAAGTAAATATTGGAACAAAAACAAGCATGTGGTAAATGACGGAGTAGTCAATCACTCTACTCCCCAGTCAAAACCAGTAGTCTTCAATCTGACAAGTGGCTCCAAGGCCCTAAAAAATGCTGAAAATACCACTAAATCCTCATCTTCTAGAGGGACCAGTTGTTTGTTGAAAGACAAATCATGGATCAAATGTAAACGAGACTTTGACTCTTTAGGTGAGTCCTATGAATCTGCACTTAAAACTCTATTGGAAAACAAGCTGATCATGTTGCGAGATAACTCCAAACCATATGATCCAGAAATCAAACCTAAATGGTGGAGAGATAATGATTTATGTTAATTCCATAGAAACAAAGGACACATGACAGAAAATTTCATGAGGCTCAAACATGAGATCAAAGATCTCAATGATAACGAAATAATTGCGGTTGATAATCACAACAAGAATGATGATCATAAGGCATTCAAAGATCCTTTCCTGGAACATCAAAAAGGAGAAAATTCTAAGAAAGGTGCTCAAATCAATCACACTTATTCTAATCATGACTAAAACATCATCAACATGCTTGAGCCATCTCATTCTGAATATTGTAATGTCATCATCGTCAAGCAGAAAGAGAAAGAGTCTTGATCAGCCAACGCAATGACCCGAGCGCAAGCAAAGGTCACCCTAGGGGTTTCAGATCTTCCAACCCTTCATCATCTTCCAATAAACCATCAGTATCCAAATCCTAGGTACCTCTTAGCAAAAAAATCACTGTGGGTACCTCTAAAGTCTCACATTCCAAACAACTAACTTCATCCAATACTGTGGACTATAGCATCATCGAGCAATTGCAGAGAACCTCTTCCCAAATTTCAATCTTCAAATTGCTCAAACTCTCTCCATCTCACCGAGAGGTCCTGGTTAAATTGCTATCAACTACCACTATCCCTAATGACTTGGATTTGGATCAGTTTCAATCTATGGTGGGTCACTTGACCTCGCCACATTACCTATCATTCTCAGAAGAAGATGAAAACTCTTTAAGTCATCCACACAATCTCCCATTGCATCTTGAAGTCATGATCCATAAACACTGCGTCAAACGGGTCTTGATAGATGGAGGCATAGGGTTGAATATCTGCACATACAGGTTAATCGAGAAACTAGGCTTTTCAGAGAACGTCATTGATCCTAAAAATAAAATCACTATCAAGGCATATGATGAACAAGAGAGATCTTCTAAAGGTCTCGTAACTTTACCAATCCGAGTGGGTCCTATTGAGAGGGATGTTACCTTCCAAGTTCTGGATCTCCTGCTGGCCTACAACATTCTATTGGGAAGACCCTGGATCCATGAGATGCAGGCAATGCCATCAATGTTCCATTAGTGCGTCAAATTCCCATTCAATGGTGTATAATTCATTATTCCTGAAGACACTAGTTATGCGACAAGTAGAAGATACCCTTGTCTTGCACAACAGTGAGGCATCCAACTCTAAATCAGTTACAAATTTGCTGAAAGAAATGGAAAATAAACTCAAGATAAAGGACACGGGTATGGGTGGATACACAGTGGAACCCGTATTGTCACTCACATCTCTTCCCAGATCACCTAGGTCTTATGTAAAACCGTTAGAAGAGATGAAACCAACAGCATCCCAAGAAATCTATGATGATAAATTTGGTAAAGCCAACAGACCATTAGAAGATGAATAAGAGGAAAGAGCCACTTTGGATTGGTTATATAAGGAACCTGAAGATAATGAAGTCGAATAATGTGTAATACCTCCGGAAACATTTGGAGTGGGGTATAAGATGGCTTGTAAAATGGGTTATTCAGGTAAAGGACCCATTGGACCCAATCAAAATGGACTTAAAGAACCAATCTCTATTGAATACAGATAACCTAGAGACACAACTAGTCTAGGGTTCTTATCAAAGAAAGAACAAAGAGCAAAGAATCGCTCAGATAAAGGAAAGAGATATCAGGTCCATGAAGAGAAGAACACAACATTAGAAGGCACTGACGTACCCACTGGAAAGTGGGATGATTCAGATGATTTTGATGCAGAGGATGTGTATCCTTCCCCCATTCCTCCAAATATTTTGGCTCTTCTCTTTGACGAAGATACACCCTAGGTCAACACTACTAAAGAGTGTATTCTAGAGGAATCACCGATAACTTCTGATTAGTCAGAGACTACTACATCTAAACAAGACCAAGATATAGAAGAAAGGAATCTAACCATAGCAGAGTTTTTAGACAGAACTCATCCAAACTGGGGGCAAAGAGTAGATTTCACTCATGTCCTAATATGAAACCTAATGATGAAATGGACTCCCATGAATACGAGTTTGACAGTCTTTCAAAAGGAACTTTAGACAAAGAGGTGGATACAGTTCAGTGATATGTACCCATGCTCGAAGTAGGTGAAGGCTTAGAGGTTAGGTTAGATGAATTAGGACCTCCTATTTCTGACATGGGCTTCAATGATGTCATTAGGGATCTTTCTGATTTGAACACATCTGTACAAGGTTCAGGTCTAGGAATCTACTTATCAGTTGCCATCTATGATGAACATATTGTGAACGCCCTCGAACCCATTGAACCTTTGCCACTAATGCTTCCTGAACTCATTAATTGGTCCTTATAGGGACAACTTGCTGAAATGCCTACATTCCCCAATGACTATGCTTTAGCCTGCTATCTTAACATCGTTGAACCTGTCACTTCTTTCACCAATGAACCTAGTGTGAGCATGACTAAAGTGGACATCAAGTATCTCAGTTATAAAATAAAAATGAAAAAAATAAAAGGGTTTGCAGGCAAAAACCATATTGTGGCGGTTTCAAAACCCAAAACAGTAAAAGAAAAGATGCATCCAAAGGCAAAAACCTCTCTGAGGTGCCTGAGGATGGTATGCTTGATGTCTTTCCTAGTCATTTATAGGAACAATCATCAGTGCTTATAGAGACAACTCAACCAGTGAATATTGGTACAAAGGAACACCCACACATCATTCATGTGGCTAAATCTTTGTCTACAAAAGAACTCAAGGAATTCACAGACTTCTTTAAAGAGAAGAAGATAAACTTTGCATGGACATACTTAGATATTCCTGGTTTAGATCTATATCTTATCATGCACCATCTCTCAATAGCTCCTGGAGTAAAACCAGTAAAACAAAAACTCATAAAAATGCACCCTCGTGTTGCATTACTTATCAAGGCTGAACTGGAAAAACTACTCAAAGTTGGATTCATCCGAGCTATTGATTATGCAAAATGGATTTCCAACATCGTACCAGTATCAAAGCTAGACAAATCCATCAGAGTCCACACTGATCTTATGGATCTCAAAAAAGCATGCCCAAAGGATGACTTTCCTTTGCCTAACATTGATATGATTGTAGACATGACTGCTGGGTATGAAATGTATTCTCTCATGGATAGTTTCTCGAGGTACAACCAAATCAAGATTCCTCTAGAGGATCAAGAAAATACTGCCTTCACATGTTCTTGGGGAACATTCTACTGGAATGTCATGCCTTTTCGTTTGAAAAAATAAGGAGCTACCTATCAGAGGGAAGTAACAACTATCTTCCACGATATGATTCACAAAACCATGGAAGACTATGTGGATGATACCCTTGCTAAATCAAGGAAATGATCTATGCACCTACATGATTTAGGCCCAATCATGGTCAGAATGGAAAATTTTTAATCAAGGTTGAATCCTAAGAAATGTGCATTCAGTGTTACCTCTGGAAAGATGTTGGGTTACATTATCTTAGCTAAAGGCATAGAAGTCGATCTTGAAAAGGTATGAGCGATACTGGAAATGCCACCTCCTAAGAACATAAGTCAAATGAGAAGACTCCAAGGGAGAATCCAGTCTATCAGAAGGTTCATCTCACAGTTGGCTGATAGAGCACAACCATTTACCAAGACTCTACACAAAGGTATTACTTATC
Organism: Thuja plicata; assembly: GCA_018584345.1. Taxonomy (NCBI): domain Eukaryota; kingdom Viridiplantae; phylum Streptophyta; class Pinopsida; order Cupressales; family Cupressaceae; genus Thuja; species Thuja plicata. The sequence goes on from MU227069.1 coordinate 2,978,062, forward strand.
AATGGAGTTAAGAATGTGATAAGAGTTTCACTCAAATAAAAATGTACCTGGCCAACCCACCAGTACTCATGCCACCTCAACAAGGTAAACCATTGATTGTGTACATTTCAGCTACCTCAACGTCACTGGGGGCACTTCTAGCGCAAGAAGATGAAAACAAGAAAGAACGTGCTATCTACTATATCAGTAGAACATTGGTATCCTATGAGATGAACTACTCTATGATCAAGAAAGCATACCTGGCAATATTCTTTGCATCTCAGAAACTGTGTCACTACATGTTGGCTCACTCAGTCAAACTGGTGGCTAAAATTGACCCTTTGAAGTATATCCTAAGTAAAGCTACCCTCACTAGAAGATTGGCTAAATGGGTTATGCTTCTTAGTGCATTTGACATAGAATATATTGAGCTTAAAGCAATCAAAGGGCAAGCAATTGCAGATCAACTGGCTGATGCTCCACTGCAGGACAATGAACCAATTAATGTTGAGTTCCCAAATGGATCTATTTTGCACATCACTCACCGATCTTGGAAAATTTTCTTCGATGGATCCTTCACGCAAGAAGGTTTAGGTGTGGGGATTTTATTTTTGACTCCTCAAAACTATTCCATTCCAAAGGCGTACAAGATCATGTTTCCTTATACAAACAACATAGCATAATATGAGGCACTAGTAAATGGAATCAAACTGGCTGTTGAATGGAATGTTTCTGAGTTACATGTCCATGGTGACTCTCAACTTGTAATCAACCAAATCAATGATGTATACCAGACTAAGGATGAAAAACTCATGCCTTATAAATGAATGGTTGATGACTTTAAGAAATATTTCACTTTCATCACATTTCAACAAGTCCCAAGGATATAGAATAGAGCGGTTGATACTGTAATACCCTCTCCTATGGTGATACTTGGACTTTCTGATTTGGACATTCTATTATGATGGTTAGAACTATACATTTACATTTATGTTTTGTGGATGATGATATGTTTATAAAATGATTGATATGCTCATTTATGGTTATCGTTTATATGTTTATGAGATTAGAAAACCATCTATTTTTATATGTTTTATGGATCTAACCCAAGGATTTGAATTTAACAATTATCATGATGTTTTATCTTTCATGAATATGTGTCTGATGTGTTTTCATGACTCTGGACAAAGTCATAGTTACTCACTTAGTGAGGTCCACACGATGTATCGAACTTGTTCATCTGCTTGCATATATCTAATTTGTATGTATATCCATATGTATCCATGTATCTCTTCTTGGTGATGCAGGAGTGCAGGTATCGGGTATCATCTC
>MU227069.1:2982028-2997070 GCA_018584345.1 Thuja plicata
CATGTGGTTGGGTGGTAAATATTTTTATCGAGGTATCTTTTGCGGATGTGGTGCTTGAGGATTCATGCTTGCTTAATGTTCCAGTTTTGAAGAATGAAGACTTTATCTTTCATGATGTAAAATTATTTTTACCTCCCAAGAGGAGATGAATGTAATGTAAACATAAATGTACTTCAAAATGATGTATTTGGAATGGGTAGACTTAGGGAAAAAGAAAAGGGAAATCATGAACTTTATGTATATGATGTTGGAAAAGAAAAGGATTTTGTAACATTCCAAGTAAAGTAGTATGTTTCTCATTATTGTTGATTAAGCGAAAAGATATTGAAAAACAAATGTAATATTTGTAATGTACCAAATGATTTAGATGATTCTATTTTCTTTAAAATATATCTCATTCATGAAGGATACTTAGGAATAAAAATGGATTTAAATGGAAAATTGAAATGAAAGTACTTTGTATTTCTTTATAAATAATCTACAAAGGTTGAGATGCAATTTGCTTAAGAAGTAAATTAAGTTTCTAGTACACTAAATGGACTTAAATAAATTATGCATTTCTTAAGAAGGGAACCTTGGAGGAATCTAAGTTAAACTATCTTTTGTTCATGTAATTCTTTAAAAAAAATTCAACATTTTTCATAAATCATTACTTAGGTTTTCTTTTATAAAGAGAATCTTTGTTCTCTTCCCCGGTTCCCTTGCAGGGCATGACAGATACCATGGCTACATTAGCATCCTCACAGCAATAAGAGGATGATTTCTGCTATGAGTTCCTGGTGGAAGAAATCCATTTCCCTTCTTACAACTCCCCCAAATCCCAAATGGTTTGTTCAGTTATTGAACAAGAATCCTCCCGTTCTCAAAATGTCTACTCTTACCTGCGCCATCAGCTCATTCCTGATGGACTAACTAGAAATGAAAAATGAAACCTCATCCGTAATGCCTCACGGTATGTTCTTGTGGCCAACGATTTGTATAGGCGAGGATTAGATGGTACTTTACTTAGGTGTCTAGAAAAAGAAGAGTCCAAACATTTGTTGTCTGAAGTCCACAAAGGAATTTTTGGTTCTCATTTTAAAGGTCTAACTCTGGCTCAAAAACTTCAAGTAGAGCAGGGTATTATTGGCCAAATTTGGAGAAAGAAGCTATCAAGTTTGCAAAAGCTTGTAAGAAATTCTAGCTGCATGGAAATCTTATCCATGCTCTAGTAAGGGAGCTCATTCCCTTTGTCACACATTGTCCCTTTCAACATGGGCATTTGATCTAATCGGTCAGATTAACCCCTCATCTTCTAATGGACACAAGTTCATTATCAAAGCTACTGAGTATTTCACCAAGTGGGTTGAAGCAGTCTCACTCATTAAAGCAACAGGACAACAGGTCTCACTGTTCATTCTAAACTACATCATTTATTGCTATGGCATACCTTCCTCCATCATCACTGATAATAAAGGACAATTTAAGAACAACACCATGGATGAGTTGTGTGAAAAATTCAAAATACACAACACTGTTCTTCCATCTATTACCCACAAGGTAATGGACAGGCTGAGGCCTCAAATAACAATTTGTTGAAAATCTTGCATCGTACAATTAACAAGTCTGGAAGGGATTGGCACCTGCATATCAATCCTGCATTATGGGCTTACAGAACAAGCATCAGAAGACCTACAGGGGTAACCCCATTTGCACTGGTATATGGGGCAGAAGCAGTCTTACCCCTAGAGGTAGAAATCCCATCTCTTAGGGTTTCTTTGCACAGACTTGTACCAGATGAAGAGTACAGAGTTTTGAGACTCCAAGAACTAGAGTTGTTGGAGGAATGTCAGAAAGTGGCCTTTGATCACCTCAGAGCTTATTAGAAAATAATGTTAAGAGGATACAACAAGAAAGTCAGACCAAGAGAACTTCAGGTGGGCGACCTTTTGTTGAGAGAAAATCCCTGCAAACAGTCACATAGAGAACAAAAGGGGAAGTTTGAACCCAACTAGCTGGGTCCTTATATCGTTACTGCAACATTCAGCTCTGGAGCCTATCTACTCTCCACACCTGAAGGAGAACCACTTTGAGAAGCCATCAACACTCCATTTGAAGAAGTTCTACACCTAAGGCATTCTCGGTGATCAGCACCATGTACATACTTATGATCTTGAAAAAAATCTAAAAATTAGAAAAAGTCTTGAAAAAAAATGATCATCTTGGTGAAAACCTAGCAATAGGCGCCTTAATGCATTGACCAAAAAAATTGAAAAATTTGAAAAAAATACAAAAAAATTGAAAAAGAAGAAAAAGTGCCTTGGTGAAAACCTGGTAAACAGGCACCATGGTAGCAAAAATAGAATCTCTGCCAAGTAGGTGAAAATATAGTAAACAGGTGCCTCTTGTACTCAGCGCTCCATCTATCAATGCTTAGTCTTGGCAATCCTTTGCTTTAATTTATACATATCTTTCAGTCACTTTCGTGACACTCTGGTTCTTCTGAGAACCCTCCTGGCTTGAAACCGATCCAGAGTCATAACCTTGGGGCATTAAAATCAACTTTTTCCTCTTAGTATGAGTCAATTCAGTCATCACCATTTTCAACTAGGGGCATGGGTCCCCAAATTTGACCACGTATTTGGATTACACCAGAGTCAGTAATCTTTTCATTTCTGAAGGACAACTCGCTACTGACACAAACAGGTGTTTCTCAACACCACAATCAACAGTGTTTCTTAACACTATCTTTGGATGCATGTGTTTCTTAACACACATTGGATATCACAAACATAAACAACAGATCGATAGAATTCAAGCACAATGGTATTTATCAACACCCCTCATACATATACACATCTGAAAACTTTGAAACTGGCTGAAGTATGCTGAACTTGTATTTGTATGTTGTCAGTTCTCATTGATTCTTGTTAATCTTTTATTTGTTTACTACTTGTTGGTGTAGTCCTGAGGATCCAACAACCTCAAATAAACTGGGTGTATGTGGTAATAGCTTCTGCATTAAGGAAAAAAAGCCTCACATCCCTCAATCATGTTTATTTGTATGCCAAGGTGAGGTCAGAACTATCTCCTTGACTGTTATTGCTCTACTTGTTTACACAAGATTGCACTCATGGTTATCTTGGCTTTGAATACCTCCATACTAGTGTACTCTTGCAACATCAACTAGAAACAATGTTCAGGTCATCTCATATTTTGTGCCTCGATGCTTACATTAGTTTCCCATATCTTATCCGATGAAAGTCATATTTATATTCTTATGGTCACAGTGGCACTAGTAAGGATTGTATCAACTTCGATGTTCCAAAAACACTCGATGATGAAAGTTTTCAATGCTAAAGCTCAGTGACTACATCTTAGGTTGCATTCATGTTAGTCTTGCATCTTGCATCTACATCTGTATGGTGTTGAAATCAGCATAATAACTTTATCTCTCTCCAATGTGAAGGATCCGAGGTTCTTATCGATCAATCTTCTCATCATCAAGTGGTCATGACACCCCTCGCTAATTCAACTGTCCTGATTCCATTTTCAAGATCAAAATCAAAATCTGTAACTGACTACTTGCACAACCAATGGAAATCTCTCCTATTTTTCTTCTAATCAATCCATGTATCTTACTATTGGTCAATCTCGGTCAAACAGGACCTGCCATCAAGTACAGAGCTTCTGTCCTAACCACGTGGGACCTATTTCTAAACAGATCATCTTCTTCTTGCATCATGTTATCAATCGAATTGCTTCTCATCACTGGGGCACCTAGCCATATTTTGATTTTGCTCCTGAGGGGGCAGGATCAGGACATTAACATTCCAGGGATCACATCCTCAATCAAAATCCCATCGCTTGGGGCATCTCATCTTCATCGCATCAAATCAAGTTGAGATCATCTTAAATCAAAGGCAACCTAATCAATGGTCTTATACAGTGGTGAATACACTCAAAACTAGACAAGATCGATCTTATACGGGCTATTCATTATTGAAACCAGACACATTGATCAAATTGGCTTTATTGCTTCAAATCAAGTCAATTTGCTTGCTAATCAAATCTCTTAAAGGTAATCAAATTCATCGCTTCAAATAAAACTGGTTATTTGTTCAAACCAATCAAAAAGGTTTAAGAGTTCCTAATAGATGTTTATTTTCATTGCTTCAAATCAAACTAAACATTTTGTTTTATATCTTTTGATCGATCTTCGTCCAATCAAGCTCAAAGTCGGTCTTCTTCTTCAAAAGAATGGTTTCATCGCTTCATATAAAACTATTATGGGTCTTCTCTCTAATAGGTCTTTGAATCAATGCGTTGATCACACATCAATTCAAAGAGGGGCAAATGTAATCACCTAAAAAATGGTCATAAAAACCTTAGACCCCCAATCTCAACAATTAATCAAGAAACCCTAATCTTGATTATTCTAAGTCCTAAATCAAACAGGCAATTCATCAAATTTGAACTGATCTGACCTAAGCCCTAGGTCCTTATCGATCATCATACTTGATTAATTAATTAATTCCTGAAATCACATTACATTGGCAAATAAACCTTATGTTAATTATTTAATTGATATTCTGATATATTAATTAAATAAAAATTACAAAATTGTCAATTAAATCAAAAAGAAATTAAATTAATTATAAAAACATAAATGTGCATCTAAAATCAATTAAATTATTAAAAATGTATATGACATCATCAAATCCAGTTAACTGATTTATCATTTTGGAAACAACCCAGTTCCACTTAGTTAACTAATTCTCCACTATTTATCATTTTGGAAACATTTCAGTTAACTGAAAATTAAATATGGAAGTTTCCAAAATAACTGATCAGTCAGTTCAGTCAACTGACTCTCTCAACCAATCACCTTATTTGCACATTGATTATGCTTCTTCAATCAAATTTGAGCCACTCTTTTTATTTGATCTCAACTGTCAATTCGAGAGAGATTTCTATAAAAGAGAAACTCTTTTCCTTCACAAAGGATCCTAATTTTTTATTAACGTTATTATACTGCATTTTCATTTTACCTTTCTTGCATTTTAACTTTCATTTACCTAGCATTATTTTTTATTACTTTCAAGCATGCAAATATAATCTTAGAGCACACTTTGAATTTGGTATTTTTAAAATGAATATCTCACACTTCATTTGGTGTTTCTAAAACTGAATCTAATTATCTTGGATGAACAACAAATTGCATAATCATTTAGATAAATCAAAGCATTTTACTTTCAGCATATAGATTAAATCCTTCATTTAGGTCTTCGGTGTAGTCACTAAGCTGCAATGATTTGAGAGCAAGCTCATACTCCTACCTTTTAGAAGGCAACAGGTCGACTCATTCAGACATGTAGGATGAATGAATTCATATTCATTCTTGTATGCAATTGATGAATAATGACTATGTTGAAGTGTACTGCTAAAGTAGAGGTCCACTTTTAGCACACACAACTTTTGTATATTTCAATAAATTAGGGTAACTTCTAAATAAGAGTTGAATCAAATTTATTTCAATTATATTAAGGAGTTCAACTTGTTCTTATTCAAATTCATATATAAACAACATGAAAATAATTTTTGCAATTACAAATTATAAGACATAGATGATACATGATTTTGGATATTCATATCACATGACACATTATGAATTGTGTTCTCTTCATTTGTGAATGGTTCACCATCATACATCCTAATAACTAACAAACAGTATATGGCTTTTAGGAAAAGGGTCTATTTACATGCATAAATGAACATCTAATGATGTTATTTGTATGTCATCATTGCCAACCAATATACTTTCTATCTATTATATCACACATGGTGATGCAAGGAAGAGTGTTGCAGTCACAGTTCTGTGACTATTTGAGATTTTTATAGCAAGGGTATTGTCATAATTTGTGAGGTGGATCACCATTAGTGAGTGTATACCTTCTCATATTTTTCTCTTGTTGTTCCTTCAATTGATGTACACACTCAAGCATCTAGCATGGACACTTTTGAGAAGATATAATATGGTCATTTGAATCTTAGTGATCTTTGATTAGTTGAAGTCGAGGACACATGTACTATAATTGCATTTTCTTCATCCCTTAATTATTTTAATTACTATTATTATTATTATTATTATTCTCACTTTTGACTAGAGCTTTGAACCAGTGGGGTCACATTTAGGGGACCCCGTCTCCGGTGTGAAGTTTTTTATTATGGTAAAAATAGTTTTTGAAGGGAATTGTAACCCTTTACAACAGCTGAAAGATAGGAAATAGAAGCACCGCCCTAAAAGAGACAGTCAGGGGACAAAGAGAGAGGCATTACAAAACCCACCCAACACAGACTACCAGCAAATAAAACCAACATCCCCAAACCAACACATCAACAACATAAAAAGAAGAAACACTAAAGCTCTTGATACACAAAACCTGGAAAAGAAGGCTAAGGCCTTACATAAGAGAACATGATTAAAACCAACAACAAGATTATCCCTTAGACCCCTTCTTATGGGATCAGAGTGTCATATCAAAGGAAGGAGAGGATCTCTTGAAAGATTTACCTTTAACCGTAATCCAGCCTTCTTCCACTTTGGCAGGCTCATCCTGCCGGCATAGGGAATCCAGAACCGAATTCCCAGCATCCATTGAATTTACAGCACCCAGTGCAGGCTTGACCTATAGAGATCTAGATCCCGGAGCCCTCCCAGTAGAAGAGGGAGAAGAAAGAGGACTTGCAGAGCTAGCAACAATTGGCAAACTGATCCAGGTGGATCTAGAATACTTGAAAATTTTACGCTCTCAAAATCCCAAAAAAGAAACATCATCGGAAAGGGGTTGTTGACACGGTCCTGATGCAGTTTGAATAGGCTCAAAAAGAGATCGTATATAGAAGTTATGCTTAGTCAAAGGTCTGGTCAAACAAGCGAATCTAACATTCAAAAGGTAAAAATTGTATTTTCTACAATCCAATAAAATTGATGCCAATTTGTAGGGCTCGTCCCGCTGATTCCAGAACTATATTTGGTTTCAAAAATGAAGCTCGTATGTGAAAGTTATGGTCGGTCAAAGTTGGGTTGACTAAATTGACCAAGTTTGACCCTGATGACATCAACATGATGTGGTAATACAGTCAGCATGAAAATTTGCACAATTGCTTATGTGGCTCAAATGGACCAATCTGATTTTGGCACGTGTCACTGAACAAACAAGTGAAAATATGCCATGTGGCACCTTGGGTTGACAGGTTTGACTGCATGTTTGAATTTTGTAGGCGTTTGGCGATATGTTGATTGGAGGATTCAAACTACTAACCTGTATCCCACCAACTTTACTCCTTACCAATGTGCCAACTACTTCATTAGAGATATAATGTGGACTTGTTTTATTTAAACGGATCTTGTCGACTTTATAAGGCAAAAAAGGTGGGGCCGACAGTTTGCACCGTCGACCTCCAATACCATTTATTTTTGTGCTTCTACCAAAGAAACAACACATTTTTTTCAGTTAAAAGTAGACATGAATCATTTTTTTAGAACAAACTACCTAACCCAATAACTATAAAAAGTAAAAATAAACCCGAAGGATATGTATATCCCATATATTTTGGAAAGGATTATTTTTAAAGATATAGTTTAAAATTGGGATATTGGAGATAAGGGGGGATATTTTGTAAATATTATGGTTAATTCCATTTTAGCACATGAAATTATATAAAAAGGGCGTTAAGTTGTGATACCAAAGGGGGTGATTGGGAGAGTTAGAATTTCTCAGAGGAATGCTCTCAGGGAAATAATTTTAGTGAGAATTTCTAGAGGAGAAAAATTGCAAGATGTTATTATAAACCAAAATTGTAAAGTGAGAGATATTTTGAGGAGTTTGATGCAGGTTTTCTATAGCTTGAATATTGTAACAAGGCATTTTACTTGGCGATATTAATAAAGTGGTCCCAATATTGAGAAGCGGACCCGGAGACGTAGTCCTTATAGGAAAAACTCTATTATCAACCTATGTTTGATCCTTCTATCTTTTGTCTTATTATTCTTCTCTCTTATGTCACATTCTCCTTAATTTCTTTCAAGCATATTAAAATTTAGAAGATTTTGATACGTGTGGAACACTATCTACCAAAATCAACAACAGTGTTTGAGAAGCTATCTATCCATAATGATTATGTAAATCTGATTGCTTAACCTTATGATGATCACTCACTTCTAGATTTCTTTGAAGACCCATGTTTCTATGTCTTTCCTTACTCTGTGCAAATTTTCCCTTTCTTGAGCATTTATCAACTTAGCATGTTTAGCTTTCTCCATCCAACCATTGCACTGCAAAAGAGTTCTTTCTACATGTGCACTATGACCCACTAATTTCCTTGGATCTGTGTCTCTTACCACTGATTCTTTGAAAGTTCCATCAATCTCTTCACTTTGTTGATTTGAATCATGTGATAACAACTCTTCCCTACATACTTCATCAATTCCTTCAACTATCATCTGCATTTCATGAATTCTTGAATTGTCTTCTTGTTCATTTGGCAAATTTGTTATCTTTTCTTCTTGGTAATCGATCATACTCAGTTGTAAGCAAAGCTCATCAATTTCTTTTTCTCTGTCTTCAGCGAAATTGATAGAAAATTCCCTGTCCCTGAGTAGTTGCAAGTAATAAAAACTCTTCCCTATATACTTCATCAATCCCTTCAACTATCATCTTCATTTTTTGAATTCTTGAATTGTCTTCTTGTTCATTTGGCAAAGTTGTAATCTTTTATGCCTTGTAATGGGTCATACTCAATTGTAAGCAAAGTTCATCAATTTCTTTTTCTCCGTCTTCACCGAACTTGATAGCAAATTTCATGTCCCAGAGTAGTTGCAAGTAATCTGATTCTTCACCGAACTTAATAGAAAATTTCATGTCCCTGAGTAGTTGCAAGTAATCTAATTTTGTCTTTTCTAATGCTTCCTTGATTACCTGTAGTTGTGCACTAGAAATTTCATTTGCAACTCCATTCTTCCTTTCCTTCTTTTGAAGATTTCATATAAACACTTCAATTTTTTTATGAGTATTGCCAGTTCTTGATAGCACATGCATAATACTTTCCTTTATGACCACCAATTGATCCTTCAAATATTTCCCTAGCAAAGGTTTGTATTTATCACAATGACTAGTACTTTCATCACCCAATGAATCTTTAAATTTACTTCCATCTGTAAGGACACTTTGCTCATCAAAAATTACTGCAGAATTCTCGGTCTTAGGAGTATAGTTCATCCCTTTTGTATACTCATCAATGGTGACCTCTAAATCACCCACATATAATCTTGAGCACCCTTCTATTGCAGGTTTAGTGAAATCAGAGTTTATGATTATATCATTGCACTGTTCTATAACGCAAGAGGATTCAACTTCATCATGTGTGTAGTCATAAATGATTCTCTTATCTTGTATTTCTTTGCGAGCTATCTGAAACTCGATTCCACATTCATCATGAGAGAGACCATCCTTCTGCTGCTCTTCTTCCTTCAGGAGAGACCTAAGATTTTGTTCACATTTTCTTAACACATTACAAACCAATGTATATGTAGATGAAGAAATTGTACATTCCTATTTCAAAACAATCCATAGCATAGATAAAAGAGGTTGGGGAAATTTTTCACTCCCATTGATAGTTAGAACCATAATATCCTGCATAGCTGCAATGACCTCTTTTCCATGTGTCTTTTTTATTGTTACCAAGAAATGATGAAACATATCATAAATCAAATCTTGCAATCCTAAATCCAACAAGACATTACTTATTCTATCTTTTGCAAAACATTTCAGTATAGAAAACATTCTTGAAGCATGAACACTATCGACGTCATCAAGACCCTGAAAAATATCAACCATAAAAATCAATACCTTCTTCATGGTATCATAATCATAGGGAACATGTGGTGCTGAGATTCTCAAAACTTCACAAAGGCATGAAGTAACCATCAATCGGATTCCTACATTTGGATGCATCAACAACTAGTCTTTCTTCAAGGAAAATTTCACATGAAAGAAAAATGTAAAAGGTGTGAAGGTGACTATTCCACTAAACTTAAACATCCTTCCAGATCATTCAAGATGTTAAAAATAATATTTCTTGGTTGATAATTACGAAGCTTGTCACCAACCTCTTTAAATGATTTAACCAACTAAATTTTTTCTTCTGATCCCATACTTGATCCCAGATTGTTTTATTCCAACAAGTTGGTAGGATGCACAATTCTGATACCACTATAAGATCCCCTACTTGTTATGTTCTTGAGTTATCATCATTAATCACAAAGGAATTTAGTCAAACGCGTCACAAAATTCCTTTGTTATAATTAATATTTATACCTCCGCTCAACACTTATAATTCAAGGTTTATTGGATGGGGAAAGTGTTAAAGGTCATAGATACAACAACAGTCTTACATTCCAAGTATTAGCCTTATCACTTCAGATTCACTTATATACCAAATGAAATTGTTTACAAATCGTGACATTACAAAATGCAAGTGAAGTCACAAACAATATCGTTGCTTTCATCTAGTATTCATAGTTACCATGTCGTCTATACAGTATGAATTTCAATACAAATTCAAATAGTAATTTGGAACTGGTTTTACAAAGTTAATAAATGATAGTCACAAAATAGGAGAAGTATTATTCATGCACCTGGAAAATGCTCTTGTTGGCCTTCTAATTGTCTGAACAGCATTACTGGTGCTTGTTGGTGTTTAATTCTAACTCTCAGTCACCTTATGTTCTAATCTGTAATTTACGGATGAGAGGTTTTTATTCTCAGTCGGATCATTTTTCTACTGCACAGATTATAGGTGATTATCTTTCATGCATAAGACCAGCTATAGGATAAGTGATCTTTATCCAACTGTTCTTCACCGTAATTTCAGTTAATATTGTGGTTAACTTTGTATAAATCTCATGCTTTGTAACTAAAGGATACATAATGATTAATTTATTTTCATTTCCTGAGCAGCTTTGTTTCTCTCTTTAAGTTTCCTGCAAGGCTTTTTTTCTTTTAGCTAGATCTATGCAGCTATAGCAGCAAAATTCTACATGGTATCAGAGCACATGGGAGTTAGGAGGGAGAGTAAGACATTTTTTTTGCAGGTACAGAATGTAAGAGCTATTTTAGAATGGGTTTTTTCTCATTATCTTGGGGGTTTCTTAATTTCTTTTCTATATTCATGAACTGAAAATAAAGTTCCAGAAAAGGGGTAGTCTAAGGTTAAAATAGGAATAAAAATTCATCTATCTGTCATCACTTTGGAAGAAAGAAACTATAAGTCCTAGCGTGATGGAATTCTAAAGCACTATTGATGGATTCATCTATTGCCACATTTGTATGGACTTATTCCTTAACCAAGTTCATGTTGGCAGAAATCTTCTTAGGAAAGTAGAAATGATCATGTCTTAGGATTAATTGGTTTAAGTGTTGGGGGCCGCACATCATGGGATCTATCACACATTGAGTGCTCTCGCACTCTTTGGGCCAATATATGGGAAATATATAGAGATCTGACTGAATCTCCATTCCCAAATAATCCATCTATAGATATGCTTCTCTCCCTTGATAATGATGATGATCCTATGTATGACGGTGACACTGAAGAGGAACTTTCTTATTGGAAGAGTCTTGATTATCTTGATTACACAAAGACATCTCCAAATTTTCCTCTTTCTACATCTCCAGTATTGGAAGCTATTCAGTCACCTCCACTTGCCAGTTTGACAGAGATCTCGACTTCTTCAAATGCTACTACAGATTCTCTTCAACAGGTTCATTCTTGTCTTCTGGATTCAGTTCCGTGGGATCAATTTCTATCGTACATCTATTTTTTGTTTGTAGAATCCCTCATTTCGGATCTAGATGACACTATTGATTGCATACATCTTCTCTTTGATGAGGGTGATTCTTTTTCAATTATTGTAAGGGAACATTATGATTCTCTTTCTCATTCTCTACATTATCATTCCTCACAATTTAATATGAGTGTAGATAATTTCGCATAAAATTTGAAGGAGATCTATTTTCCCTCTAAGGAGATACCTGATTTTTTAGCGGAACCATTCATCTTGATTCCTTCATGCATTTTAGTTGAGTGAGAATTCAGCAGTTTGATAGCTCCAGGTTTTTATCTTCTAAAAGGAAGAGGCGTTATTTGTTGCAAAGGAACCTACTACAGCATTCGCTATGCTACATTTTGTATTAGCATTCTTTCTCTTCTTTGTGAAGGCACATATGGGCCTCATCTTTTCATTTTCACTTTCTGCGAGACCTAGAATGAAGGATACTACAGCATTGTAACTACCATGCATATTAGTGTTAATTTTTGAGGGGTGGTTTTGTTCTCACTGGGTTTTTCCCTCTTTCCTCCTTCCTTCTATCTAGTTTTTCTTTTCTCCTTAGTTAGAATCAGGGATTTTTTTAGTGGTGATTCTTCGCCAATTGGCGAATATGTCCCGTCGGGCGTATAGAAATTGGCGAAAAAATGCGTAGTATACTAGTTGACCGGTTTGCCCAGATTTTATAAAAAACATGTATAGTGGCCAGGTTGTTCGCCACTATTTGCATGTAATTTCACTACGATATTGGGGTAGTTCACCCATTTATCTATTGTATATTTACTATTATTCACCACGGATTAAGGAAGGGGTATTTATCAAGGATCACCATTTGCCAAAGGCTCATTGTCCCAAGTGAAAGTTTTATTTTCACTAGGACCCAATTCGCCATGCATCGTAATTAACCGTGTCCCAAATTCTCGCCCTATTTGCCTAGTCAATTACTTGAAATTACACGAGGTTTGCCAAATATTAGTTGTTATCATATGAAATTGTCAGCCCCTTCACCAAAATTTGAAATAAGCATTTGTATATAAGGATAGTTTCAAGAGATTTAGGAGTACAAAAATTCAGTTGATTCTGAGCTCACAATTGCGATCGGTAGTGAACTGGAAAGACTACGAGTCCTTAGTGTCTTATTCAAGTAAATTTTTATTACAGCCTTAATTTGTTGGAGATGTCACAGTCAAAGTTAAATAGGAAGAGGACTATTGCAGGTGGAGCTGTCCAAGAGAGGCCAACGAAATGCAAAAAAACATCTTCATAATTTGGCGGGGGCAGACACAATGGTGTTGGTCAAAGTGAGGAAGGTATGTCATCAGAGAAACCTGTACAACTTTGAGGTTATCAACTTACACAGGAGTCTATTCAACAAACTGGGGAACCTAATAAATCTGGTGACAAAGTTGAGGAACCTGATATCTCTGATGAAGATGACCTTGAAGATGAATTTCAAGTAAATAACTAGTACCAAGATGAATCGATCGACTTCGGTGATGATGATGGTTCAATTAACAGTAACACTAAGGGGAGAGGAAAATCAAAAGAAAAAAATGATCATCAATGGGAGATGTCCAGGAGATTTAAATTTGATTGGGTAGTAAAGTATCCATTCATTGAACCCATGGACAATCCAATTGTAGGTGAGCCGCCAGTAGAATGAAGATGTACAATTTGTAGTTGGAAGTATAAAAAAGAAAAGTGGTTGCAACTTAAATTAGACACCATACAAAACCATGTTGGTAAGGTTTATGAAACCTCAATTGTAGATGGAAAGGAAATAAAAGTGGTAAGATATAAAACAAAGGAGCAATGTCAACATGAAAGGCATGCTGAGGAATATTATTTGTTTCATAAATTTAGACAAACCCTGGTGAAGTTCAAGGTTCTATTAATGCTATTTTGGCAAAATCAAGTGAAGTAGAAGAACGCGGAAAAGTTGTTCAATTAAGTAATGTTTTCCATATTTTGAGCAGAAGGCGTCCAATGACAAACTATCCAGAAATGAGTGCTTTGTTACACTTTCTAAAAGTTCCTAACTATCCTATCGCTCATTGGTCAATAAACAGTGGATGGGAATGGGCAAGTTGTATTGCCCAAGTTGAAATAGAGGATGTACAGAGAAAAATAAAAGAGTCAACATTTATTGCATTGTCCTTAGATGAAGTTACGGCAATACATAATATGTTGTGGGTATGCATGCATGTTTATACTGTACAGAATAATGTTCGCCAACCACATCTACTAACTGTTGCAAAATTGAGGGACAATGCGACATCAAAAACTTTATTTCAATTAGTAAAGAGCCATTTAATTGAATATGGAGCTATGGATGAATTGACAATAGCGAAGAAGTTGATCTGTGTTGGAGCGGATGGAGATTCATTAATGCAAGGTCAAATGAATGGTCTTTGCACAAAGATGCAGGCTTCTTGTTCACCATATGTTGTTGGCATTCACTGTATGGCCCACAGGATGAATCTTGCTTTTAAAGTTGTGAAGAAGTTTCCTCTAGTAAACAAGGTTGAAGATTTAGTAAGAGAGTTGTACTCATATTTTTGTCAAAGTCCCAAACGTTTTAGGGAATTTCAGCACTTTTCTGATGGAATTACCAATGGAAATAAGCTTCTAAAAAATGTTGATACCAGATGGATCTCTTTGGATGGACCAGCGCATCAAGTTTTTTTCCGAATATCAATCTTTGATTGGACTTATGTACGAAAATCGCGATAATGCAAAAAATCAGAGATGTGGCAACTTGCTTCGGAGGTTAAGCAATATAGATACACTTTTGACTTTAGCCTCTCTTCTTCCCATGCTAGAACAAATAACGTTCATTATGAAAAAATCCCAGCAAAGAGCCATGTATATTGCAGAATATGCTACTTTGCGTAAAATTTCATGCCAAGCCCTCAATAATCTTTATCAAAATGACCCAAATTTATCCAATGAAAAATTTCATCAATGGATGAAACTAATAGATTTGGACAATCCTGATAATTATTTAAAGATCATTGTAAATGGAAATTTATGTGTTTGTGTAAGGGGATTTCAGATACCAATGTACTACAATGCCCCAAAGAAGTGAGCTACAAGAGTTACAAGGGAAGAGTTTACCAAGATCGTCGAGTCTATAGCAGCTAATGCAAGGGACATAGCCTATAAAGTTTCCT
>MU227069.1:3000500-3055938 GCA_018584345.1 Thuja plicata
TAATATTAAATTATTATTCTTAATTAATAATTGATTAATGAAACATTATAAGATTGATTAAATTATAATTAGTTGGAAGAGGTATGTCCTTTCTTATAAATAATAATGAATAGACATGTCCCATGAACGGACATGTCTCTCCTAACCTCATTCCCAATATAAATGAAAGAGATATTGTTGCATTTGGAAAATACATACAACATAGAGTGTTATTACATTTGCAGCTATCCTAAAAACTTAACACATAGTATAGTCACACTCCTGCAACTTCGTTAGCAATTCATATTTGGAAGTGTGACTTGACAACATTGTTGCTTCTAAAACTCCATTCAAAGTTCTCACTGGCTTGATGAAATCCATGAATGTATCACGAGATATGTTTGTAAGAAGAAAGCGTAAATCAGTATTTATTTTGTCCTGCAACCTTCTTTTTAAGTTTCTCTTCCAATGAACTTATTTGCGTCAAATCCCTTAGACAAACCAAGACTTTCCAATTTCACTTTCCTTTGTTCCATCTTTGTGATCTTCTTCTTAGCTTTGTCATCCAATTCATGTGCTTCCTATAGCTTCTCACATTTTCAAATGATACTTGATACCTTTACTGTGGCATCAAGGCGGGTGCTAATTCCCTTGTTTGATAGATAACTATCACTCTTACTATAGAGTTGTTGCATAATATCTTTTGCTTTCTTTTCTTCCTTGACAACATCCATGTTCTGTTCAATGTTCTTATGGAGCTTCAAATAACATACTCTCATACTTTCAAGCATTTCAAACCACTCACACAAGCTAAGAGACATCCCCAATATTTGGCCCCAAATGTGTTCTTTAGTAATCTTCACTAAATTATAACTAGTATTTGTTAAAGTTTGAATTGTATTATTGGCTTTCTTTAGTTATTCTGCCATTTTTTCACAATTATTTATCTCTTCCACTGCTTTGTGTTCCCAATGATTGGCTTTATCCGCCTGAGAGTCCAATTGCTTTTGCAATTCCCGGTTGGAGGTAGCATTACTCTCCGCGGTTTTAAATAACTTTTGTGATGTGACTCTTTCTTCCTCTAGTGTTTTACTAATTTCTGCCAATTTTCCCCTCAATGCCTTCAGCTCTGCCTTCTCTTGTTCCTTCACTACTGCCTCTGTATGTTCCTCCTTTGTATTTTCTGATGTAGACGTCAATTTTTTAATCTTTTTATGTAGTTCTTTCAAACTGTTCTCTGAAGCTTTCCTCTTTGCTTTTTCATTGGCAATGTCTGCCTGTAACTTTTCTATATTTTTTTTGAGCTTACTTTTCTCTCTTTCCAGCTTTAGCAGTGCACTGTAGACCACTTGGTTTGTAGACTTTGACACGTTGATTTTGTCCACATTTTTAACTTAACTTGAAATTTAGACGGATCTATCTGACTCTCTGGTGGGTTTCCATCTTCTTTTGGTGGAATAACAACATGAACTCCATCATGTCTCTGTTTGGGTCATATGTTGGAAAAATCTTGTTGAATGCAAGTTGTTCCTCTACAATTGCAGTAAGGGCACCGTTTTGCAATGTATTCTTTATTTCCTTATTCTTTGTTGTTGTTTCTGCAAATTTATTATAGAAATCTTTGAAACAAAAATATGGTGTTGCAGAAGGATTTGAATGTTTGAAAGGTGAACCAAAGCTTGCAATGCTTGTTGATCTAACTAATTTTGTTTGAGGATTTAAACTTATAGAGGGTTTTGTTGAACTTGAAAGTGCAAACATGTCTTTAGGATTGAGTCTCAATGTTGTGGTCATGGAAACCTTTTGCTTCTTGACACTATCTTCTTCTATGGGATTCTGTGTAGATTCTACTGGCCTCTTTAGAGAGGGAACTTGTTGTAGAAGTTGCCCAGTGCCACTACCAGACCTAGTAGCAGTAGATTCCCCAATCCCACCCGTGGCAATGGATGTTCTTGTGGGCATAGTGGTTGTTGATGAATCTAATGGGTCCACTCCAAATCCAACCCCAACGCCTGCACCATGATCAGTTTTTTCTATGACAATTGGAATCCAGACGCCTTCTCCCGTGGGACCCAAACCACCACCTTTATAACCCATTTTGCCCACAATGGTTGCCCCTTTTCTATATACTTGTTTCCGGTATTCGCTGACTCCACTATGACTCGGAGTAAATGCAATTGTTGGATTATCATCCACACTGTCTGGATCACTGTCGTATGCCATGGTAGGATGCGACAAATTTCACAATTTGCTAAACTCTATATCCTCGTCTATTTCATCCAGATCTACACTGGTCTTTGGTTCACCAAGAGCCTTTCTCATGCTCCAAAAATCATTCATTTTCATTGGAGTCCATTTTATATCATTACATTCTTCTGCTATTTTCTTTGGTATTTTTTTGTTTGATGGATGAGTAGCTTTTTCATAGAAATTGTAGGACATTCTAGGTTGTACAATGCCCTGGTTTATTGATATCATAATTAGTGATGACAACTATTCAACTAAAATTTTTTCCTCAGCGAAAACTTTCTCCATCTCTCTTGTAACGTCATCCTAGTTATCCTTGTTTTTCAACTTCTCTAGCAATGATTTACTTTCATGTTGAAATAAGTTTGCAGAAATCTTATTAGCAACAAGCATTGTTTGAATGACGTTAAGTGGATCATACTTCTAGTACCACTCTAAATCAAATTCAAGATTTTCTAAAAATAAATTTGCCACTTTGAATACCTTTCTCTCAAATGTTAACCCTCCAATTGAGAAATGTAAGGAAGGGAATATGCTCTTCTTTGACTGGCCAGTGAATAGTCTATATGTGCTCTCAAGTTGTAGTAATATTCTATTGCAAACACCCTATTTGTCACATGCATTGGAAGTTTGTGGGGTTGTAGTTATGATCCGTAAAACCTTAGCATAGTGTATTCTTCCATTAAGTACCAGTCAGCCAATTGAATTGTGCTTCCAAGTTGGATGCAATCCCTACATGAAGCAGACAATCTGGGAATTGGAGTGCTTGTTATTTTTTTGTACAATGGTGCCAAAAATAAATCTACAAAATTACTGTAATTCCTTTTGTTATCATACATCCTTATCTGAGGTGTCCAGTTATATATTGGAGTACCTATTGGTCTTGTCCCCCTCTGAATTTCAAACTTGTTGTCGTTGCTCATTAATATTGCAGCATGCTTGGCTAGCAGAAGATAGCACAAGTAGGTTGTGAACCTAAATGTCTTAGAATTGCCTATTTTAATCAATGCTAATTGTTCTTGCATCGATTGAACCACGTGTCCAACAAAATTATATCTTACTAGTTCATTGACACAATTGATATCCCAAATCAATTGAAGAATGCTGGCACCCACTTCCCTATTGTTTTCCAGTCCCAGGAAAAATGCTAGCAAGGATATAGTATCCTGAACCCATGGCACAAAAATGTTAAAATCATAAGGAGGCTTATGATTCTCACCCAATGAAGCCTTTGCCTCTGCAACTATTAGACCCTTTATAAATGAATCTTTTGCATTTGGCGCGACTACCTCATATTTGTCTGCCAACAATCTGAGGTCAATATGGACATTAAAGTTTTTTCGGTCAAACCCTAGGTCTAGCAAACTGAGAAATTCTTCCTGGGTTATTGATAAAATTTCTTCCTGATTATTTTTATTCACAATTTCTTTTCTTTCTTCATCATAATTTTCTGCACAAATCAAGACAATTTCTGGGCAAGGGAAAACTTCGGGTAACAACATGCAACCCAAACCTACATCCCACGAAGCAACTTTATTCATTTTTGCACCTATCGCTGGATTAAATTTTATAAATTCAGACCTCTTTGGCCCAGTTGCCTTATTGCACAATGTATGTTTGATTGATATAACTCTCCTTTGATCGTCGATAGCAGCATCATAAACATCATGATACTCATCAGTGAAACCAGGGATTTCTACTAGTTTTCTGTAGTCTATTAAAGTTTTCCCATATGCTTGCCCTTGGCCTTGAGTTTTCATTTTCCCCATTGTTCTTCGAAAGAATGAAAAAACACATAATCATAGATATTTACTAACAAAATCACAGATAATAACTAACTAATTAAGAAAACCCTAACTGTACATGCAAGAATTAAAATTTCAAAATCAAGTTAAACAAAAATTTTGACATTACAAAATCGGGATGCATCAGGCTAGATTTCTTACCCGAAATTATATTTTGAAATCTAGATAGATAGAAGTTAGAATGGCTAAGGCTTTCACAAATTACAGTCTTGAAATCTTTGGCAACGGTTTAACAGTTTTTTTAGCTCTGCTGCTACGAGCCTACGAGTCGATAGGTTTTTTAAAAGGAAATGTTAAAAACCTTTCGTTAAAACTTAAATGTAACAAATTAAATGAATATTACACGTCTCACGTGTCACGTTTTCAGAATGATTTAAATGAATATTAAATTAAAAACGCGTACAAATTAAATGTTAATTACACGTGTCACGTTTCCGGAGCGAGTTTTCAGAAAAGGTCTTTGAAACCCATAGTACTTCTGAAATACAACTTCAACCGTTCATCTCTCGTAATCCAATGATTGTTACGATTTTAAAATATTAATAGCATATAACAGAGTAAATCAACTAAAAATATTAATAGCATAAGATTGTTAGATTTTCTTTTAAGATAGGTGGATCATTGAAGATTGTTTCACGTGTCACGTTTCCGAGGCGATTTAAATGAATATTAAATTAAAAACGCGTACAAATTAAATGTTAATTACACGTGTCACATTTCTGGAGCGAGTTTTCAAAAAAGGTCTTTGAAACCCATAGTACTTCTGAAATAAACTTCAACCTTTCATCTAGAGCGTAATCTAACGATTCTTACGATTTTAAAATATTAATAATTTAAAACACACTAATGAATATAGCCATTAAATGATAAAGTTTGGAAACATTTAATTATTACATGAAATAAAAGTGCAACGCAAATTTTTTATATTACATTAGGCAAAATTTCATTACAAATTTACAATTCAACGACGCCCATAGGCCATATCTATTAACGATTCTTATAATCAAAACAAAAAACAAAAGCACTTCGAATTTCTTAAAACATTTTCATATTTTTCATAGGGACAGGGACAGAGGGAGACATAGTCAGGGACTACCCAGCTCAGGCTCCCTTCCTTCTGTGTGGAACTTTGAAGAGAAGATAATCTCAAAGAATTCTTCTAGCCATCGATAGTCCTCGGTTTCCTCCAGCAGGTGCCACTTCCGAAGGAAATCCCTCCCAATCTGTGTCCACTTTCGATGACGTGTGAGCTGCTCAACATCAAGGTTCAGTAGAAATGGTTGCCTGGGCACATTTTCTCCTGGATGTAGAATCCTAGGCAAATCATTTGCCCAAGGAATTCCAAACCCAATTTTTACAAACACGACAACACTCACATCGTCGCCGAGGTACTCTTCTCTGAAAACTTTCCTCAGAAGCATGAGAATATCCACCTTTTCCCCCAGGTCCAACAGAGATGCCAAGAACCGAGACGAAATGTCAGTGTTAACTCTATACCTATTTTCACTCTCCAGAAATTCATGTCCTAGCACCATCCTTATAGCCTCCTTGGTGAAGGCTCCCAACTCCGTAGCAACAGACGCCAGGATTGGGTCTGTGACCAAGCCCAAAAAGGCCTTTTGATCCTCCAAGGCAGTGCATCTTAAACGAATTGGAGTGTCCATTGAAAATCAAACTGATATTAGTATTCTAATTTATGACAAAAATCAAAGAGAACCTAGCACTCGCAGACTATTTTCATAAATCTGCTTTCATAATCATAAATTAACGAGCGTAGATCATCTATTTATAAGCCCTGATTGGAATTGTTTCTCTCCCCTAAAGATCTAATTAATTTGTAAGTTAAATGGTAACTATCCTTCAAAAATCCCCAAATCTTTCATATTTAATGCAACAGTGGGTGAAATTGAAAACAACACTTATGATAAGAAATTTGCTATTTTGGGAATAACGAAGGCCAAAAGGATCGCATCACGCAGGTGGACATAACAATTCTTTATTATAAAAAAAACTTGAAACTTGTGCCCACTCAGCAGAAACAATAAGCAAAGTACGTTAGCTGCGAAATGGCGGCGGGAAATGAAGCTTTACCATTGATGTAAGATCATCAAACGATCAGAAAACAATGTCCTTAGATGACATGATGTTTTCATTTAAGGATTAACTTTAAGGCATTATTCTATCGAGCTAATTAATACATATTTGTCATTGAAAATTGAAAGGCTCCATCTAAGCAGCCATTAATTGACATTACTTTAACTAATGTCATCTTCTCATTGCCGTTAATTAATATTTCTATCTAATATTACCGAAGATTGCCAAAAGAATTCTGCTTTTTTTATGTCAGAAAATGAGGTCACAAACTCACACGTCCGTTGGATTACAACATATCAACGGCCAAAGGTGAATTTCGGACCTATTGTTGGTCTTCATAATCTTTATGCCAAACTCTCAGCGGAATCATGACACGTGGTATGATTGCTTGTGGGCTTATTGGTACGATCAATCATGCCACGTGTCATGATTCCACCGAGAGTTTGTTGTAAAGATTATGAAGACCAACAATAGGCCCGAAATTCACCTTTGGCCGTTCATATGTTGTAATCCAACGGACATGTGATTCTGTGACGTCATAGTGATGGGACCCGATGCAACTTCAACATCAAATCAGAACCATTGGATTAAGAGAGATGAACGGTGGAAGGTGCATTTCGGAAGAAATGTGGTGACATAACTCCTTTACTGAAAACTCTCTCCGGAATCATCACACGTGTCATTCTTTGAGAATGAAAACTTAAGAGAATGAAAATTTAATAATTATTTCCAATCATTAAATCGCCATACCAACTATACAACTATTGTATTAAATCGCCAAGTTTATACGTATTTTTGAAAAACATTCGCCATCACAAATAAATTAATTATAATATTTGGAAAATAATTTTGCCATAATTTATCAGTATAAGGAAGTCTGATTCGCCAATTAAATTAATAATTTTCCTATTAAAATCATTTGTTGTCGCCATATTTTTATAAAAATCGTATACGTTATTAAAAAATTCGCCACCAAATATCCATAATTTGAAACACAATTCGCCATCAATATTAAAAAATTTCCCTCCAAAAAAAAGTGATTAGCCACAATTTTATACTTTTCAGGAAGGTGGGAGAAGGTTTCTTAAAGTTATCCCTGGTTAGAATTAAGAGGGCGGTGTTGGTGTTTAATTCTCTTGATTCTAACTCTCAGTGACCTTCTGTTCTAATCTGTAATTTACGGATGAGAGGTTGTTATTCTTAGTCAGTTCCTTATCCTTTTTTCTACTGCACAGATTATAGGTGATTTTCTTTCATGCATAAGACCAATTATAAGATAAGTGATTTTTATCCAACTGTTCTTCACCATAATTTCAGTTAATACTGTGGTTAACTTTGTATAAATCTCATGTTTTGTAATTAAAGGATACATAATGATTAATTCATTTTCATTTTCTGAGCAGCTCTGTTTCTCTATGTAAATTTTTTTTCTTTCAGCTAGATCGATGCAGCTATAGCTGCAAAATTCTACAGTTCTATCAGTTAATGGAAAGTACATAAGTCTTCAAATATATGACGCCAGATTGCTATCTGAAGAATTTAAGATTTAGATGACTGTCGATACTGGAGATTTTACCCGTACCATGCCCATGTTGCCTTCATACCACCCGATTGAAAGTACACCCGGTCTCTGTGAAAAAAGCCATGTCATTTGTTCTTCTAAGCGTCCTTGATTACCTCGGGTTTGATAGATATACGCACTACTGGACACCATATGATTATTTCTCGTCTAGTGTTCATTGCCAAGAACGAAGACTCCCGTCAGCGAGTGGATTCGATGCTAGTAACATTCTCGAAGGTAGGAATTTCGTGTTCAACATGTTCGGGAGGCAGCTATCACTTCCATAAAACAAGATGTTTGGTGCATCATATAACCACTGCGATCAACGAGCACGATCGGTGGTCTTTGTATCAAGTATGCTATCGTGAATCAATAGTGGAAGCTACCCGACTAATCCATTTGGCTCAATAACGTCTCACGCTTTCAGCAAATGCATCCAATTTGACAATCGACAACTCCTTGGTGCAAACACTATCGTTTCTCGTAACAGGACTAAGTTGTTGGCCCTCCTCATATTAGTTTGAAACTGTATCTGTTGCCACCATTCGGTATCACTTGGATTCTGTGTTACTAATTCTGAGAGGTCTTCACTGCATTTCTCTATTCCCAAAGTACAATACAATCATCCATCGGCCTTCCTCCACAACCAAATAGACCAGAAACTTTCTTGGTGAATTGGGTTTAATCTCAAATCAAAGAAAACATTATAAAATGTAGCGAAGACTTCCATGCCCATTCTTCCTCGACAAAGCCATTATGAAAGAAAGGAATTCCTCTTGATTTCCCGTAGCCTAACTCCCAAAACTTAATAATTAATTATTTAATATTAGTTTTTTTAATTTATTAACTAATATTAAATAGTGTAACATTATTTATTATGACTAATTATTTAATTTTAGATATTGTAACTAATAATAAATAATTAACATTATTTATTCAATATCCCAATTTAGGGGACATTACAAGTCCTCCCAACTCAAGATCGCTTGTCCTCAAGCAATCAAATTTCTGAAATTTCTGAAGTGTCAACTGTACCAAGATACCTGGATCCCAAATCAATCTCATGATTTATTTAGTAGGAATCTACTACGTCATTCTGATATATCTAGAATTTGCTTTACTGCAAAATATTTTGTCAAACATGCAAATTCCAAGATCCTAGATCTGAACATCATCTTTAGCATCAGTCATCAAGAAGGAAAGAGAAGCATCATTCATTGAAGCTTTCTCAACGAGTATCTCGTCAATTATCCATAACCTAAAAGTGTCTGTGCAACCAATTGTACTTAACAAATCTAAATATGGTGAAGTTGATTGTTTTAAGTCATCCTTATAAATCATCATGTCCTTCTCGGAAGGGAAATTGTGAAACTCAGAAGAGTTTGATACGTGTGGTACAACATCTACCAAAATCACCAACATCGTTTGAGAAGTTAGCCGTCCATACTAATTATGTAAATATGATTGCTTAACCTTATGATGATCAATCAATTCTGGATTAGTTTGAGGACCCATGTTTCTATGTCTTGCCTTAACTCTGTGCAAATTTTCCCTTCCTTGAGCAGCTATCAACTTAGCATGTTTAGCTTTCTCCATCCATTCATTGCACTGCAAAAGAGTTCTTTCTACATGTGCACTATGACCCACCAATTTTCTTGGCTCTATTTCTGTTACCACTGATTCTTCAGAAGTTCCATCAATCTCTTCACTTTGTTGATTTGAATCCTATGATAACAACTCTTCCCTACATACTTCATCAATCCTTTCAACTATCATCTACATTTAGTGAATTCTTGAATTGTATTCTTGTTCATTTGGCAAAGTTGCCATCTTTTCTGCTTGGTAATGGGTCATACTCAGTTGTAAGCAAAGTTCATCAATTTCTTTTTCTCTGTCTTCAGCGGACTTGATAGCAAAGTCCATGTCCCCGAGTAGTTGCAAGTAATCTGATTTTTTCTTTTCTAATGCTTGCTTGATTACATGTAGTCGTGCACTAGAAATTTCATTTGTAATTCCATTCTTCCTTTCCTTCTTTTAAAGATTTCATATAAACGCTTCAATTTGTTTATGAGTATTGTTAGCTCTTGATAGCACTTGCACAATCCTTTCCTCTGTGACCACTACTTGATCCTTCAAATCTCGCCCTAGCAAAGGTTCATATTTATCACAATGACTAGTACTTTCATCACTTAATGAATCTTTAAATTCACTTCCATCTGTAAGGACACTTTGCTCATCAAAAATTATTGTAGGATCCTCGGTCTTAAGAGCATCATTCATCCCTTTTGTATACTCATCAATGCTGACCTCTAAATCACCCACATAAAATCTTGAGCACCCTTCTATTGCTAGTTTAGTGAAATCAGAGTTTATGATTATATCATTGCACTATTTTGTAATGCAAGAGGATTCAACTTCATCATGTGTGTAATCATAGATGATTCTCTTATCTTGTATTTCTTTCTGAGCTCTCAGAAACCCGATTCCACATTCATCATGAGAGAGACCATCATTTTGCTGCTCTTCTTCCTTCTGGAGAGACTTAAGCTTTCGTTCATATTGTCTAAACACATTACAAACCAATGTATATGTAGATGAAGAAATTCCACATTCTTGTTTCAAAACAATCCATTGCATAGATAAAAGAGGTTGGGGAATTGTTTCACTCCCATTGATAGTTAGAACCATAAAATCCTGCATAGCTGCAATGACCTCTTTTCCGCATGTCTTTTTTATTGTTACCAAGAAACGATGAAACATATCATAAATCAAATCTTGCTATCCTAAATCCAACAGGACATTACTTATTCTATCTTCTGCAAAACATTTCAGTATAGAAAACCCTCTTAAAGCATGAATACTACCGACGTCATCAAGACCCTGAAAACTATCGACCATCAAAATCAGTACCTTCTTCATGGTGTCATCATCATAGGGAACATGTGGTGCCAAGATTCTCAAAACTTCACAAAGGCATGAAGTAACCATCAATCTGATTCCTGCATCTGGATGCATCAACAACCAGTCTTGCTTCTAGGAAAATTTCACAAGAATGAAAGAAAAATGTAAAAGGTGTGAAGGTGACTGTTCCACTAAACTTAAACATCCTTCCAGATCATTCAAGATGTTAAAAACAACATTTCTTGGTTGTTGATTATGAAGCTTGTCACCAACCTCTTGCAATGTTTTAGCCAACCAAATTTTTTCTTCTGATCCCATACTTGATCCCAGACTGTTTTATCCCAACAGGCTGGTAGGATGCACAACTCTAATACCACTATAAGATCACCTAGTTATTCTGTTCCCGAGTTCTCAGCACTAATCACAAAGGCATTTAGTAATACAGGTCGCAGGTTTCCTTTGTTATAATTAATCTTTGTACCTCTGCTCAACACTTATAATTCAAGGTTTACTGGATGGGTTAAGTGTTAATGGTCATAGATACAACAACAGTTTTACTTTCCAATTATTAGCCTTGTCACTTCAGATTCAATTATATACCAAATGAACTTGTTTACAAATCTTGAAATTACAAAATTCAAGTGAAGTCACAAACAATATCGTTGCTTGCATCTCTACTGTTCATAGTTACCATGTCGTCTATACATTATGACTTTCAATATAAATTAAATAGTAATTTGGAACTGGTTTTACAAAGTTAATAAATGATACAGTCACAACATAAGAGAAGTATTAATCATGCACCTGGAGAATGCTCCTATTGACCTTCTAATTGTCTGAACAGTATTACTGGTTCTGTCAGTTAATGGAAAGTACACAAGTCTTCAAATATCTGACGACAGATTGCTCTCTGAAGAATTTAATATTTAGATGACTGTCGATACTAGAGATTGTATCCGTACCGGTCCCATGTTGCCTTGATACCACCCGGCTAAAACTACACCCGGTCTCTGTGAAAAAAGCCATGTCATTTGTTCTTGTAAGTGTCGTTGATTACCTCGGGTTTGATAGATATACACACTACTGGACACTAAAAGATTGTTTCCCGTCAAGTGTTCATTGCTAAGAACAAAGACTCCCGTCAGCGAGTGGATTCAATGCTAGTAACATTCTCGAAGGCAAGACTTTCGTGTTCAACATGTTCTAGAGGCACCTATCACTTCCGTAAAGCAAGATGTGTGGTGCATCATATAATCACTACGATCAACAAGCATGATCAGTGGTCTTTGTATCAAGTATGAATCAACAGTGGAAGCTACTCAACTAATCCATTCTCCTCAACGTCTCACACTTTTAACAAATGCATCCAATTTGACAATCGACGACTCTTCAGTGCAAACACAACCGTTTCTCGTAACATGACTAAGTCGTTGGCCCTCCTCATATCGGTTTGAAACTGTATCTGTTGCCACCATTCGGTATCACTTGGACTCTGCGTTACTAATTCCAAGAGGTCTTCGCTGCATTTCTCTATTTCCAAAGTACAATACAATCATCCATCGGCCTTCGTCCACAACCAAATAGACCAGAATCTTTCCTGGTGAAATGGTTTTATTCTCAAATCTGAGAAAACATTATAAAATTCATAAAATCTTCCATGCCCATTCTTCCTCGACAAGGCCATTATGAAGGGAAGGCAACTCCTCTAGATTTCCCGTAGCCTAACACCCAAAACTTAATAATTAATTATTTAATATTAGCTTTTTGATTTATTAACTAATATTAAATAATGTAACATTATTTATAATGAATAATTATTCAATATTAGATATTGTTACTAATATAAAATAATTAACATTATTTATTCAATATCCCAATTTAGGGGTCATTACTGTTTTACCTCACATTGCTCAATTTTGTGCTGTTTTGTAAAAGACAACTAAAATACTAACAAAAGTTACACATGCAATAGGAAACTATTTAAGGGTTTTACATTGGGAATATAAATGGTGGCTTTCATAGCTGGTTTCATGCTCATGTTAGTCGCCTAAACCAGCTGCAATTTAATCATAAAGCCTATTTGATTTTGCACTTTTAGTTGTTTCCCCAAGGTTAGCAATCAAAGTTTGTCATATAAATATTGCGAGATGCAATGTTTAGCATCAAGTTATTCCCACAGAGAAAAATATCAGTCCCAAATAGCACCAGAGAGAGGCCAGTTAGGTGTTTGTCTAATATGTGATTTTATCCTCCTCATCAAAAGGAAAACTGGATGAGGTATTTTATTGGTTTTATATCCCAACAGCTCATTTAAACCACTCCCAACAGAACCAATGTTCTTTAACATGTTATAGAATTGAATTAGCCATTCTAGAACTTGGACTGAACATTATTAAGGGTTGCTACTGCGGTCTAGCTAAACACTATAGCAAGTTGATTCTATAGCAAGAGCCAATCATAATTGGGGCCCT
This sequence comes from Thuja plicata, assembly GCA_018584345.1. NCBI lineage: Eukaryota > Viridiplantae > Streptophyta > Pinopsida > Cupressales > Cupressaceae > Thuja > Thuja plicata. Next base: position 3,013,559 of record MU227069.1, read on the forward strand.
CATGTATCCAATGTTTCATGTGGTGAACTGAATGAGTTCTACTGCTCCAAAGGAAATGCAATCAGATTAATGTGTAGCTTTGGAAAAAGGTCGTTTTTGTAATAAAAGGATGCTTCAATTTATGCCATTTTAATGATGGGGAAGATTCTTGTAGATCACCCAAAACACAAATTCAAGTCTCATTTGGGTTATTTTGCTGCATTGGTGATTGCTTCTGGTGGGATAAATATGTTATTCTAGCCATAGTTTCTTCAGCTGCAGCATTGCACAAGGGTAAAATTTTGTATCTATTAAACATATTTTACTTTTAAGGGAATGGATGCCCCATTTTTTCATTTAAAAAATACAAACTACTTACATTATATAAGAAAGTCTTTGCAACTAAGTAGAAAACATTGATGCAGCACATATGCTTGTATTCAATTCTCAATATGAACTGAGAACTAAACCGCCAATATCTTCATAATCTACAAATTACACTTTCAGGCCCGAGTGTAATTGTTTTTAGGTGCATGAAATTTTAACACACAAAACCAATATGTGATTAGATATGCAAACCGGATAAATCAGTTTGAAGCAGTTTCGAAAGAAAAATGTTTGGTAGTGAAAAAGAAATTGCTTAATTACCAAGCTTGCTCTCCAAACATTTCATTAAAACCTCAACTAATAAGAAGAGTAGTAACCAGTAATTGAAACTCACAAGAAATTTTGCACAACCATGCACAGCTACAAACTGCCAATTCCAGTCACAAATCAAAAGCTCCTTTTAAAATTGTGAACACCAGCTAAATAGTTCCCTTTAAGGATTCACTCATGTTTCAGTCATACTTGAGATACAACTAATTAAATTCTCCCAAGTATTGATATCTAAAGGATAAATTTGTCATCATCAACTTTATCAAATATCTTTGTTCTGCTCTACTTGTATTTAACAAAAGCCAGTTCCATTTATTATTCCAAGACAATTTATCATATTTAAACAAGAAGACCATGTAAAGGTATACATCGTCTTCAGGATTTATGTATGAGCCAATGCCAATAACTAAAAAGAATTCAAATTAAAAGTTTCAGCTCAAGCCTAAAACCAAGACCATAAAGGAAAAAATTTCAGCTCAAGCCTAAAGCCAAGCCAAGACAAGTTTGAATCATGTCAACTTATTTCCAACTGTGAAATGATTTATGTATGAACCAATGCCAATAGGGTGACATTATTCAAACGGTGCATATTACCAGAATTCTAAATTCATTAGCAGATGCCTTCTGTAATCTAAGAATGGAAGGCAGCATTCTGTGTAATACCCAATTCATAGCAAAGAGGAGCTAGTCCAGGTTCTTCCAGTAAACTAAACCCACAGAGTCCATAGTAACTATGATAGAGATCTGGAAACATCCTGGGCCATTTACTGAAGCCACCATACTGCAAATAGTGCACAAATACTTCAAGACAACAGAATATTAAATAACAATATCACGCATGCTAATTCTCTTCAAGCTTTCATAGAAGCAGAGAATAAGGGCTTGGGCATACATTCACTTCTATAAAAATAAAGAACGTTGACAGACAAAAGACTAGAGGGCCAATTCAACATTCCTGGAAAAATAGAGAATCAAACCTTTGACTGGCACGTAAAAAGAAAGCAACGCAAAGCTTCCCGGTCATAAAAATCATGGGCCCCCAAGAGTTTCAATGAACCACCCACCCTGCATCATGCAATTACTATTTTTATGGCACTTTCCAACCTACCTTTTCAAAACAAAAAAAGATCTGTGCATGTTAACTACCAGAATGAGTAACACGTGTCACAGGCTTTATTGGATCTACCTTGAAAGCCTCCATCCACCGTTAGTTTCTGCATAGGAAGCAGAAATTCTTCCTTAGATGAATAGCTAAATGATACAAGCTATTCAAGATGTTGAAACAGAAAAGAATCTATGCATTGAAAAGTGAAAACAATTCTTTCTGGGAGTGGCAATCAAATGCCAACAAATATGGTCAAATAAGATACTTCTGAAATTCTCTTTTGTAATGCAAACCTTTATTTATTGCAACAAAAAAAAAGACTTACAGATCTACATTAGACAAACCTTCAATTTAGTTAAAATACAAGACTTGGCACACATTGAGAAACAAAACTGTCTCCTAAAAATAGATTAATTTCATACAATTTATATTGTTCAAGAAAATTTTGTGAAAGCCATACTTATTTGATATATGATTGACATCAGGTCGTATCTACAACGTCAACTTCAGATGCTTTCCTACCATTCTCATTTTGCGGTGATATAATAATCTTGTTGATAATTCTACTCTTTCCTTAAAACATAAAATCATTGAGGATTGCATGTCACACTAATAAGTCCTTGGAAAACGATATAAGATTTGATTCATGGGTTATGTGAATGTCATTTTACAAAAATTCCTATATTTCCAATCAGACAAATAGCTGAAACAAAAGGTTTAATGAGCTAAAATAACCTATTAAACCTTACAAATAGTTGAAACAAAAGGTTTAATGAGCTAAAAAACCTATTAAACAAAACGTTTAATGGTTTTACAATTAGTTTTCAACCTCCAACTGACCCCAAACTGACTTTTAACAAATATTCAAATAGTTATTACAATGTAAAAGTTGTCATGACAACAATGACAACTTTTGAACTTTTCGCCAAATGATCTTAAAACTTCACAAATGATCCTATATGAACTATAATGGTCCACAATGACCTTATTTACATAAAACATCACAAAACAAGACAAAAACTCAAAAATGGATCCCATAGGCATGAGGGTGCCCCTGCACCATACTCCCAAGAGAGAAAAGATTCAAGTTCCAATTGAATAGAGGTCTGCAATAATGTGACCATGCTTGAAATCTCGTGTCTGGTGTCTTCAAAGTGTCATCTTGAACGTCCAACATCTGCTCCAATTTATTGCTCTGTGTGAAATTTCCCAAACTGCCTTATACATCTTTCCTGAATCAATCCAAGAGTTGTCTCATTTTGACTTTAGGTCTGTCTAAGTCTGAGGAAAAGTGCTGCAACCTGGCAAAAGGAATAAGCCTTCCCTTATCTGAACTTCTGAGCTCATCTTTCAACATTTCTCCAACAACTAGGACTTGAGCATTCAATTATGCAATTGGAACACCAAGCTGGAAATTCTTATGTGCCTTGTCTTGAAAGAAGGGAAGAGTGTTGTTAACCTTTGTTAATGCTTTGAAAAAAACACTACAATGATGTACTTTATGCGGTGATCCATTAACACTACATACCTCATGCAATAGCCACTGGAATTTGTCATTCTCCTTAATAGCTTGTTCAAGGTCTTCCTCCTTCACTCTATTGGTAACAATGATGACACTATCCTTTGCTATCTCTTCTTGGCTGCTCTGTTGTTCATTCTCAATTGGTCTTGTCAACATGTCAACATCTGGTGGAGGATCCTTGGTCTAAAAATTATCATTATGGACTATACCATTCCAACTTACTAGGTCAATTGCTTCCTTCTCCATGGGCTTTGTAGAATGATTGGCCTGCTCCCTCTTTGGATTACTACTGTCATACATAATGTACTTAGCTATACTACCTTCTATTTGATTGATTCTTCTCATTGGAGACAAGAAATTGGAAGGTGTATCAACAGCAATATGTACACTACTTTTCAACATGTCATGTATGTCCCAAGGTAACTCATCAATGTGTACTGCTGTTATGATTGTCCTAAACCTGATCACCATGGTACAACCTATGGTTTCCTCTAGTATTATCTTGAAGAACTCCTTCTCACCCATTACCATCACACTTGATCCCACTTCTTGTTCTTTGTCTTCATCCTTCAAGGGTGTTAAGGTATAAGAGGTTCCATCTTTCTCTATCACAAAAGTATTCTTCCTACCATCATACTTGAGATTTCTATCATATTGCCATGGTCTACAAAGGAGTACATGACAAACATCCATAGGAATGATGTCACACAAGATTTTGTACTTTTAACCCCCAATATGGAATTCTACCGAACTTTGTCCATTCACTAAAACTTGCTGCCCTTTGTTTAACCAAGAGACTTTGTATGGAGTGGCATGAGGCAATCTTTTCAACTTTAACTTCTCTACCAATTCAACAAAAACCAAATTGTCAGTACTACCAAAATCAATGATAACTTTACAACACTTACCTTGACATTTGCATGTAGTTCTAAATAGAGACTTCCTTTGGGGTGGCTCCTTCTCCACAGGTGCTTTGATCAAATTCCTCCTCATCAACAAATATTCTCCCATTTCTGGTTCTGCCATGTGTGGTGAAAAACTCATACTTTCAGCATTATCACCTTGTGCTATTTGGTTCCTTCTTTCACTCCTGAAAGAAGTAGATGGTTGCTCTTCAGGACATTGCCATGCTTGATGACCTGCAAACTTGTTGCATTTATAACACTTCCCAGTAAAGCCATTTGTTCCTCCTCTGCTCCCAAATCTGCCCCTAAAATTGGTTCTTCTTCCCCAAAACCTCCTCTTAAATTTGCTGCTTGTTCTTGTGATGTACTCGATTCATCTTGACCTCTTTGTGAATTCCCTTTATCAGCAAAGGTTCCTCTTCCTCTAAATGTCCTTCCTCTACCTCTTGTTCGTCTTTCTTGCTTCCTTTGCAACTTTGCTTCAGCCCTCAAGGCTAGTTGATAACATTCTTCTACCTTTCCCTAAGGCCTTATGGATATCCAATACCTTGGTATATCCATCCTCATAATCCTTGGGAAAGACTTTATCTCTTGCCAAGCCTTCAGAGATGTGATCGCTCCCTTGTAGTAGGGTGCCCTTAACAGTTCTCCCTTAATCATAGTGCAGTAGGGCGCCTAGGTAGTAATTCTCCCTTAACTGCCACTGCAATAGGGTGCCCTTAGTAGTTTTCCCTTAACTACTTTTGCAATAGGGTGCCCTTAGCGGTTCTACCTTAATCACAATGAAGTAGGGTGCCCTTCTAACAATTTTCCCTTAACTGTCATTGCAATAGGGTGCCTTTCACGATTCTCCCTTAATTGCAGTCTTGAGAAGGTGCTAGCAATAGGGTGCCCTTAGCGGTTCTCCCTTAATCACAACGCAGTAGGGTGCCCTTATAGCGGTTCTCCCTTTACTGCTACTGCAATAGGGTGCCCTTTGCGATTCTCCCTTAATAGCAGCCTTTTTCCCCTTAATTAAAGTATATCTTAAATGTCTATAATAATCAAAATCACATTATAGAGTACATCAATATATTATTCACTATTTCTATATTACCAATTAAAACAAATTCCTAGATTGTCATCTCATCTATTTTTGAACCTCCTCGAAACTCCATTGGCTTTCCATTGCTTCATTCTTTGATTGGATGTTGTTGAGGTTCCATTGATCATGTTTAGCTTTCTTATGTGGTGTTCCTTCTATTTTTGTGTCAACTGTTGCTTCTATTCTATGGACTTGACTCTTTTTCTTGTACTTATGACCTGATTCCCATGGTTCTTTGCATCTGAAACATATGCCTTTCTTCAATACATCATCTTTTTTATTGAGAGCTTCCTTACCCTGGCATTGGTGCCCCCTACTCCAACGTCCTTTGCAGAAATAACATTCTTTTTCTTTATTGTCATTTCTTGGCCCTTGACATTCATATTGTGCCTTGGTGAGTGGTTTTTGGGTTTTTTCCTTCGAAGCATTGGTTTCAACTTTCCTTTCTTTTTGTAATTCTTCTCCTAGTGTTTGAGGTTCCAGGGCGTTTACTATACTTTTGATGGAGTCCTTAAGTCCTTCAATAAAAATAAATGTGTGTCTTCTTTGGGATAGGTCTGGAACCACCATGGAAAGTTATTGAAATTCATTGGCAAATTCCTCCGTTGTCCCTTGCTGCTAAAGCTGTGCAAGTTCCTTGAAGTACCATAAGATCTTGTTGGTCAAATCTACTAATGAGTTTTTGAGAGAACTCTTCATATGAGTTTATATTTTGGTGGCCTAGGGAGAGGAGTCCATGGTAGCACCGTTCATGTGCTATTCCTTCTAAATGGAGGATGGCGAATGGGAGTGCATCCTCTTCGGCCATCGGGCTGAGGGTGAAATAAGTGTTTAACTTTTGTAGACAAACATGAGTTGTAATCTATCCTGATCCGTCAAAAGTTGGAAGCGTCACCTTATTTACCTTATGTTTGAGATCCTTATTTGGATATCTTCTTGTTCCCTTAGGTGCCTCATGTCTTTATGCTTCACATAATTCTATAAATGTTATGAGTTCTCTGATTTTTGGCTCAAGACTTGCATAGGCTCTAGCATTGTTTATAGCACTATTTATAGGCTGACCTATTCCTTCTTCCTCTCAGTATATCTTCCCTAGGCAAGAAAGGTGGTTTGGGTACCCTATATGTTGATGACCCATTATTGTTCTCTGAATGGTTGGGACTTATGTCCCTCCCATTTGAGGAATTATTCTTGAGGTTGTTGATTGAATTCCCCATGTTTTGCAAAGCCTAGAGGACTACTTGGTTTGATTTTTCCAATCTTTCCTTTTGGCTCATAAGGGTTTGATTTGTTTGTTCCATAAAAGTTCTCAATTCATTGGCCATCTCATTCATGGTGGTTTTATTTCTTCTTTGATAGGTTTGCATTATGTATTCTTCACAGGATGGCAAGATTATGCTCTGATACCACTGTAATGTCCCCAGCTAGGACGTTACTTAATTTTCCCTAAAATTGCAAAATTCCTCAATTGCTCCTAATGTATGTAGTTTGTATAGTGACAATATCTTTTGATGCGAGGACTAATTAATGCAATGATAACTATCTTGATCATATACAGAATTAGATTACCCAATAGGGTTAGTATAACTGTAACATGATGTGGATACCTTAAGTTCTATCACTTCATGTCAACTGATCAGAATACATGAAGTTCTCTCTTGAATATCAAGGTGTTGGATTTGAAAGTATGAAAGATCCCATATGAATCGAATGTAGTGTAAGTGCAATGAATTGTAGGATGGATCTGAATAGGTTAGTAAGAGCTATTCTATACGGGCTTAAGTTGTGAGACTTGTATTGGCAAGATAAAAGAATGAATTGTATTGATATGAGTATATTGACAAAATTGTTGTGATTGAAGTCTTCCTATTGACCAATCTGAGTGTTTACCCAACATATTACTGATGAAATGGTGATGTCTTGAACCTTAACAATGACCAGTCTTGCACTAATCGCTTTCTCAGCTGCTAACAGTTTATTGCTTATGCAATGTAGGGATTGCTATTCTGATTGGCTATTTTAGGAATATGTAATATGACTTCTTATTGGCTAATGGATAATCTTCATTTAATTCTGTAAAATAGATTGAGGAATGACTGATTGATAAAACTTCCTTCCTAGACTACGCTAAGATATATGGAATGCTCCTGTTATGGAGTTTATATATATAAACTAATTTGAATGCTCCTTTGTCTAATGTGGAAAACCTTTCTTATGATCTTAAACAATCTTCTTTTTACCAAAGCATTATTCATAATCCTAATGATCTTAAACAATCTTCCTTTTATCAAAGCATTATTCATAATACTAATGTTAAGCATTTTCTTGACGATTTCTCTTCAGGAATAACATTTAGTAGACATGAAAATCTTGATAAACCTTCTTCTTCTTCTCCACCTAAAGAAGATAGGCATAGTGATAGGAATCCTAATATTTCCCTTCCTATTCCCCTTTATACCACACATTTCCACAAATCTCAAGATGAATCTCCTTCACCCTCTACATTAAGAGCCAATTATAATGTGGGTTATGATATTACTGCTCAACAGAGTTATAGTGGACAAGGTCTTGGCATTAATGATAGATCCTCCTACACAAGTCACAAGGTGTGGTTTAGGTTTTATACCTCAAGCTACCGCTTTGCCTCCTTCCAATTCTTCTTTATCTGAAAACAAACCTCCTGTACACATTCTTTTACCAACACCATCCGTTGTCACACCTTTTGATGACCATTTGGCTATAGCAAAGAGAATCTTTTGGAGAATTAAATATGAACCTAAGATTCGTTTTCCTTTCGGCATTTTCCAAAGAATCAAAAAACTATTAATGGTGAATTTCTGTCTTTTCCATCATAGTAATAAATACTCTCTTGCTGATTGTATTGAATTTAGACAATTTGTTCAAGATTTAGTGGATAGATCTTTAATTTGTTTAACAAATCTTATGCTTTTCTTGATATAAAAAATTTACCTTAGCAAATCTCTCTCCTATTATGTTGTTCTCCTTCATGTGTGCTTAATAGCAGTGTTACCCGGGGACACATTTCCGACATAATTTGACCCGACCCGAAAACTCAAAAACTTTCAGAAACCCGTCCCCTAGCTGTCCCATAAAATTAATGTTTGAATTTTGATAATTTGTTTGACTTCCACTCTCATGTGAAGTCTCAATTGAAATTATTTTACACAAACGTTATATGTTATGGTTCTATAATGTATATAAGCATGCTTTATCCATGTTTTCATACGAATATTTAAAATTTCCCTATATATTTTAATTTTTCCCTATTTTTATATAGTTGTCCCGACTGTTGTCCCTTGCCATACCCTACTCCGGGAAAAAAAAACCATCTCGGAAGTTCGTTTCCCCGTCCTCTCATTCTGAAAACCCAAGGTAACATAGCTTAATAGCCTACATAATTGGGGGCTTTTTGTTTGCATGGTGTTTGTTTGAGCAACATAAAAGGTCCTTTCTTTCTTGTCCTTTAACTTGGGGGACAAGGTTTCTCTTTCATTTCTCCTTCTAAAGGATCCATTATCTCTTTGTTAGTTAAATCTTTTATACTATGATGTCCTCCTGTGCATGGACTTGCTTGTTAAGGATCTTTCTCTTTAGGGGTTTGCTATCCTTCTTTACAACCTCTCCCTTGCGTGAAAGTGTATATCTATTGTAAAGCATTTTCGCACTAAGTTTGCACAATGTGACATCCTTCCATTTCTCTTCATTGTTTCTTTATGGATTTGTATTGTTTTATGATGATACATCCTTTTTGGCACGAGATTCTTTATTTCACGCAAGGCATTTTCATCGTTGCTCAATAATGTTTTTCATGCCTCAGCAAGCATTTCTATTATAAAAGATCTTCCATTTAGGAAATGTATGCATTCATTATCCCTTCGATTAACTTCTCTTTAATAGTATGATGTCCTCTGTTGCATAAATTTGTTTGCCTTACATTAGGATCTTCTCTTTTCAAGAGATTTACATCTTTTCTCACAACTTACTTTTGCTTGAAAGTGCATGTCTATGACAATAGATCTATCACTTAGGGTATACAATGTATAATGTTTGCCCTTGCCTTCACACTTGGGGGGGCAAGGTTTCATTTATCAATCTTCCTTTTCCTTCCCCTTTCTAAAGATCCACTCTCCTTAGTATAGTGGCATCTGTTTATCATGTGACATTCTTTTCTTATAAGGAGTTGTTTCGTTTTCATCCGGGATTCTCTCTTATGCAAGAGGTGTGTATCCTTGATCACAACCTCTTCTTGTTTGTAAAAGTATGTTCATCCTAAACAAATACCCTTACTTGAGGCTTAAAGTGTGTCATCCTTCATCAAGAATCCCTTTTCACTTAGTAATAGGGGGCTAATAGGGTGCATTCTTGTTCTCCTCCCCTCTTTGTCTTGAAGATGTTATCTTTGTTCAATAACTCCTCTTGAAGGTAGATATCTTGTAACCAGGATCTCTTCCTTTCAAGGGTCTCTTCCCACTTGCGGATATCCTTTCATGATTATATATTTCCTTGGCTACCAAGAGTTTTCACTCTTTGCTAAGGGAACACACAAACATTGTTATTTTAAGGATATCTCCTTGTTGTTGCAAGTAGGCATCCTTGTTTCTCTTTTCCTTATGATGCCGCCATAATCCTGTCGCCATCATAAGGAGGGGGCATATATGTGGCCTCCTTGTACCTTATACAACTTTTTGTTTGGTCCTTAGGATTGACTGTTTATTGATTCCTAAGGAGACAATGTTTTCCTTAAGACTGATCACCCCTTTTAGATCCCTATGGAGACAATGCTTTCCATAGGACTAATCCCATAAGCCACCTCCGAGTGCAAAGTTTTTTAAGCCACCCCAGAGTGCAAAGTTTTTTAAGCCACCCCTAAGCGCAAAGTTTTTTTTTAGCTGCCCCTACGCACAAAAAAATTTTTTAAGCTGCCCTTGAGCGTAAAGTTTTTTTTTTAAGCCATCCCTGAGCGCAAAGTTTTTCAAAGCCGCCATGCTCAAATTTTTCAAGGTAGAATTGACTATCATAACGCAGCTTACTAGACCATCAATTCTCCTTCCGTCTTTCTTTAGGATAAGTGGAACTAGCATAACACAACTTGCTTGCCTTTCCTTCTCTTCTTCTCCCATGAATCACCTAGCATAACACAACTTGCTAGACTGTTGGATTCATGGTCTCTCTTCTTTCCATGCTCTCAAAGCTATGCTAGTGGGTTAGATAATGAAATTTCGTCTCGTCTTTGGCAATGTTCTTGCCCTTTCCATGTGGTCATTTATGCTCTTGCAATAGCTTTCCGAATATGATATTAGCGGTTGAAACGTTTTCTCGATCGAGGTCTCTTCTACTAGTTGATTTGGAGTCTTGTTTGTAGTACTAACCCCTTTTGTTTGTGTCTTTGTCTTTTGTTTTTTCCCTTTTGTTTTGTTTTTCATGCCCTTGTGCATGGATATCTGAGTTGAGATCCTTTGTTTGGGGGCTTGTGTCCTTCAATTATGTTTCATCTCTTGCATTTTGCCCATGATCATCTCTTTCTCTCTCATTCCTCTCTTCTCTCTCATTTCCTCTACCGCGAGTATGAGATGGTCTCATACTCCAGCTAAAGTGGGGGCTAAATGTACTGTCCTAAATTGTAAGCACCTAATTAGTGTACAATTTAAGGACTATTGTGCACCCACAGTGTATTTTTTATAGCAGAACCTCACATGGCACTTAATGCATACCTAAATTCAAATATGGGTCCTTTTTCATTTCAATCTTGTTTAAAATTGAGGTAAGCGGTTTTTTCTAAGTGTGCTCGTCTATTTTTCCTCCAATCCCATAATTCATTTCATCACCTAGGCCCTATATCACTATTTGTGGCCTTTGAGTTCTATCACGACATCAGAACTAGCAGTACCTGATAATCCTGCATCTACTCTATCATCTCGATACCCAATCCAATTTTTGGCCCTTTTTACTAGGTACATAACGTTTCAAATGTTATGTTCTTGCCTAAAGTGGCCCAAAATTGAATCAAGGCTTTGTATTGAGGTTTTGGTGGGAAATTAGGTCTTGTGGTCAACCTACTTGAGTTTTAACCCCTGAAATGTTCTGAGGTATATAAACACCCTATCTCTCCACATTTTGGGATCCATCATCTATTGCAATACATTCATGATCAATAACAAGCAATCAAGCATTCAATCTATCAAGTGCAAAGAAGCAAATCAAGTTCAAGAGCCATCAAGTTATCAAGTCCAAGCATTCAAGATCTAGAGTTCTCAAGCATTCAAGGTGTTCTTCTCCATAGATCTAGCTTCTTTCCCTCATTAAAGGCCAAGAAAAAGAGTTTTCTATCAAGGAAGGAGATATACATTCATCCAAGTCTTTTTTTTTCTCCCTCAATCAAACATTGTGACGAATTACAACATCCATTACATGAGGTTTTGCTTCTTTTATTATTTCCTTTTGGGTTTTTGTGTTGAGTCAACTATTGCATCAATATACGTAATCATATTCAAAGAAGCATTTGTGTTACAAAGGTATGATATACTTCATTTCTTATATCTAGCCTTCGCTACGTGACAGCACGCTTTCCTTTATTTCATTTCATTTCATTTCAACATTGATCCCTAAACAAGGGTTTGACTGAGGCAAACCACTTTATTATGTTAAAGTTTTTGTAGCTGCGAGAGAGTTTATCTACCAATGATGATTTGTCGTGAGCTTCTCTGGAACTCATTTGTATGTTGGACTGTGTTTATCATTATTGTTCATTTGTCTGGTTGCTCTTTCGTGTTCCTGGTTCGGGAGTTATCTTCATATTCAGTTATGATATCTTCCTTCTATTTGTTGGTTTCATCTATGATTTTGCTGGGCCCGAGCGGTAGAAGTTTCTTATTGCCTTTGTGCGGCTCTTGCATTGAATTCGAGCCTTCAGTTAATGTTTCAGATTATGTTGTGTTGTGTATTCATTACAACCCAACTGTCCCATTACGAGTTTGAGTTGTAGCAATGTTACTTCATGTTCAAGCATTGGGTTTGACTCATTCTCATTCCGCTGAGTGGATGTCCTTCATAGCGCAGATGTTGACATGGCAATGTTCATTGATGACTTGGCAGCTTAGTCATTTCATTGGTTTATGGTTTGACAATTCACATTTTATGGTGTCGTCGGGTCATGTATTTGAGATGTCGGTTCATGCTTGTAGGACGTTGTTTGAGTTTCAAAACGGACAGTCTCTTGATCTTCGGTAAGTAACTCTACAGGCTATTGTCGGTGCAATTGATTTATGTGAGGAGATGAAAAACAAAACTACTTTTTCAACACCTTCATTCTGTGTGATTGTGTTACAGTCATTCGATGTTGAGTTTTTATCATCTTTGAGATTGTAAGTGCTGGGACATCTATATGATTATACTATGAAACACTTTGATGTGTATTCAGTTCTGTCAGAGACTGTGAGATACCTGAAAGCAATAAGGCAAGCTTATTGATCGATTGTTTTGAAGTCATCAATTATAAGCAAGGATTTTGTGTAATTGTTTTGAGAACTCAATAAAGAGATCATAAATTTTGTGGTCTGGGTTTTTCACCCTCAAGAGGAGGGTTTTCCCAGGATAAGTCTCCTGTGTTCTCTGTCATTTTTTTTGTTTTGCATTTCAGTTTATTGCATTTTTATATTCTAGTTTGAAAAATTTAACATGGTATCAGAGTAGGTCTAAGGAACCAATCTAGAACCAGAATCTTAAGTTATATATTTCTCTTCGCTCTACTTTCAGTTTGTTTGTTTCAGCTCTTTACAATGGTGAACGGACTGAAAGTTGAAGACAGATTGGACGGATCATCAAATTTCTCTTCATGGAAATTTGGAATTCTCATCACGCTTGAAGAGAATGATGTTCTTGACTATGTGAATTCTGATGTAGTTGAACCCTCTGATGATGCTGAGAAAGCATACTGGAGAAAGAACAAAATTATGGCAATGAAGATTCTAATTGATTCTTTTAAGGATCATCTAGTACCTATCATTTCAAAGTTGAATTCAGCCAAAGAAATGTTTCCGACTCTGAAGAACCTATATGAATTCAACAACGCTAGTAGAGCTCTAGCCTTGAGACGTCAACTTCTACATGTTAAAATGGCTAGAGGAGAATCTGTAGTTTCTTTCTTTATGAAGATTACATAATTAAAGGATCAGCTCAACGCCATTGGAGATTCCTTTGAGGACAAAGACCTAGTTATGTTGGCCATGAATGGACTTCTGCACTCTTGGGAATCCTTCATTCAAGGGATCAGTGGAAGAGACGAACTACCTAAGTTTGATCGGTTAAGAGCTGATTGCATTCAAGAGGAATGCAAATTGGAGGTTAGAGGAAATGGGTGTAAATCCCATTATGAAAGAGATTGTGTTCTTTCTGCACATACTTCTAAAGGAAAAGGAAAGAAAGGTAACTTCAAGAGGTACAGAGATAAGAATTTTGATTCAGCTCATGAGTCTAAGAAAAAGAAGGATCTTTCTAGGATTCAGTGCTTTAGATGTGAAAAGTATGGTCATTTTGCCAAAGATTGTACTACAAGACCCAAGCATCAAGTTGCTGCCACAAATATTGAAAATGCATCTCCTCATAGAGAGTCAAGTGAAAATTCAGAGGGGTTCTTATTTATTTCTGCTCTTTCTAGCAATGTTCCTACTGACAGTGATACATGGCTTATTGATAGTGGAGCCTCTTGCCACATTATAGGTTATCGTGAGCTCCTCTCTAATCTAAAAGAAAAATATTCTCATTTACAAGTTATCATTGGTGACGATGCATGATATTCTGTAAAGGGTGCTAGTTCTACATCTTTTCAGTTACATTTTGGAATTCCTCTTCATCTGAGTGATGTTCTTTTTGTTCCTGGTATCAAGAGGAATCTGATTTTTATTTCAGCATTGGAAGATAAAAGTTATCATGTAGCATTTAATGAAGGCAAAGTTCTTGCATGGAAGAATACTAGCATTTCGACAGCTCGTGAGATTGGTGTACGTCATGACAACCTTTATAGACTTTCAGCTCGTCCTATCCAAGCTATAGCACATGATTCAATAAATTCAAGTGAGCTCTGGCATAAAAGATTTGCTCATCTAAATTTCAGAACCTTGTCACCTATGGAGAAGATGGTAGTTGGTCTTCCAAAGCTGAATCAAGATCATGAATGTGTCTACAAAGGGTGTGCTAGGTAAGAACATCAAAAGTCCATTTCATAGTAGTGAAAGTAGAGCAAAGGATATCCTAGAGCTGATTCATTCTGATTTGTATGGTCTTATGTATGTTGTTTCATTAAGTGGTTTTTGGTATTATGTTACTTTCATTGATGACTTCTCTCGTAAGTCGTGGATTTATTTTCTAAAATCTAAAGAGTCTGATGAAGTGTTGTCCAAATTTAAAGAATTTAAAGCTCTTGTAGAAAATATGTCCAGTAAGAAAATAAAGTTTTAAGGTCTGATAATGGGGGTGAATAAACATCTGGTATATTTGAAAAAATTTGTATTGAAGTTGGGATTAAGAGGGACTTTTGTGTCCTCAACAAAATGGTGTAGCCGAAAGAAAGAACAAGTCTATTGTTGAGGCAGCGAAGGCTATGATCCATGATCAAAGTCTTCAAACATTTTTATAGGCGGAAGCTTGCAAGGCAGCAGTATATATTCAGAATCGTAGTCCTCATCAAATCCTAGATAATATGACACCAGAAGAAGCATTCACAAGTACTAAACCAGATATTAGTCATCTCATAATGTTTTGATGTCCACTCTTCATTTATGTTCCAAAAGATAAAAGGACGAAGTTAGAACCTTCAGGAAAGAAAGACATTTTTGTTGGTTATAGTGAATCATCAAAAGCATACAAAATTTACATTCCAGGTCAAAAGCAAATTGAAATCAGCAAAGATGTCTCTTTTGAAGAAGATGTAGCTTGCCAAAGATCTAAAGAATCTAATATGGAAATTGATAGAGAAGATTTTGAGCCTTCTCAAGATATGGATATGGCTATCTCGGATTCCCCTTCAGAGATTCAAAGGGAGACTACAGAGTTAGAAGATTCTATTGATCCTACTGATATTCCTGCTGGTCCAAGTAATGCTTTAGCTAATAAGAAAAGACCTTTGCGGGCCAGGCATACTATGCAAGAGGCTGAAAAATATGCAACCCCAAGTGGTACTTTCAGGGAAAATAAAAGACCTCATAAGTTTGTAGGATATGTAGCTTTGATGAGTCTTATTATAGCATACGAGCCTTCAAATTTTGAAGAGGCTTCTAATCAGCGAGTATGGAAGGATGCCCTGATGGAGGAATACCAATCCATAATCAAGAATGATGTGTGGGACATTGTTCCTAGGCGCAAAGGTAAATCTGTTATTTCTTCCAAGTGGCTGTTCAAAATTAAACATGCAACTGATGGGAGTGTGGAAAAATATAAAGCTAGATTTGTAGTTAAAGGGTTTTCTAAAAAAGAAGGTATAGATTATGAAGAGACTTTTGCACCTATAGCATGTTTTCCCTCAAGGGTAAACTAGAATTGTTGTAGTCATATAGAATAGTATAGTACACAGTACAGAATAAGAGAGAACGTCAAGTATATTTCATTGCTCATCAGTTACCATGTACAAGAGTATAATCATAACTTGTCTGTCTCTTCCATCGAGAGACTACATACAAGTAGGGCCCGAGAGGGTGCAAGGTGAACAGTCGCACCTGTTAACTACCTACCCTCAATTGTGCAACTACCTAAATGTCCATATTGCCGAACAACATCATCCACCAAAAAGAAAGTTGTCTTCGGATGACAATAAACAAAATTGTCCGGGACAGAGAAAAACAAAAATGGGATGATTACAAAACAAAATTGCCCACCATAACTAGAAAGATGACTAGAAATCATGACTGAGGAGGGGGTTGAGAAGGTGCCCCTAATGTTGAAGATGATGCTACCATAGAAGCTCGGAGCTGGAACACCTGCTGTGTCTGGACCGTGAAGTTGTGCTCTGCCTGCACCCTCCTTTCCATTACGGTTCGTATCATGACAACCGCCTCCATTATCTCCTTGTCCTTTCGGTCCACTGTCTCCAACGCACTAGCCAAGCGAGTCTCCAGCATAGCTTACGCAACCCTCTCCTCCTCCAACTGTTTCATCAGCTCCTCCCGCAGTCACCCACTCTCCTGTGTCTGAGCTAACTCCTTCTGTTGTACCATCTCAGTCTCCACTCTCTGAAACTTTGTCCCCAGGCTATCAATAAGTGCAATCTTCCCTGCCAACACATGCTCAGTACGTTGAAGGGTGTAATAGTCCTCCCTATAGGCCTGCTCCACTTCCCTCAGCAAGGCATCCACCCGAATCTCCCCAGGTCGTTCCTGAAGAGCCCATTCGTCCATCATCGCATACGAACTCCTTTTCTGGCCATCCCAGAGACTGAAAACACACATTGAATGCCTCAGCGCATCCCACTCTCATGAAGGCTACAACGCGCTCCAAATTTTGAGCTAGACCCTCCTGTGTCCTGGACCAAATGGAACCTGTCACCCTTTGTGCACCTGCTGCTATCTCCACCACATACCACTCTAAGTCATCTAGATCTCCCACAAGATGGCCACTACTAGCCTCAGGTAGAGGGGGTGTTGTCAACTCTAGTGGTAGTGAGGCTTGTGTCTGGGGCAACTTACGAATGGGTGGGTCTTCTATCTCCAATGCGGTCAGTCTCACAAGAGAGGCCTCATCCTCTATATGGATTACCTCCTAAGGTAACTCCCTCAGTGGTGATCGAATGTCCAACCCTACTACTTTTATAGGTGGTTGGTTGTAGTTTTGCAACCAAGCACTTATCGCCTCGTTCAAGGGAGCACTGCTCACCACGGATGCTCTTCTCAGCTACTCCACTACCAACTCTTCAAGCATCCTCACCACCGCGTCATTCTCGATCACCTCTAATGTGACTTGGGGCCCCTGGGTCTCTCCAGTCTTCTCAAGTGGGAATTGTCCCTCTCCGTGAGTCATATCCTCGACCTCCATCTCCGGAACTACCATCTTTGCTACCTCCTCTGCAAGCGCTGTAGGTTGCGCCACTACCTCCGCAACTACTGCAGGTCTCATCTCGACTAGCTGCCTCAACTATCCAAACGCTGGAATGTGTCGTGGTTACCAACCTTGCTACTGGTGAAGTGAACTGTACTGCGGCTAGTTGTGGTGGAGTGAAAAACACTTGGGTGGGTGTCATATGTGCTACCCCCATGGGCTACTGAATCGGCCTCACCCTCCATCTCGCTAATATCCTCTTCCAAATTGCTAAAAGTTGTTGTGGTCGGCTTCTGGCCACTATCAGTGTTTCCGGACTCTAACTCCGAAACTACTTGGTGGTTCCTCTTATGGCCTGATGGAGTGGTTCCCGTGTCCAAATGCCTCCATAGAAGAATGGGTGGCTCATCAGGTGCCAGCATGCTTGTTGGCTTCAGTGCCAACAACTCCTTGGGTATCTACGTAAGTGTGGCTTCCAAAAAGAGTCCAATGGCATAGTGCAGCATGTAGAATGTCTTATACAACAATGTCATAAACTCATATATGCGCTCCGCTAGTAGTGATGCCCAGTCGTACACCCACCCGTTAAGGATACCGTTCATCAGACTTATCTATGGGATGGCTATATCGGATGCACGGCTAGAGCCTGTCAAGCTACTCTTTATTATGTCCATGATGCACTGCCATTGTCCTTCTGCGACAAATGATTTCTTGATACCCCGCCCTTTTGATGCCTTGGCAACTGAAACCAACTCTGCAAGTGTGAGCTTACGGGAAACCAACCGAACTCAGTTCTCCTTTGTCTCCTTTGTCATTTTATGTTGTTTGGTATCAATCTTCCTCCCCTTCGGTCCCGGAATGCCAAACACCCGTGTAAAGTCTACAACTTTGAAGTAAACTGTGATGGTGTGCCCTAGGTAGGGAAAGTTGCTTGTCCGTGAGAAGCGATAAAATGTGTAAAATTCAAGTTTACTAAACTATTTCTGAATGTAAGATCCCAAGATTACCCAGACATAACTGATCACAGATTTTTATTTAATTCAATTAAGAACCAATTTGCACATAAACTGGAGATTATTTATTACAAATTCAGAGAATCATGCACCTGGAATTATGCTCTGTAATATTTGTTTCGCGTCTGCTGCAACTGCAACGTTGTCCGGAGGAATAGTGATAGTAGTAAAAACTGTAATAGTCCCACGGCGGCCATTACTTCTTGTCTACGTGAACGCCTCCTGCTGAGCCTGATTACTATCTTCCGTGGTAGTGACAACTCATCTAGCAAACATCAAAGAATACGTGGTAACCTCTGCCGCAGACCATATGTATATTGTCAGCCTTGTTATTACAAGCGTTGTGGCATTAAAGCACCTTGGTTCAAGCACGACCCACCTATTAGCTGTCGTCGCACACGTATTTTGTCGGGTGTTAGTATTCCACCATAGTTCCTCTATAGCCGCATGTCTTGTCACCCTTGATGGAAACCAATCTTCAAATATAAAACCCAATGCTCCATCTCGACAAGTATTCTCGTCCAGGAAAATCCCGAAATACAAAACTATACTTCAGTTCCACCATCTGTCAAGAATACGCAGTAAGGAATTGAAATATTGCACAGGTGTAAGGCTTTGGAATGCCAACCGGTCAACCCACTAGGCCAGAAAGCGGTGTTCTGACGAAAGGGATAGTTTGTCTTCTTCTACAAATACTTTCATACAAAGTCTTCCAGCATATCGGATCCTCCACGGAACCCATTATTTAACAAGCCAAAATTGGTTGAGAAGTTCCGTATAGGAACTACCACTTATTCGAACCATAATCTTTTAATCAAACCAATACATATACTTATTTAATATTAACATGACTGAAAGAATTAATATTAAATAATTAACGCCTTTATTCATCAACTTACTTATTGAACTATTTGGGGACATTACAAAATGTTTCGATCATGGCTCTCAACGTATCCTCAAAGTTACGAATGCAAAACAAGGGCATCATCACGGCCCAATGTACCTCTACCTTCGGCAGGCTCCATTTCACAGTATCTGTGTCAGGAGTTTCTTGCTACCATTTCCGGCAGCCCCATCCATTCAAACCCTCAAAGGTAACTGTCTGTGCAGTCACTGCTTCCTTCTAGTCTGCCATTTGTGCCTTGCCCTTTGATTTCTTCTTTGCACTTGCATTGGCATTTGTCTTGCCTGCAACTTTTACTCCTGATGGTGATACCTTGGCCTTCTTGTCCATGTCGGAGGCACTTGTTTGTAACTGCATTCTCCAATTCCGTTTGCCAGCTGAATCCATGAATAATCATTTTCTTCCTTTATGTAAAACCCACACCAATAATAATAACTGTATTCAACTGTGCAATACGTTTGTATGATCTATCTTCCTTCCTTCAATCTCATGCATTATGCCCCCACAACTATACGGACTCCAGGCACCAGATACCTCTTATAATTTGTCTTGTGTCTGTACTACCGACTGAGTGCTCAGTTCTTTATTCATCCATCCGCGCGGCCCCGTTTTGTTCTTCCTTGGTACCGTATGGATTTGCTTTTAATTTTGTTCCTGTGGATGTGTGATGTCGTACGGTACGACCTTGTTTTGTCTTGCCTTCCATACGTTGTGTTGTGCCCGTACAAGAACTAAGCCGTATGGTTGTTATATGACTGTCAACCTTGTTCGTACGGTTGTTTGGTTTCTCTGTGCATCCATCCTTCGGCCTCCTTCTACTTGTTAAATGTCATACAGTGTACGGACTTCACTTTGAATTTTCCAAGTCCGATTTCATTATTACCGTTATACTTCAACACCAGTTGACCTAGAGAAAATCTAGTCAGACAGGGGTGCTTGTCATGCTTTGGGCGATGTTCATTTCCCATTGCTCCGTCATTCGCCGCTCATCGAGCTTATTGAGGGTGTACAACCATTCCCCAAGGCTTTCCATATCTCCAAGCTTGTTGTCAATTGCTATCCGGAGGCTTGGCACCATGAACTCCATCGGGACCACCGCCTCCTGCCCATACATTAGTTAAAATGGCGTGTCCCGTGGCCACTTTATAAGTGGTTCAGTAGGCCCACAAGACAGAGGGCAATTTCTCCTCCCAGTCTTCTCCACTCCGCAGGATTTATAGATCACGGATACCGGGATCTTGTTCCTTGCTTCCGCCTGCCCATTTGCTCTCGGTTAGTACTTAAACTCGGTTGTGAGGAGTTTTACAACATGATTCACAAAGTGACCTCCCCTGTCACTTGTCAACTAGATCAGGATGCCATATCTAATGATGATTTGTTCATAGATAAACCTTGCAGTGCTCACTGCCAAGTTATTCGGGAGTGCCCGTGCTTCCACCCATTTTTGTCAAGTACTCCGTGGCACCACTATGTATCGGCACCTTCGTGGCCTACTAGCCTTTAGGGGTCCCACAAAGTCAAGTCCCCACCTCTCAAAAAGCTCTTGCGTGCAAGAGGGTTTCAAAGGTATGAAATCCCTCTTGAGTGGTTTTCCGGCCAGCTAGCAAGTGTCACAGCCCACGACCCACTCCCTGGCATCATTATACAGCACTGACCACAACCCTGCAAGGAGTATTTTCTGTGTTGATGTATCCAGACCCATGTGTCATCCCGCAGGTCCTTCATGTGCCTCCCTTAAGACACTCGAAACCTCTTCCTCCATGACGCATCTCCTGAGGACTTGGTCAGGCACCATTTTGTACAACAATCCGTTGATCAACTAAAATGTACAGCTCCTCAGAACAAGTTTTCTCTTTTCACCTGGCAGCATCTCTCTCAGAAACTAACGTGGAGAGATACTCTCTAATGCTAGTGTACCATGCCAGCAAGATTGCGATGCGGAACAGTTGTGCATCGGGGGATTCATCATTCACTCCTTCGCCTAGTTCTCCAAATTTGATTTTGGAGAGCTAGTCAGCGATTACGTGATTTTTTCCCGCCCGTAGTATGATAGTGAACGTGAACTCCTGAAGCACCAGCAACCACCGGCTCACCCTTCCCTGAATGATAGGTTTGTTCACCAAGTACATTAAGACTTGGTGATCCACATAAAACGTGAATGGAGTCGCCAACTGGTAGTGTCTGAATTTTTGAACCGCATATACCATGTCGAGGGCCTACCGTTCTGTGGTACTGTAGTTTTTCTCCGCCCTAGACAGCAATCTGTTGGCGAAGTAGACAACGTGATCCAACCTATGGTCGCCAACCTGAGCCAGCATAGCTCCTATTGCAAAGTTGGAGGCGTCAACATGCACATGAACTTCTTTATCCCAGTCCGGATATACCAAAATTGACGCCCCTATCAGTCATGACTTCAGCTCTTCAAAGGCCTCTGCTTGAGTCGTTTCCCATACGTAGGGCTCCCCCTTCCGTGTGAGAATGTCGAGTGGGTAAGATATCTACGCGAAACTCTTGATAAATCTTCTATAGTAGCCAATGTTTCCCATAAATGATTTGACCCTGGTGACATTCGTTGGAGACTCCATCTCCACAATGACTCGGATCTTATTAGGGTCGGTCTTCTTCCCTGGGGGACCATGAACCGACACTTCTTCGGGTTGAGTGCCAGTCGTTCCCTACGACACTTCTCCATGCATTCTCTGAGAGCCTTCAGATGTACCTCCTCTCCACTGAAGATGGACCAGTCGTCGAGAAAGGCCTTAAAATTACCTACTGACATTTTATTGGATGTGTAGAATTATCCTCTGGAACGTGGTTGGTGCGTTACAAAGGCCGAACGACATTCTGTTGTAGGCGTATACCCCGTCATCCACCTCGAACGTTGTCTTTAACTTGTCTTCCTCGGCAATAGATATTTGGTTATAACCCGAGAATCCATCCATAAATGAATAGATTTCGTGCCCTGCTACTTCTTCGAGGATAGTGTCTGTGAATGGGATGGGGAAGGGGTCCTTCACTATAACTACGTTGAGGCATCGGAAATCTACACAGATACGAATTTGATTTCCCTCCTTCAAAGATATGACAATGGGGGACACCCATTCGCTAGTTTGTACTTTGAAAATAATATCTGCCTCCATTCAATTTCCTCCTTGACTTTGGCGGCATAGTTTTTACTCATTCGGTACGGTCTCTTTCGTACTGGTACGGCTCCTGGCACTAGCAGTATGCAGTGGACGCACAACTCTGGCGATGCTCCCTTGAGGTCCTTGTACGTCCATGCAAATACATCTTTGTATTCCATGAAGATTTTGAATGCCGCTACTTTCAATACTAGATTCCAATCATCCCCTACTAGGATGATTTTGGGTTCCGTTTCACTGCCAAGATTCACTGATTTGACTATTGGCTCTTCGCACTGCATGGGATGCGTATCACCGAACTGGTGTGTTGGAGCTTCATTTACCTTGGCATTTCCTTCCTTGTATTTCCCGTACTCCAGAGGGAATTTGTCTGGCTCTTCCCCTAGTGTTATTATTGTTTCCCCTTCCGCCTCGGTACCCACCCGAAGATGCATTGTTGGTTGTTTCCGTCGCCCCTAATGTGGATGGTTGCTCTTGGGTGAAGAGCACTTCTTGGTTCTATACCTTCATGTTGTACGGGCATTCCTTGGTGGAATGACCCATAATCTGACAAATGTCACAAAATGCCTTCTTTGGACAGAACCCTTTATGTGGCCATTTTCCTTTCTTTTTGTACACCACAACTCGTCTTCGCCTTTGCTTGTGCTTCCTTTCATTGTCTTGAATTCTTTCAACATCCTTTCCATGTCCCTTTGTAGAGGGTGGACATTTTTGTGTGACTCCTCATCATTGTCTCTCCTCTGAAGAGTTATCTTCAATAGAGGATGACTTACTTTTCTTCTTTTTGGAAGTCTTATGTTCGCTCTCCAAGTCCATTGCTCGATTGTATGCGTCTTCGTATGAAGAAGGGGTCACTATCTTCAGCTTCTTCCTCAGGGTGGATTTTAGGCCTTCGACGAACCATCTCTTTTTTAAGCCATCCACCGGTTGACTGTCCATCTTTCTGACTAGCTCCTTGAGACTTTGGCCGTAAGCATGCACGGTCTCCTTTTTCCCTTGTTTCGTCCCATAGATTTCTGAGACAATCTCATTGTCATCTCTTAATAGCCGAAACTTTGTTTGAAATGCTTTTTGTAGCTCATCCCATGTAGCTACTTTTGTTTTATAAACATCAGAGTACCAAATGATGGCTACCCCTCTCAGAGTGGCAGGGAACTGTTTTACCCACTTTGCATGGTCTTCTACTCCATTTGCAGACCAGATGGTCTGGCATGTGCGACAGTGTCCCACAGGATCTTCCTTTCCGTCACCTATGAACTTGAGTGATTTTTGTTCATTTGTCGCCATTGGTACGGTTACCAGCGGTGGAGGTTGAGTTGGTCCACCCGCGCTGGTTGTACCGAAACTCCCTCATGTGTTGGGCGCGTTGGGTGCGTTGGGCACGTTGGTACTTGACTGGATATTCTACCCTCCATACGTTTGTGTACTGGAATGAACCCTTGGGTTAGGTGTGGGGGGTCCTAACAAAATGTTTTGACAACTGTGAGCTTGTGTTTCCTGCACACCTACAGCCGCACTGGTATCCTCTTCACTTCTATTGTAGATCTCTTCACCCTCCGTATGAGTTCCTCCTCTCTCACTCCTTTGGGTCTCCCTGGCCTCTGTGCGCGGTGTGAGTGATAGGCCCTTTAATCGATGTTGGGTCTCCTCCAAGAGGTCTATCCGTTGTCGAGTCTCTTCAATAAAATCCTTCGAACTTCTTTCCCTGCGGTGTTCTGGCGACGCGTAGCGTTCTCCTTCGGCTTCTACACCTTCCGTGACACCTCCGTGGTCCCTCTCCGGCGACCCTTTGGGTGGTTGTCCTTTGGCAAGTTGCCTTAGCCTTCGTCGACGTTCTGTTTGTTGTTCAAGGATTAAAGCTCTCTGCGCGGCCTCCCATTCATCAGTTTGTGCTTTCTTATTTCTATCTTTATTTAGTAGATTGGGCATCAAATCAAAACATAATATTTAACAGAACACTTTTTATTCATTCATTTTTTTTATTTTTTTTCTCCTTTTCCGTACATGTGTCAATCAGATGACATCATTGTTTACAGTATTTCACTGTTCTTTTTATTCTTTCAACAATCTACAAATCACACTCTATTTCCCCTTCGTTGGTTGCCATCACGCTCTTCAGCCTCCCGACGGTTGTTCTCTTCAAAGTTTCGTAGGATTTGTTGGCGGCGTTGTTCCCGCACGGTATCCTCCCATCAATTCCTCTACGCGATCGATGTCTTGGCCAACAGTCGAGAGAGATGGTTCATCAACCTATTGACCACGGGGCTCACTTCGAGCGCGTTCCAAACTGCTCCTTCCAGAACGTCTGCTTTTAAGGCCTCCCTCCAAACATAGGTCTCGATTACTGCTTGCGGGATGATCGCAAAATCGCTCGTCAATGCATGCTCCCCTTCGTACAGTTCTTGTCGTCCATCATCCTTTGTTTGCCTCCCCTCTTCTAGTAGTTGGCCCATTTCTCTCCCTTCGCCATTCAACTTAGTTACCACCCAAATTTGTACTGCAACGGCGTCGGATGTTTTCCCTCAGGGGTAAACTAGAACTGTTGTAGTCATACAGAATAGTACAGTACACAATACATAATAAGAGAGAACTTCAAGTATATTTCATTGCTCATAAGTTACCATATACAAGAGTATAATATCTCTTCCATCGAGAGATTACATACAAGTAGGGACCGAGAGGGTGCGAGGCGAACCGTCGCACCTGTTTTGTATTCGGGGAATGATTAAAGGAGTTTTGTATTTGGGGTTGATGCTCTGTTGAGGTCGTTGCCTCGGCTAACTGTAGTTGGTCCTCTTTGTGGGTTGGTGCTCACATTTGTATTCTAGGTCGGTGCCCATATTTCTTAATGAAAGCTTTGCATGTTGTGGTTTTTTACCCGAAAGGGTTTTCCACGAGTAACCTTGTGTTTGTGTTTTAATGGTTGTTCTTTTCATGCTTTATCTGGTTTCAAGTGTTTAAAAATTAAAAATACTGAAATATTGATTCACTCGCCCCCTCTCAGTATTTCCTGTGTGCTCTTCAGTTGTCAAAGAAATTAATTAAAAATTGTAAAACCCTTGATGAGAATGAGGCTGACCTAATCCTAGTTGTCGAGCCCAAATTATTCCAATTTTATTTTAAATATTTTGATGGCTGTTAAAATCCGGTCGACCTCTTTGATAGGACACACCTCTTGGGTGAAAAGGTGCAAGCATGGAGCACCAAAGGACGTATATCGGTGGTATATTGAGGAAGCATTTCATTGAACATCCTTCATATGGAAGAGCAGAAAAAAAAAGATTTATAGAAGGTTTATGAAGACATGATTGTAGATTTATGATGGATGCAATAGTAGATTTATGAAGGCAAATTATTGCAAGCTTTTGGGCAGACATTACAGATTTTAGAGATATTTTGAGCATACTTATGAAAAAATGTCGAGGCAGATCTTTAGAAATATTTGGAGCAGCCATTTAAGCAAATCTATAGCAATCTTAAGCCAGATTTGTGAAAAGAAATATATCCATCATCCATTGAAGAAGCAACATTCTAAAGGTGGAACTTATTCATTTGGAAGTCGAAGAGATCGGTGTCTCTTTCTGACTCAGTGCTTAGTGACCAGGATTGGTGTCTCTTGCTATGCTGGTGCTTAGTGGTAGGGATTGGTGTCTCTAGTGGGTTGGTGCCTACAAATCATCTAAAGGTGATTGGTGTCTACAGTGAGTTGGTGCCTACAAAGATTGTAAGGAGTTTCTAATACAAAAGTAATATTTTGCCATACTTTTCTCCTACAAGGGCTTCCACGTAAATCGTGTGTTCTTCTTGCGTTCTTAATTGCTTGATCTTGCATTTTTTATATTGTTGTTGATGATTAAGTTTTGAAGTATTGCAATTGTGATTCATTAAGTTTGAAAAGTTAAAGGTTGTTGGTTATACTACTAGACAAGGTATTTCAAGCATTTTGAATCAACCTATTGCACTTCTTTGTATACATGGCCCCAAAAACACTCCAATTGCACTCACAACTAGAAGCATAAATTGGGAAAAACTCCTAATTATACCCGATTAATTGGGAATTGCAGCCTGAGCTGATTTTTTTCCCCCAAAAATCAGGGAAAATTAGTCAAAGGCAGTCAACGATTTTTTGCAAAAAATACAATTAAATCAGGTTTAAATCGTTAAGAAATCGGGATTAATTGAAAAAAAACATGCCAAAAAATGTTGTTCGAAACTGTAAAATGCGCAAAAAATAATGTCGCCATTTCTTATAAAAGCAGCACCAGTTGTAGTCAGAAAGCACATAGCTAGGTAGCCGACAAGAAAGCAAACAGCGTGGGTTGATTTCATCTTAGAGGAAGAATCAGCATTTGAAGCAAAGCTAGGTATTTCTCAAAATCTTACCTACATTTGTTCATTGTTCAATACATAGATAGATCAATACCTGTGAATTCGCCATTCCATAGAAAAATCGATGAACCCATGATTTAATAAAATTACCATTCCACTCTATAGCTTTCTCCATGAGATTTTTGTATTTTGTAAATAAGATATTAGATATGTATCGATTTAGTTTGATTTGATATTAGATACCCAATAGATTCATCCATATGTATTTTCATCCAATACGTATATTAAATCGATACATATTTTCATACATATCTAAATCGATTTAGATATGTATTTTCATTTATTTTTGTATTGAATTTGTACATATTTTATGTATAAAAATTTACTGTGTGTATTTACTCTGTTTTATACAGAAAATTTTTGTATATATTTATTTTAGTCGAAAATGTATAAATTTGCATACAGAAATTTTTTTGTATATATTCATTCTATATAAATTTTGTATATGTATTCTATATATTTTCTACATATTCTGTTTATGTATTTTGTATGAAGTTAGTGGTGGAATTTACCGCTTCAAATGGAATTTGGCAAAACAAATGGGAAATAACACAACATGATGCGTTGGATGCCCTGCAGATGTCACATACTAGGCTAAAAAAGCTATTGATGGAATTAATGAGAACAAAGCAAAAAATGTGAGAATTGGGATTGAAATAATTTCTAGTTCTACTGATGTTAGGAGGAATCAATTAGATGAGAAAGATAGTAGAGGGGAAGGTTTCAGGGAATCTGGGACTACTGGGAGAACACCTCCTTCTATAGCACGTGACCCAAAACATAGGTGGAGGGAACATCAATGAATTCTTCAGACCTCATGCTACACCAGGATCACAGACCACATTGGAGAATACAGGGTGGAGGAAAATAGTTCATGAACAAGCAAAGAAGGCAATTTCAATTTTTTGGTTCTCCTATACATTAACATTCCATTCTTGCAAATCTCCATATTGGCAAGCTACGATGGATGTTGTTGCACCTGCAGGGCCTAGGTTTAAAGCCTCGTCTTATGATACAATGAGGATTGGTATGCTCAATGACGCTGTAAAAGATGTTCAAGATGTTGTTCAAGAGCATCAATTAAAGTGAGCTAGTAGCGGTTGCACCATTATGTCAGAAGGATGGACAAATAGAAGGAACTGAACCCTCATCAACTTCCTCGCCTCTTGTGATAGAGGCACTATAATTCTGAAATCTGTGGATGCATCAGATACAATGAAAATTGCAATTGCATTCTTCAAGTCTTATGACTCAGTAGTCATGGATGTGGGGCCACAAAATGTGGTTCAATTTATTACAGAGAATGTTGTTGCTTGTGTTGCTTCTAGGAGACTCCTAACAGACAAATACCCCTTTGTTTTTTACCCTACATGCAACACATTGCCTTGGTCTAACCGTAGAGAACATTGCAAAAATTGAACAGGTTAAGGAAGCATTGCAGAAGACACACATGGTTAACAAATTTATCTACAATCACACGAGGGTTTTGAGTATGATACGCCATTTCACAGGGGGTATGGAGCTAGTTTGACCAAGGGTGACAAGGTTTGCAACACACTTTTTTGCACTACAAACTCTAGTTCAACAAAAAACAAACTCTAGTTCAACAAAAAATGAACTTGAGACGCATGTTTGTTTCAGCCGAGTGTACGAACTCGAACTTCTCAAATCAAACATATGGCATGAGAGTGGCAGAGTACATGTATTCTACCTATATTTGGGAAACAATTGAACAAGTGGTACAATTTTTAGAGACTCTAGTAAAAGTCTTGAGACTAGTGGATGGGGATAAATCCCCAATGGGATATTTGTATGCGGCCGTGGATAGGGACAAGGAGGTGATGAAGGGTAGGTTGGAAAATGATAAAATGAGGTATATGTCGTTATGGGGCATAATTGATAGGAGATGGGATGCGCAGATGCACTCTCCCCTCCATGTTGCAGGATACTTTCTCAATCCATCATTATTCTACAAAATGGAATTCAAAGAGATTGATGCTGAGATCACGCAAGGCTTGTTCAAGTGCATGGAAAAAATATTTCCAAGCAAAGACTAATTGAAAGAAGCTATATCAGAGTTGCAAATGTATAAGCAGGCAAGGGGTTTTCTCTCATCTAAGGATGCCAAGGAAGGCAGAACAACCTTCCAACCAGGTAGACTATAAACTTTTGATAGTCCATTTATTCCGTTGACGTGATCAACAAATATGTTAAGATTTGAAGAAATTCTTAAATGCTATCATCTCCCCATAATGTGTTTTTCAGCTCAAAGGTGGGATTTTTTCAATCACAAAAGCAAAAATCTTAGGTGGATGGCGATAAGCATTTTGACCCAGCCATATAGCTCATCTGCTTGTGAGCATAATTGGAGTGTTTTTGAACCCATACATTCCAAGAAACACAATTGTCTAACACAAAAACGAACGAATGACTTGGTGTTTGTTCACCACAACCTCCGCTTGAAGCTAAAGAAAGATCAAGGTAGAAGTTTTAATAACTTGCAGTCAATTGAAGTTGTATTATTGTGTTCTTCACTTGTAGGCAAAGACTAATTTCTACGTGGACAAAAACAGGAACTATCGAAGAAGACTCCCCAATTGACCTTGACAAGATTGATCTAGACTCTGAGTGGTTTGATGTGCTTGCTAATGATGATGTTGATGATTATGTTATTGAGCCTAATGATTTGGAAGTCATGAAAGAAGCCAGCCTTCCAACTCATATTGTTGCAGGAGTTAGGGCAGGCACTTTCTGAGGAGAAGCATCATCAAGGCCTCATGCCCCCTAGCATATGTCATTGGCTACATTTGACTTTTTGAAACTTTGTACTTAGTTTATATGTTCACTTTGTACAAAATCACAAACTATATTGTAACTGACATTTTGACATTTGTCTCAATCTAGTTATTTTCTATGATAGTGGTATGTTTTGTGCAATGTAATCAGCAATATGAATATAAACAATGAAAATATACTTTCTACAAGTAATGGGTTGAACTCTATATTTTATTTGCTCTCAATAGATCTATGTTGTGGAAATGCCCTTTAATTTTTTTTAAAAAAGTAGTTTTTAGCTGTTTTTCTTCAAATTTTACTTTTTTGCAAATTCGATTTTTTTGCCAATTTTTCTCATTTTTTTCAAAAAATCCTACTTTGGTTTGCTGATTTATTCCACAAATGATTTATGCTCCTATGACTAGAAGCACTACAAGCCTGGGACAAAAAGCAACTGACAAGCTTTTGATGATAAGATGTTGAGGTAATCTTTCCACTACAAATTTGTTTAGGGTTATAATTGTCATTTATAACTTAAAAAGGATTATAA
The DNA here is from genome assembly GCA_018584345.1 of Thuja plicata. Taxonomy (NCBI): domain Eukaryota; kingdom Viridiplantae; phylum Streptophyta; class Pinopsida; order Cupressales; family Cupressaceae; genus Thuja; species Thuja plicata. Next base: position 3,043,627 of record MU227069.1, read on the forward strand.
TAAACTTAAAATATATAGTAAATTAAAATGAAAACATTTTTTATTCACTTGACTGCAGAGTGGCTCTCCCATGCACAGATTTGAAAAAAATAATGTCACCTCGACCATCTTATAACTATGTATCTCATCAAGTATGAGGTCTCAAAGGTCATCATCATCATCCATCTCTCAATACATGTGTTGAGGCCAAGAACAACCTTTGCATCTACTTCGAAAACAGGCGAGAAATAAAACTTGAGGTTCAAATAGTAGGCAACAAAATACATTGGAGTTGTCACTTCCACCGCTAATCAATTATGCACCATATGTGTTCATTTTTGGTCTTGTTCAATGCATACTAATGTTGAATCACCACTTTGACCTTATCTATAAGCTCTTATAGATATCCCATGGGACTTTGATCTCCATCCACCAATCGTTAAAACCTAACCAAAGTTCTGACACCTAAAAAACATTGGAATTTGAAAAAAAAAGAACATTAAGTTTGAAAACTTACATTGATGATCTCCTCTATGACTTTGGCAAATCTATCATCAAAAATGGTCTTCACGACCTTCTCTTCTTTAATCTTCCTACAATAAGGACTCTCCAACCATCTTTCACTCTCAAACAATGCTTTAAGATCAAACATTGTAACTAATATACTCTGCAAGGTGAGGAAATTAGTAAGAAAATGTGTGCATCCTGATCACACAAGATCCTTGTTGATGTGAGTTTTATGCAACTACAACATGCAGGATGAAACACTCAATGTTTCAGGATGAAACACCAAATATCGAATCCTCTCTTGAACAAAGACACCACGTATGGTAAAGATTGCAAAGAAGGATCATCAAAGCAACTCCAAGGTTCCTTCTAATGGTGGACTTAACTCAATTGTAATGATGAGATATGTTGAAATCACAAAGAGACTTATGCTAGCTCACTTGACTTGTCAACTTGATTTTACAAATGATATGGCTTCATGAGTGCACAAAATATTCAGACTTCCAACTTGCAAAATGAAATACAAATGAACTTAAACTTATTAATCTAAACTACTACTCTACCCTAGAAGGCAAGAGATTGTGAATATCCTTGTGACTCTACTAGATTTGGTCTTATCACCACCTCTACCAAACTAGTGCAATCTTTTAAGGTAAACTAAAATATGTTCAAATTACTACCATAACATTAACACCTTCTATGGATTCATACCATCTACACTTGGCATGATCTGATTGAATGTACTTGGACACATGCAAATGGAGCTCTTTGATTGGTTGAAAATGAGTGGGCGCCACCTCAACATACATATCCTATAGGCTTGATAAATACCTCTTGATGATGAGAAAATATCTCTTGATACTCAACATTATCAAGCCTTCAATTATGATAGCTCATACTCTCAAATTGTTTCATCTTCATGCATTCTTTTATATCCTCTCAAGTCCTTCACCTTGGAATCCCCTCACTGACATTACTTGAATTTGCTTGTTCTTGAATTCTTGATGTCTTGACCTTGATCTGACACTTGTAGAAGTGATTTAGCTAGATTGATCCAATTGAACTTGGATTCCCAAAAGGAGTGCAAGTTGATGATAATCAGAAATCTCTCTTTACTTGTATCCTTGTCCATTCTTGGTTCTTCGTTCTCCATCCTTAGCTCCTTTGGCCTTTGAATTTGAATTTTGTCATCCTCAACCCTTGCCATATCTACCCTGCCATACAACACCGTTTATTAGACATTTACATTCAAATCTTAGTGTTACGAGGATTAGTACTTGAGATATCAAACTTTCAGTAAAGATATTCAACTAATTCTAAAAGCGAGACTTCTTCAAGGTTTCCACAATCGGATTTTGACTAAATGAATGAAGGTTTCAAATTCATAAAGATTAAACACTACTCTCATCTTCGTTCAATCCCATGTCAGGAAATGCATATAAATCCCCTTTATCATTCCAAATCTACCATGAGAAAGACAATTTACCTTGCTGCTAATGACCAAATTCGAGTGTAAAACTCAGGTCTGTAAGTAATTCGAACTATCCCAGGCCTGATTTTTGGTTGGATCTGATCTAAATGGCCTCAAAGTTGCCTAGATTTGGGAATGCTTCAAATTAGCTTTCAAATATAGTTGTTGTCTCCTCTTGAATTCGAATGACTAGTGAAATCTCTTGTTGCTGCTGTACGAGAAACTCAATCTGCCTGGAGTACTTGATCTGTTCTTGATAAATCGTTTTGAATTGGATGTTGAATTGAATTCAACACCCAATATATATGCCTTGATGCTCAAAAGTTCTGTCCTCATAGGGCCGACTTGGGATTTTTAGAGATAAAAATTAAATTAAAACATACCCTTTCCCTCCATAATTAGGCCAACTTGAAGCCCTTTATCTAATTCATGGCATTTTAATTACTTGGCAATTTAACTAAAATCAATCCCATTGAATGATAATTGCTACTAATTAATACTTGTATTCCATCATTTAATATTCTCAACTCCCCCAAGGCTGACCTTCTGGCATTTTTGAATCAAAAATTTGAAGCCCATAGACAAATTTGGATTCCTTGGTCTCATTGGGCAAACACTTAGACCATTTTGGAATTTGATGCCTCATGTGGCACACACAGGTTTGGAGGCTTGATGAGGCAATTTAAAAAGTTGGAATTTAGAGCTTGATCTAGCAAGTAAACATCGGATTTCACACCTCCACATGTCAAGTCGGGTTTGAAGACCTCGTGAGGCAATTACCATTCGGAAATCAGGCCATGATGTGTCAAGTCGGAATTTAAGCCTTGATGTGGCAAGTGCAAGAATGACCTTTGGATTTTACATGTTCATGTGGCAAGGTCAATTCGGAATTTAAGCCTTGATGTGGCAACTTGAAAATCAGAATTCATGGCTCTAGGCGTCAAGTGAAACTCGGAATTCTAAGCTTCATATGGCAAGTGATAATCGGATTTCTTGAGGTCAGGTGGCAGGGGTATTTGGCAGATTGGAAATTATAAGGTCATATGGCAAGTGACTTCAAGCTTCATGTGTCAAGTTAACTTCGAAAATCACCAGCTTATGTATCAAAGACAAAATCGGAATTCTTACCTTCTTGTGGCAATTTGAAGATCAGATTTCAAGCCTTCATGAGGCAGGGCAAAAACTTTGAGTCCATGTGGCAGGGCAGAAATAGAGGCTTCATGTGGCAAGTGCCACACAAAGACCCCTCAGATTTAGCTTAGTCATGTGGCAAGTGCTTTGAATTCGCCAAAGGGATGCGGCAAACGCCACTAGGTATATTTCGGGTTTCACATGCTCATGTGGCAAGCCCTTGAATGCCACTCGAATTGAGCATGTTCATGTGGCAAGTGCCACATCAGGCAACTCAGAAATTTAGGCTTGATGTGGCAAGGTGCCACATAAACATTCATCTTTAATTTCATAATCCCCTTGAACATAAACTCGATAATTGTCAATTAGAAAATGACTTATCTTTAATCGAACCTTGATGTTTGACATGACATTGACTAAACTTGAGGCTTGAATCCTTGACTAAACTCCCTACAAACTTTATGCTTTTCCCTTTGACGACTGTCATTCCACCTCCATAGTTGATCAAATCTGACACTCTTTGATTGCTTCTCTTCTCTCTTTCTAAGGCTCAAGAACTTCAAAGTCTCCTCCCAATCAAGACTTTCAATTTTAGGAGACTTGCAAAATCTAAACTACTGTCATTCTACTCTAGCACCTAAACCTACTAACAACAAATGAAAAAAGAGGGGGTCCCCATTTGCAATAGGGCGATGGTGTGAAGAACTCACAACAATCCTTACGATCAATTTCCTCTCTCATAAGATTTCAGACCCATATGTGGTTGTAGATGTACTTTGTGATATCTCTTGCATCTTAACCACATTCTTCACCAAGCTTAATTTCCCTATGTCCTCAAGGAGTAGGTAAAAACAATATGCAAGAGAAGGACTCCAAAAGGATGTTGGGTGCCTTGCCTCTAGAAGTCTATCAAATGCCACATGTGTAGTTGCATTGTCAATCACTATTTGAATGACATTTCCCACTCCCACCTCCATCCCCACCTCATCCAACATGGTGCACAAGGTCTTCATTTTTTATTTCATTGGAGGCATCGATTGATCTTAAAAATTCCAGATACCCCCTGTAAACCACTAACAAGTTAATGAGTGCCTTATTTTCGCTATTCAATCACCCATTAAATAAAATGATACAGCCTTTCATTTTCTAATTTCTCTTTTGTTCTACTGATAGGTGTGTGTGTTTTTATCTCATCCTACAATAATGTCCCACTCAACTCCCGACGACTTGGGGCATTGAACCCCTTATCTACCACAATCAATGCATTGATCAATTGTACCCAATAAGGACTTGAAGCAACATTGAACAAAATATTATCGTACTACCAAAATCTTGCACACGCCAACTTTGCCTCATATTATAATTTTATATTCCATGAAATACCTTCTAATGAAGGTTGCACACTACATGTGTTGCAAAGAACAAAAAAGCTAGAACTATGGCTGCCCACACTTCTTGATCCTTGTATTGTTGATCCTTGTATTTGTGGCCCATTGGAAGAAGTCCCACATATCTCCCGATGATCCCGTAGAACTGAAAACTATGTTTGAGGTTGCCATTGCGTTTGTTCTCTTTTTTCTACTATATGCTTCAAGGAATGCTTTCACCACCTTCACATCTTTGGACCATCTACCGTACATGGCATAACATTTTGGCAAAGGATCCAACAAATAACCTCTCCTTGCATTGCACCTAGTGTCTCATGTTCTAACAATGATCCAAATCTTTTTAGAAAAATAAAAATAAAACCTAGTGAAAGGTAGACAACGTGAAAAAATTAGTGACACTTCTAGTTAGCAGTAGTACAACCAAAACTAAAAAATAAAATTTTCTGCACAAAATATTTCCTTTTTCTTTCATTGTCATGTCTGATTTCTTTCTGCAGTTTCAAGTTTTCAACTTTCATTGTCATGTAACATGTTTGATTCTTATTCAAGGTTCCTTGCCCTCAATGGAGTTTGGATCTGGTGGTGAGTAAAAATGTTGGTGATTAGCTTCTAAGTTCTATCCATAGTTTTCCATCAAAATGAAATGAAATAATTATTTTCAGATGTAATCAAGGATCACTTTTCTATGCCACTGCTTGGTTCTGATTGGTTTTATTGTGGTAGATTCCTATTTTCTTTTTCAATTGGTAGGTTGCATGGAATAGGAATCCACCGTAGTAAAACTTTCCCATGCAACCTAAAAATTGGAACAGATAATACTCTAATTGAATGGAACAAGAATCCACCATAGAGAAACTTTCTCAGGTTCATGAAAATACAATTTTGTTGGAAAGATAAACAGCAATATTTCTCAGAAAGTAAAGACTTGAAAGATAGAACCCAACACTCAATTGTTAGTATTTGTGGTCTTTTCGGAAAGATCGATGATGTGTATGCTAAGATGAATAATAAATAATCTTATTTATTATTCATCCTAACATACACCTCATCTATTATTTTATTAAGCTCTGAATAATGCTAACAGCTTGGTATTATCCCAAAAGGGACGACTTCTTATTTATATTGAAAGTCGACTTTATATTGCCACAAGGGACGACTTGTGTTGAGTGTCCTTGAGAAATTAATTAATGCCGATCCTTGTCGGCTCATTGCAATTAAACATGTCTTCTCTCATATATATATGAGACTTGAGGTGCGGGTTATCTAACGTATAGAAGACACAACATGCACAGGATAATTCGCACCTACAGTGGTCCTTAATCTAATCTTGCAGCAGTAATAAATCAGTCATTTTCTCACATATATTTGAAGAGGATATGCAGCTGAAGATGAAGGAACATTAGGCTCAAGGTGAAGAAAATATTAATTGCTGCAAACCGGGTATTATCTTCTCCTTTCTTGTTTATCTCTGTCAATTTTATTTAGGATAATTCGCACCTACAGTGGTCCTTAATCTAATCTTGCAGCAGTAATAAATCAGTCATTTTCTCACATATATTTGAAGAGGATATGCAGCTGAAGATGAAGGAACATTAGGCTCAAGGTTAAGAAAATATTAATTGCTACAAACCGGGTATTATCTTCTCCTTTCTTGTTTATCTCTGTCAATTTTATTTTCAGTATTAAAAGCTATTTATAGATTGTATTTTTCCTTACAAAATCTGAATATATAAACATCAATGGAGTTTTATAGTTTGTCAATGATAAGCCATTCTTCATGATAAACTTCTATCCAAATTTTGGAATTTTTAATCAATGGAAGGAGTCTCTGCTATCATCCTAAACACCTAGTAAATGTCATATGAGAAATATTGATGTTCATCCTTCCAACGAGAAATATTTTTGTTCATCCTAACAAGTTTCCAACGAATATCCACCATCAAGTATCAAAAAAAATGTCGTATGAGAAATATTGTTGTTCATCCTCCCGAAGAAATATAATGATCACTATTTATCAGAATAAACTTGACATGAACAAGGTCTGAACAGGTAAAAGGATCGAAGAATCCTTTGTTATCACGCTTCGACTTGCATGCCGTATACCACCAGTCATCCTGGATCACGTCTCAAAAATTCTGGATCACATTTTTTAAATTTCTGGTGGAAAACAAAGATAATATATCGATTTGGTGGAGTTTTTGACAGAATTAAAAGCAAAATTGCAACTTTTCCACATTTTTAAAGTGCAAAATAGCCGCGTGTTTTGTAAAAATCAAGTGACAAGTTTTTGGAAAATTACTCACTACCAGTTCTGGCTCACAAATACTCAGAGTTTTGCAACTATGGTATTAGCTTTTGATTTGCGAACACACTTTCTAACATCAATAAGGGTTATGAATGATGTGCTCAAACGATTCATAGAGTCTTGTGTGATGATTTACTCAAATCACACTATTTTTTCAGCAAAACAATTATGAGATGCATGCAATGTATCTGACAATTGTTGTATGTATTGAAGGACATGAAGTTGCTGATTTTGATTGATCAATTTCAAGACTTAAACTAAGCCGTGCATTAAAAAACCAACCCAAAGTCTTCCTATTTTTTAGTTTCTCTATCAAGTTGTTTAAGTGCACTTCCTTTGTCATAAATAATCATAATGTTATTCTATATTTGAAGTTCATTTGCACTTTCTATTGTTCAATTTATCCATATTGGTTGCTAAGAAAATGGGGGAAACAAAACAAAATCTCAAGTATCATTCACTTTTCATTTTTATTTTCACTTATATATGGTGGAAAGCTGAAACAGAAGAAAATAGATAAGTTAATTATCATGGTGTAAAAATTGCTTTGAAGAAGTGGGGAACAATACCCATAAACTCCATTCCACCACTGATGACAAATCAACTACCGAAGAGGTTGGCCTTTTTGAAACAGGATCATCAGTTATATAGCCCATTAACTTAAGTGCAGTGATTGCACAGTAAGTGGCACCACCTGTGGAAAGTAATATGGACCAAGTAATTATCAATGTTTGGAATGAAAATGTCACTTAAACCTTGAGAAAAAACCATTACTACAAACAGAGTTAAAGTAACATCACATCCACTAAAAATATGGTTATAATAAGTTTCACACTTTAAATACTAAATACACAAAAATAGGTAATTTTAATGTTCACTTGTCTCATTTGAGCTTAATGTAGTAGAAATTAATATTTTTAGTTTCAAGTATGTTTAGCTTCATCTACGATAAAGAAAGAGGTTAACATTATTTTTGAGATGTATTTTAGTAGGATGTTATTTTTGAACCTTAGAAGAGCACATCATCAATCAAATTATGGGTAGCACCTGTATCAATGAGATTAATTATACATTGCTCTTGTAAAACAACTCTAACCTTAAATGCTACCAACTGCTGGACAATGAAAAGTTGGCAATGGTTCCACCACTTGTTCTTCTTCTGATGAATTTCTTCCTCACTACTCTTTGAATCAAATTGTTGATATGATTTTTCTGAGACTGATTCATCTACATAAAAGTATTCTATTTTCTTTGTCTTTGCCTTAACACTGCATTTAGGTAATAGATGCCATGGCTCCCTGCAATGAAAGCATCATTTCTTTTTTCTAAGCTCATTCAGTTGATCACTATCCAATCTGTTTGACTCATTCCTTGACTGATTTGGTCCATTGTGGAAATGTTTCTTATCTCTATACTTCTTATGGGGGAATCACTTCAACTAAAATTTGCTCCTAGAAGTGGAGGTCTCCATGTCCCTAGCCTTCTTGATGGCTTCCTATAGAGGACGTGGATTGATTGCCTTAATCCAACCCCTCGAAAGATCTGTCAGACCATCCATAAAAAGAACAATAAGTATCCTATCTGAAATATCTGTGACCCATGCAAGCAACCTATGAAAATCAGAAACATAAGCATCCACCAAAGCCCATTGTTTCAACTAAACCCTTTGAAATGCAGCTCTAGATCCTTGTTATCGAAGCTTTCAATAAGCTTCTGTAATCAGCACATGAAGTGATCTGAACCTATTCCATACTAATCATCCTATGATGCAACCACTCATGACCAACACCATCCATGTGAATAGCGGAATAACAGATGAAATGCTTGCCGAGTAGTGAAAAAATTGCAAGTTTTTATGCTCGGCGAGTATTTACCACTTTTACTTGCCAAAAGAACTCGCCGAGTTTTTGTGAAAAACTCACCGAATTTTTGGCAAGTTTTTCACAAAAATCAACAAGTTTTCGTGAAAAACTTGACCATGGCATAATAAAAGGCCCAAGACACAAAAAAGTGAGTTCTAATTCATTTTTCTGCACTTTCTTTGAGGCCCAGGATGTAATTGGAGCTTGTTTGAAGCTGTCTACAGAAAGAAGAGGAACAAATTAACTTAGAATCGCCTCAATGACCTTGTCTTTGTGCTTATAATATACGGTTGTGCACAAAGAAGGTAGAGGAAACACCAGTTGGTCCAATTGATTTGGATGATATAGATCTTTACAGTGATTGGACATCACAGGAGCAATGGCCCATTGTTTATAGAGGATGAGATCTATGATTTGGAGAGGTAGGTTATGGAGGAGGGGGTGGATTTGGATTCACACTAGATGATGTTGAGGAGGCTAAGGTTGAGGATGATGAGAAGTCATTGCCAGTGCCAGCAGCATCTTCATCCAGGATGGAGGTCGACCCACGGCCAGTCATGTTGAGCGAGGAGGCAATCATAGTGGACTCCTAGGACTAGACCCTCTACCTCTCCCTTAGTTTTTACTAGAGCTAGGAAGAGAAAGCTGTAAACTATTTTGATGTTGTATTTACATATAGTTTTACAAAAATAATTTACTATTTTAAAATTGCTTCATACTATCAGGCAACCAGCCATCAACATTCCACATGAGGATGCCATTTTGTACCCAATTTGCATTTAAATCAATCAAATGTATCTGGAGTCAGCTTGTTTCTTTTGTGCACTCATTTATTCATTCATTGGATGCATCTCGTCTTTGAATTTTGCAAAAAAATGCATTTCTAATTAAATTTAAGCAAATTTGTAAGTTGCCGAGTTTTTTTTTCGGGCCTTGGCAAGTTTTTCAACTATGAGTGGAATATTTGATAGCTTTATCTTCTAGCATGGGATTAAGCTGGAAATATGTATCTATCTTCTACACCCAAGCTCTAGCTGAAGTCTACTCTGATCCGTATTAATAAGGGTTCATTTCCCAACCTTTTCCTACAAATCAAAATTATTTGTTCTTCCACCAACATTGGGTCTATGCTTAGTTTTGAGGTCCATGTAATCTCTAAGAGATATAGAAGCCTAATAATCTAGGCCTCCATCTATCCAATCCCACATAAATTGATTTTGCAGATCATTCACTTGAGGTCCATTGTCAACCTAAGGTTCGACTTTGGGTGGGCAAAACCAGCATAAGAGGTCTGGAACTAACTGTTCTCATATGCTGATTTGCATATCTCTTGTTCACTAATCTATCCCCTTGACCATTATTGCCTCCATTGTGTCCATTATTACCACCATTGACCCACAACTGAAGACCCGTCATCTTAATCAACTACATAAGACGCTGATTTGTTTCCTGTGCACGCTGATCTGCAGCCGGCTACCCTCTAATAATAGTGTCCAACATATTCATTGCACATTCCCCTTCTGCATCTTTATCAACCATATTTTCCGCTCTCTGTTCTTTTCCTACAAAGTTTGGATCAAACCTTTTTTTGTAGGTGCTATATCGATGTGTGAAAGGCTGATGCTCAAACCCTAACATGTCACTATTTTATCATTCTGAACCATTCGGGATGGCAAGATACACTGCTTTGATACCACTATAGTATACACCCTTTTTGTCTATTTGATTTTGTTTTGAGAAGTAGATAAAAATGCAAAAATAGATTTTATAGTATTCTTATTTGCAACAATAAAATAACAGAAATAATTCTTCGAATACAATATTTTAGAAATACCCACAACTAAAAATAATTTCAGAACTAGTTTCACAATATTTCAACCAAATAAATGCTACTCAAATCAACATAACATGTTACAATGCCATTTTAAACATACACTTAAAATCTGGAGTATGCAATACATATTTCACACTTATAATCAGCAAATTGGAACCCCTTATCTTGGACACCAAACTCAAGACTTTTCTCCTTTTTGCCTCCAACAAGATTCCTCTATGCTTCTCTATGCTACGTGACCCAGAATGGCCAGGAAACCCTTCTCAAACTAAGGTGAATGCACAAACCATAGTCTGTAGACTTGGACTCAAAGAGTGCTTGGCCCAAAAATTTTAACTCGGAAAAAATTCATCAACTTAGAAAGTACTGCAAATTAAAATCTCTTAAGAAACATTTTAATTGTAAAATTCAATTACAAAATGTATTTAATTATAAATTGACATCTTGAAAGTGAAAATGCATGGAATTATAGCAAAAACATGTTGAAAACACATTTTAACCAACCTTTAACTTGTGTTGACATTTCTACTCATGTTTTTTTGTCTATAAAAGCACGAGAGTTAAACTTGTGAAAACTCACCCAACAAAAAAAATAAAGAGTACTCGGCCACTCGGAGAGTACTCACAGAGTTTGCAAACTATGGCATAAACTAAAAGCCTAAACCCCATGTCCCTCTAGTAGGTATGATCTCTAGCTGAAATGGAATGACAAACAAAAGAAGGTGAAATCTGCATTAAATTTTGCAATAAACTCTTCTTTCTTCCCTTCTTAGACTTACACAAATCTGCTCTAATCTTTTGAGATCAATACCGAAGATGTAAATCGATCTATGAAGCCCAACTGTGATTCCTAGGTGAAATCACCAATAAATCCTCCAAGTTGAACCTTTCACTAACGAAGAAGATGGTCCTTGCAAGGGTTTTTGTCCTCATAAAGCCACGTGATGAACAGAAATTCAATCCAGCAAATTAGTCATCAAATATCAAATCCAACATGCTTAGAAATGAGCTCAAGACACCAAAAAATAAACATCCAAAAACTCACACCCCTTTAGGGTTGCTCCTTTTTAATTTAATATTAAATCACCTTATAAGTCTCATTGTTGGCAGTCATTCCCAAAAAATCTATTACTTTATTTGTTAAAAGATACCACATTATAACACCTAGGGCACCCATGTAGCTATTTTAATAGATTAAATAATGCTAAAGTCAAATCTTTCAATTAACTTTAAAATTTTAACATTATTTAAATTAAATACTTTGGGCCATATTAATTGCAAGATATCAACATCAAATGCATTTATCAACATTCCAAAAATAGAAATATTGTCAACTAACCAAGTCGGTGTCCATAACTATGACTTACTAAAAAGGAAAAATAGTAATAAGCTATGTTCCACGACGTTTCAGGAACAAGGATGGGGGAATGGCAAGGGATGCATTTCCAGGACGTTTCCTAAAGGGCCAAAAATAGGGGACAACAATATACAAATTTTTGATATATATCTATGAAATTTTCAAAATATATTTAGATATTATAGATGTAGAGAGGGAAAGAGAGAGATAAGTCAATAATTGATAACAACAAGACAATATGCCAATAAATCATGGATTCACAAGTTACAACAATAGTATAACAACATAAATGATAATACTAGCAGTATAAATCAGTATTATAACAGTAGTCTCAATTTTCAAACATCAAAACCATGGTCTATCAAATATAGATATCCAATCAATATAAAATTTAATATTTTTTAATGTTTAGATTTTAGTTTTTACTTTTATTTTTATTTTATGTTTTTTAAATATAATTTTAAATTTAATGGCTTTA
>MU227069.1:3055977-3083994 GCA_018584345.1 Thuja plicata
TATATATATATATATATATATATATATATATATATATATATCGACTTGAATTGTTTTTTTATTGAATGTCTAATAATTAAATATTTAAAAGCTATTAAATTAAATTTATAATTATAATATATTTTTATTTAATATAAATTTTGTAACATATTTTTATTTTATGCGTACAACTTAATATGTTTATTATGATGAATATTAAAAAAATTAAATTAAATATTAGATTTATAATTTTAATGTTTTAATATTTATTATTTAAAATATAAAATTTGATATATTTATTTTTATTTAAATTATAATTTTAAACATATTTAATCACAATTTTTTTTGCCGATTTTTTCCCATGCCGAACTTCATTTGAATTTTATCGTTCGCGGACATGAATTTGAACCTTGTAGGCCCCCACATTGGCGCTTTGACAAAGAAAAAATTAAAAAAAGCGCTTTTTGTTTTTAATTCCAAAAATAATCTGAATAAGTACGGGACACCTATCCGTTTCAGGGAAGGATAGGGGATGTTCCGGCATCCCCTTGGCATTTCGGGACAGCTAGCTGTCCCCAAATGTCAGGGGGCGTTTCTTGCCATTTCCTGCAGTTTTTTGCAATCAGGGACAGCTAGGTGGCGTTTCCTTTTCGTACCTCTGTCCCTGAAACGTCTCTGGGATGAGGACGAGTCCCCTAGGGACAAGGGACGTGTCCCTATGTAACATAGGTAATAAGGAACAATTGCCCGAAACCACTTCAAAAAAGGCCGTAATAAAACCATAATTTACTGAGCTCAATGCAACACTTGTCATCATCAAATAAATTGGATTAAATGGCCACCATGAGTCCCCTAACCCTAACTCATTAGCCCATGAGAACCCACTAAATAGCCAACAAACACCATGCTAACAATGCTTGGAAAGGGAACATTACATTGTGAAGTCAAAGGAGCTTCGTGTCAACAATAGTTAGTGATGCATGGGCATCTTGGAGACAATCTACATCAGATACTATAGTTGAGGTGAGAGATATGGTCCTTGATGACCATTTTTTGGCTGATGTTAAATTTGTTGTGGACTTTATTAGGCACACATGTGAGGTGATTAAATATGCATACTTGAGCAAGCCATATTTAGGAGAAATTTTTGAAGATAAAAATTACATGTGTGAGAGTCAATAAAGTGACAGATGCAAAAGATCTTTCTATATATCTTTTAGTAGAAGAAAATTTACAAGGAAGATGGAATATGCAGCCTTGTTTGTGCTCTATTTTTTTGTTTTGAAATGTGTTTTGATTAGTTTTTGCAATGTTTCAAATGATGGATATAGTGCAGATAAGTAGGAATTATTCAAGTACATTCAATGCAAGAAAAATAGATAATACTCAAATATTACACAGTTGAAAATTCCAGATTTTATTTCTAATTTGGAAATACAATTTCCTTCAAAAAGAATGTCATGGATCATATAATACACTACATATCTAAATCCAACATACCCAAAAAATGTTACACTACTTTTGCTTGAATTGTTCAAAAAAATCACCAAAATATCACTCCAAAAGGAATGCCAACCCTGACAATCTGCCCCAAAGGCTACGCTGAATGTATGCAAGGAAGTGTAGGTCCAAAATACCCCAAAACGGCAACACTGGCCTCCTCAAAACCCTAGATGCCCAAGTGGAAGGTGTATAACCGACTCTGGAGGAAGGAAAAACCAGCAATAAACAATTAAATCTTCCCTCAATCTCCTTCTATTTCATCCTTCACAAAATTGATGTTCAAGATCTCTACAAATTGTAATGAATATCTCCACAAATAAGCACAACTATGTTTCTTGTATGAAAACACCAAGTAATTCTCCAGATAGTGTCTTCCAACTACATAGAGAAAGCTATCTGGAAGGGATTTTGTCCTCACAAACCTGAGAAGAACAATATCCTCCAATAGCAATAGCAATATCAATTTCTCAAACTTCGCATATCCCCAAATGAGAGGCCCAGTCATTCTTTTATAACTTTAAGAGCTAGTTTAGGAAAAAGTATTTTTCTATTTTTTGATTGCTTTTTTGAAAAGGGATTTTTGTGTTTCCGCTATTTTTCGGAAATGTGTTTTTGGGTTTTTCGGTACTTTTTAGAGTTGTGCTTATTTGCTTTTCGCTAGTTTTTTGCTTTTGCCTTTTATTTCAAAAAAGTTTGTTTCTTTTTAATCTCCAATGTAGCATTAGATAATAAAGGCTCATTCCTCAAAATAAATCACCTTTAATATAATTACTAGCCTTTGTAGTCCCTTCATTAAATACATTAAAATAACAATAAACTTAAATCTCTAATTTAATTTTATTAATTAATAACTTATCGTTATTTAATTTAAAATCTATAAAATGCTGAGATAGTCATTAAAATTGAACCCACTATTAATACTAAGAACAGTATACTTGCCAACTAAACCCAGTTGGTTCTCAAAACTGACTTGCTAAATATAGTAAGTATTAGATAACTATCCCAAAATCACTCCAAAGAAAGGCATCGTGTCCATAATCTCGATGAGCGCTCAACTGACCACTCTAATATTGTCAAGCTACTAGATAACTGCCTCCAAGCTTCCCTAACCCTAACTCAATAGCCTATGGGAACCAACTAAATTAGTTAGAAGTGCACCAACTTCACTGATTAGGAAGGGGACATTAGAGTTTGTTGTCCCTAAAAATTGTTTTTCCTCTAGTAATGTCAATACAACCCCAAAACATCAAGCTGGTCCCAAGTAGAACCAAGAATGATCCCAAGGTCCCAAGTAGAACTAAGAGATCTATAGCAACAACCCCGCAAAGCACTGTCTTGTAGGGTACCAAAACAAGAAACCTCCTGATAACCACTAGTAAAAAGAGCAATCAAATACTGCATAGACTCAATCAACTCCTTAGAGAATTGCTCTTCGAGAGAGCCAAATCGATGTACCAAAAGAGTAACTCCAGAAAGTCAGCACCAACTCCCTCATCCTTATCAACTATTGAACTATAAACCAACATGATCCTAGGGTTCCAAGTCAATCTCAGAAAAGAGCCACCATGCTGATGTTACGCCACTCTGATCATAACTGTCAAACCATCATGACAAAATTGCACTGTCCTCGTTTGGAACTCAAAAAAGTAACTATCATTGAAACCCAAACCAAAATGCTTGAAAAGGCTAAAGACTAAACCATGATATATATCTTGCCAAGGCATCTCAGAGACACCACATCCCCAATCTCATTGTTAATCACGATCTTGGGCAACAAAAAAGAGAATTTGCTTAAAGAACAAAACTCAATATACCCCCTCATGACATCCCAAAGATGAAGCAAACCAATCACGGTCACCACTTACCAATTCACAAACCAAGGAATGCCTCTGTTGTCACCAACCAAAGTTATATTAGTGACACTTAATCTCCAAGTGTCAAAGAAAGGTTTTGAACACACATGTATACATATCATCGACAATTAGACTCTAAGTGTCAAAGAAAAGGTTCCAAACACACCAACACACCCAAACCACTGTGATCAATAAGGCATCATCTGAAGATAAGCATGTCATCTCCATGAAGTATTTGTAGTGATAGTCACTTGCCATAAAGGAAGCAATAAATTAATGAACAATGTCTGGAAAGACACTCACAAGCAACTGCCCTAAAGCCTGCCAAGGCTCTAAATCAATATGGTCATTAAAAGATGTCACCATAGCCAACAGCGGTAATCAAATTGAAATACCACTGAAAATATAGTAGATAGGAATATGAAAGCAACTGAAGAGTCATCTTGTATGATCAAATCCCCTTTATCAACCAACCACAACCATAAAATACACAATTGCTGGTCTGATGATTTCATCCAACTCATCCAGGGCCCAAGAGTTGAACTCATGTAAAGGCTGATTGGAAAGCAAACAAGTCTAACACCGAGATTTTGCCCACAACTCCAATCCTCAACATATCTTCTCAAGGTGTCACGCAGAGTCATAACTACAAAAGCAAACTCCTCCAATATTCTTGCTAAAAGAAAAGCAATCCTTTGCATGAGTTCAACATACTCATTATCGAAGGACCACAAAGATCTAACATGCCTCTATTGTACTATATTGATACAACCATGAAGACTTGTGAAATCTGTTAATGTTCCAACTCTAAGACTCCCTGAAAGATGAACTGAAACATGTGGAAGTTCGCTGTCCTATACCATCACTGAGAGAAAACTACCCAAGTTTACAACATGTACCTTCATAAGATGAACTTTTTGAATTAGGAAAGTCTGAAATAAACAATAAACACCACTATTCGTGACTAAAATCAGCAAACTACAATCTGATTGAAGTGCGCTATACAAAGAACAATAGCAGTACCTATAGAATTTCCAAGTATAAGCACATGTGAAAAGCACAGGGCTGCATCAATTCAACTCAGAAGTGCATGGGAAACACTTCCACACAATCACCAACAGAAAATCCCCACTTTCTAGAGAAAGAAAAGTGTGCCAACTCCCCTGAATTAGAGCAAACCATGAAATGAAGTGACTGACATACAACCAATCAGCAAGCTCACACCTAAAAATCTGAGCCATTCTTCGCCAAGAAACACTCCCAAGAGTATCCATTTGATTAATGATCCAATTCTCAGTTAGAATCTTTCTCCAATCCACCTATAGAGGAAGCAATGGAATCACATAGTGGCTGGTAAGAAAAACAACAACACCTTAAGTCTGAAATTTTGATTCTTATCACTCCAAAGGTCACTCCTATGACTTCCAATAAACTTTGTTGATTCTTGCTGAGAATCCCAAGCATTGATACCCAACTAAGAATAGTCTCCTGCATACCTAGAAAGGTGCATGCCCAATCTTCCAAGTGTCATCCAAATCAACATGCACATCAAAGAAATTTGTGTCTACTTTGTTAACCTAATGTAGCCCGTCCATGAAGGCATCAACAACTAAGGTGCAAGGACCCCCAAGAAAGATTAGTTTTTGATAAAACATAACTCGATCCAAGAGATGGATTGTCAAACATGTAGATATCTACTATGAATCTCTTTTCATAATCACGTTTCTCACTGTTCCTTGCACTAGAGGAATCTTTTTCATTTACTTATGATTTCTTTTTAAAGATGGATCTTAACCACCTAGGGCTAGGATGCTCACACAAGTGCTTTAAATTTTCCCAACTATTTCTATAATTTTGACAACTCTCACTGTCTGTAATAGCTTTGCTTCAATTCTATCAGCCATTCTAATTCTTTTTCTTCAAAAGTCCTCATCTTCTTACTAGACCTTTTAGGATGACAGGATACATTGCTCTGGTACCGCTATAATCTGCAGCCGTCTGTGCTCTATTTTTTTTGTTTTGGAATGTGTTTTGACTGTTTTTTGCAATGTTTCAAATGACAAATGTAGTGCAGATGAGTAGGAAATGTAGCAGCACTTCCAATGCAAGAAAAAAAAGATAATACTCACAAATTACACAGCAAGATCTGAAAATACAGTTTCTTTAAAAAAATAACAGCAACTAGTTCATAAAAATACACTATATATCTAAATCCAACATACCAAGAAACTGCTCCATTGGTTTTTCTTGAGCTGTTCACAAAAATCACCAAAATACCACTTCAAAGTGAACACCAACCCTCACAATCTACTCCAAAGGCTACGCTGAATGTATGCTAGGAAGTGCAGATCCAAAACGCCCTAAAACAACAAAGGTAACCTCCTCAAAACCTTAGATGTCCAAGTGGAATGTGTATGGTCATCTTTGGAAGTGTACGATCAACTTGGAGGAAGGAAAATAGGCAATAAACAATAAAATCTCCCTTCAATCTCCTACTTCATCCTTCACAAAACTGATATTCAATACCTCTATAAACTATAATGAATATCTCCACAAATAAGCACAATTGTGTTTCTTGTATGAAAACACCAAGAAATTCTCCATATAGTGTCCTCACAAACCTGAGAAGAACAATCTCCTCCAACAAGAATAGCGATGTCAATTTCTCAAGCTCAGCATATCCCCAAATGAGAGCACCAATCCTCCTTTTATTACCTTGAGAGCTATTTTAGGAAAAAATGTTGTTGTTTTTTTTTGTTGTTTTTTGTTTTTTCCTAGAAAAAAACATTTTTTACTTTTTCAAAAAGCGATCTTATGCTTTTTTCAAAAAGTGTTTTTTGCTTTTACATTGTTTTCCAAAAAACTTTTTGGTTTTTTGTTATTTTTCCGAAATATGTTTTTAGCAAATTTTTTGGAATTGTGCTTTTTCGCTGCTTTTTCAATATTGTGTTTTTTGCTTTTCCACTACTTTTACGCTTTTGCCTTTTTTTAATTAAAGTCATGAACTTTTTAATCTCCCAATGTAGCAGTAAATAATAAAGGCCCATCCCTTAAAATAAATCACCTTTAATTTTATATCTAACCTATACACTCCCTTCATTAAATACATTAAAATAACAATAAAATTTAATTTTTGATTTAGCTTCTTTTTTTTTATCGGTAAAAGTCCGTAGCCAAAATATTTTATTAATATAAAAATTACAGACCTGGTTCAAAGAGAGTCAGGACGAAAGAACCAGGTAAAGAATACCTCATGCATTGCTCATAAAATCACCACATTAGAAATGACAACCTGTTTTCCTCAGGTCAAATTGAGAGAAAACAATAACAAATAGATACACTCCACGGAAGGACTGACACAACTCTTGGTTAAAATCCCCATCTCCCATAGACATTCTTGACGCAGCAGGAATATTGGTTCCATAAACTTGAAATCTGCTCAAAACTTGAAGATACCTGACCATCATTGTTATGGATCTCAGTGAAAAAGACAATTGCCTGAGTGATATGATCTCTATTATAGTGATGAAGTCACCTTGGATGATGAACAGCTCATTACTTCTGCCATAAATAAAATGCATAATTTCCATCCGTGTTGCAGCCTTCTCGATTGTCTTAGTAGGACTGAATACCTAATGCCATGAAAAACTAAATGAGGGATAGACAGTATACAGTGGTAGCAATCCAAATTGAATGGGTTTCCATCGCATCAACAAATAGCTCCGCATTATTCTACATAATCCCAATCCTACCAGAGGCAGCAGAACTAGGATTCTGGATAAAAATCAGATCACGTGATAAGAGATGTTATTGATGCTTAACAAGCGTCACTTGTCAAGGGCCTCCAAGAACCTGACCTTTCATAAAAAGATCATCATTGTTTTCCAAGGGGCTCCCTTCCCTTGGTGTTCTTCAGAAAATTTTTAATACTTGCAAAGTTTTTAGCTATTCCTTCTTCTCAAAGCTCCTTCAATGATTTTCTACCCTTACCTTTCTTTTTCCGGTCAATCTTAATTGAACCTGGACACTTAACAGCAGATTGAGAGAAGTATCTCTCCTCAATGATATCCAATTTGTCTTCAAACTCCTCCTCTGAATCCTGAGATGCCATTTCAGTCTCCACGACATCCTCTACACCTAGAGTGCTTACTAATGGTTGAGAGGTAGTGTTGATAAGCTCTGCATTGCTGTGACCCTCTACCTCTGTGGCCGACGGTGTTTTAAGGGCCAAGTCTGAAGGTTCTTTAGATTTCTGGAGGGGGTCAACAACATTATCCCCACTCACATTTGGAGGATGCTTAATTTCCTCCCTCAATTCAGACCAATGGATATCTTTGGGTAACCATAAATTTGTTCTTTTCTAGGGCAATCTGCATTCTTTGGTGGAGTGATTCCTTTTCCTACAGCGGAGGCAAAAAAATTTGTCTTCTTCGATTTTAATTTGCTGCACCCAGTATGATCCCCTGACCTTGAAAATCATCTTCTTTGGGATTTACCTGACAGCAGCCACCTTTAACCTTGCATAATGAAATAGGTCTTCATTTGCAATGTCCAAATCTAGACCAACCAAGGTGCCAAGCGATCTACCAATTTTTTCTAATGCTTCTTCGGTCAAATATTCTGTTGGGAGATTATTTAACCTAATCCATACCGGTTTATCATACGGATCCATCTTCCATGGATTAAAATTATGGTGTCATTTCTGCATGTAGAGGGGAGCAGAATTCATGGACCACAGCCTCCCCTGGAGAACCTTCGATCACTCTTCTTTGGAGGCAAAAATTACCACAAAGAGCTGCCTGGGGATGAATTTGATTAGAGTCAGTGTTTTCCAAACATCCTCTGCCCACTTGATCATCTTGGATCTATCTGTCTTTATACCACCAAATCTGCAAATGAGCCCTAGTTTTTCCATATGATCAATATCTTCCCCGACTTCTACAGTGAGATCAATCTCCAGCCCTGCAACCGTATACTATTCTTCACGAAAACCTTGTTCGCAGGGGGAGTCTTCCATTCGATTGTCCAATGCATCATCGAGAGGCCGCAGCTAGGGGGTTCGCCCATCTTCGATCCAATCATATTTATGTGTATCAATTCCATCTTTGCAATTTCTGCCTTTGTTGTTGAAATTAGCTCACTCACGATTTGGATCTAGCCAATCCCAATTCTGTCATCCATGCGTTAGCTTCAGTTGAGGCTCTAGAAACAGCATGGCTCGCGACAGCAATCTCCCCCCTCCCCATTTGTATTAGTGGCTTGGTCAATGATTTCGGTATTGACTGGCTGCCCGCACGGATGTGCCCTACATTCACAGCCCTGCTCTGCTCCTCGGTGCTCCATTTTTTAATTTGTTATAATAACACCTTTAATTTAGCTTTATTAATTCTTAACTTATTGTTACTTAATTTAAAACCCCTAGACTATATAAAATGCTGAAATAGTCATCAAAACTTAACCCACAGACAATACTGAAAATAGTAGCCCTGCCAACTAGCCACAATCAATGCTCGAAACTAAGCAATAACTTACCATTATCCCTATATGATTTAAACAAGGAATATATAATGCATTCATAACATACTTTCAGACATAAACTTACTAGTTCTGGGCAGATAACAATAAATCAGATCTCTGTTCTTTATTTGCCATTTCATGATTTCAATCAAATACTTATTTTCTGATCAATAGATTGATCCTTCACAGATGCCTTTTTTGGATGAATTGTTCTTCCTTTTCTATGTCCCATTTGGAGGGAGTCATGCCTTTTAACATGGGAGAGTGACATCCTTTCTTTTGCAAGGGATACATCCCTTCACAAATGGGTCACTCTGTTGTCGGGCAATTAGTGTTATTAATATTTGTTAGTATTTGTCGAGGGTTAAGTAGTTGTACGACGGTTGCTGACAGTTGGCACCCACACCCCCTCGACACTTCTATATATGTTCATGTAATTGTCTCCAAGAGAGGTTATGCTATGAGGGTTGTTGTCGTTACGAAATAGAAGTATTGTTGGTGTCATCTGAAAACATTGTAAGCATTGCTGAGATAAATGGAAATATATCTGTGAGTTCTCTTGTGTTGCATATGATTGTTACATCTACTTTATATTCCTGTATGCATTAAACTTTACCCTATGGGGCAAACATTTGGCGTCGTTGCCTCGTTCAAATTTGGGGAGCAGAGGAGTATGACATGGCGGGGAACTATAATGGGGCAGGCAACAAATGAACCGGAGAGAAGTGAAGAAGAATTCTTCGAATTAGAAAGTGCATTGACAGTAGACTATGCAAACCTCCTGAAGACATCTATTGACACTTACGTCCACCAGGAAGTACGACGTGAAGAAGTCCCTAAAAGTGTGGTGCGGAGTACACTTGGTGTAAGTCCAGCTATAGACCGTTTCCTGTGCCATTTGCCACACCTCCTGGCACAACACTCCATTGCCCTACAGAACGTGAGAATGGGAGAATAGAGAAGACCACAGACAACAAATATTGCAACGCTACGAGGATAGGAGTCGAAGGGAGGAGGAACGCGACGAAAG
This sequence comes from Thuja plicata, assembly GCA_018584345.1. NCBI lineage: Eukaryota > Viridiplantae > Streptophyta > Pinopsida > Cupressales > Cupressaceae > Thuja > Thuja plicata. Next base: position 3,065,860 of record MU227069.1, read on the forward strand.
CCGTGGACGTGAGCACATCCCCAACCCCTTCCAGAGGGATAATAGATGCCCCTAACATTAAATAAGAATAGAAAATGCATCTCGAAGGAATACAAAAATGAGGAGTCCTTCCAGAGAGCACTACAATCAGAAGAACAAGCAGAACGTAGGCGAAGGCTACAGAGGATTGCGGCAGAAACCACTGAGAGAAGTAGAAACACAGAAGACCTACTGGAAGCTAACACAGAAGGGTTACCCGAAACAAACGAAGAAGGGGTCCCCGAAGGAAACGTAGAAAATACGAAAGGATACGAAGTGGAGCCCGATGCCAGTGAGAGGCAGCGGATGGTGACAGAGTACACAAGTTAATAGAGAATACTCGACTCTTCCTAGGACAATTAACCCTCACTTTCGAGGGAATTAGGGATGGTCGAAGGATCGAAGGGTGGAGCTTGAGACCTGAAGGGAAGTAGAGGAGACCGAGGAAAGAGTCGTAGGAGATACCGATGCGGCTGAGGGTGTTAGGAGGACACAGGAGCATGGTGATCAAAGCAATTTGTTCGGTTCCATTGTACCTAACTCGGGAGTTCACAACGGACCAAGGATAAAGAAGACCATACCAATGGCCAATAAACAGAAACTGCCAAAGTTCACAAGAGACGGAAAGGACCCTATATGGCATTGTAAAACATGTGAGACAATTGAGTCGGCAAACAGGGCGACCGATCCCGATGAATGGGTGGTGCAGTTTCCTGCAACCCTACGCGGAGTAGCCATAGAATGGTTTTCTGACATTGAAAAGGCAAAGGTGAATACATGGGATGAGTTGAAAAAACCATTTCAGAGCAAATTCAAACTGCTTTGCGACGCCAATAAGATCATGGCCAAAATCTACAGTACGAAGCAAGAGAGGAATGAAAACATGAGAACGTACAGCCAGCGACTCAAGGAGTTGCTTGGAAAGATGGAGAACCAACCAGCAGATGGCCTGAAGAAGTGTTGGTTCTTGAAATCCTCCCTCCGAAGGAAAATGAGAATTGTTCCTCCAACATAGTACAAGGAGGCATACAACAAAGCTATGGACCTCGAAAGCGAATGAAAAACATTGAGGAAGAAGAATAGGTTGTCGAATGATGACGATTCCTCTGATGGAAGTAGCAGTGATGAAGAGTCTAGTAAGAAGGTGCAAGCCCTCCAAAAAGACATGCATTGTATGATAGAGTTTAAAGCCATGAAGGGGAGTAGTAGCAAGGGCGAAGGCGAGTTGTCGTGCGTAGACTGCAAGGAGGGCCATACAAAAGGCACATGCCCCAAAAAGGCCTTCTGTGACATTTGTCAGGTGATGGGACACTCCACCAAGGAGTGCCCATACAACATGAAAACAAGGAATGCACAAGTGCTCTTCACAAACCAACAACCATCGACATCTGCAGTAGCGGGCCCCTCTCAGCAACAAACCAACACAACAACATCGTCTGGCAGGTACATAAACAACCAACGGGGAAGAGGAGGCAATAACAATAACAATAGTAACAACGGACGGAGCCGAATACAATACAGTGCTAAGGGGAGGTCAATAATTCAATGTCGAGCCTGCAATCAGTGGGGACACTTCGCCCGAGATTGCCAGGCAACGGAACCCCCCCAACACTTGTGCCGATGGTGTGGTCCTAGCGACCACGAGGATGCAAATTGTCCCAAACGGGCAGTTAACGTATTGAACATTGAAGAAGGGGTACTCGCACTCACCAGAGCACAAGCCAAGAAGGCAACGTACCCAAACCCCCGTACGGAAAAAGAGAGGATACGGGGAGCAAAGGCAGACATTGAAAGAGAGATGATGGATGAGCGACGAGAAACCCATGACACGGCGAGCACTTCATTCTGTACTGAATCTGAACAAAACATACTAAGGCAAGTTTTGCAGATGGGAGTGCCTGTGAAGATCAAGGACCTCGAAACCATGCCGCAGTTGAGGACTGCCATTTTGAGCACCGTACATGTACCTACCTGTATGCAAAACCATAGAGACGTCCCTAGGAGCTCTTCGGCGGACCCTATGCTCCTGGCAGTAAACAATGGGCAACACCCAACAATGGCAGAGATGGGTATCTTGGGAAGCATCTTAACAGATACCATTGTGGATGGAGGATCGGGTGTGAACGTGTTGTCGGAGGAGACCTGGAAAAAGTTGGGAAAGCTGACGTTGTGGCCACCAACGTTCAATCTCATGGGCGGGGACCAATACGACATCAAGCCGATTGGGACTCTCATGGCACAACGGGTAACAATTGGTTTGCAACCCTTTGTTCTTGATTTTGTAGTAATCTCCTTGAAAAAGAAGGGTTACGATGCTATCCTAGGAAGGGGATGGCTCGTTACGACAAAAGTGAATCATAATTGGAAGCATAACACATTGTCCATGATGAGTGGGGGAAGAAAAATTGTGATTGACTTAAAAACGCAGATGGTAAGCGAAGAGTTGGCATCCTCTTTGGAGTCGGAGTCAAAATGAGAGCAGAGTGGAGTAGATGAAGGAAAACGTAGGATGGAGCCCAATGAGGACAGCGTTCTCGAGTTGGAGGGATGTTTCGAGGATGATGCGGATTCCATGAACCGACTCTTCCATTGGCAAATGGAAGACTATGAGTTGTTCCATTGTAACATGCTCCAGATTGAAGAGGAACCAAAAGAGAAGGACGTGTTTCAATCAGAATATAGGGAATACAAGGAAGGAGAGGCTTGAGTCAATGAGACCCCTTGAGTCAATGAGACCCCCGCACACGAGTTCGATAAGGAGAAACCTATCAGGTACAAGGATCCCAAACTGAAGCAAACGAACTTGGGAGATGAAGCGAACCCCAAGAACATATTGGTGGGGGATGACTACAACCCAGCGTTGAAGGTCGTTGCTTTCAAAATATTTGAGTACAAAAACGTCTTTTCCTGGTAAGGATCTAAAGATAGTGCCTCCGGAACTATGCGTGCACCGTATTCCACTGGTGCCTGAAGCCCAGCTGGTATAGAAGAGACCGTACCGAATGAACAAGAACTATGTCGCGCGGGTGAATGACGAGATAGAGCGAATGCTCAAAGCAGGCATTATTTTTCAAGTCCAGACCAACGAATGGGTATCGCCCATTGTGATTTCACTGAAGGAGGTGAACTAGATCCGCATCTATGTGGACTTCAAGTGCCTGAACGTGGTCACTATCAAGGACCCATTCCCCATACCATTTACAAACAGCATTCAGGAGGAAGTAGCGGGCCACAAGATGTATTCCTTCATGGACGGCTTCTCAGGGTATAATCAAATATCCATAGTCGAAGAGGACAAGCTGAAGACCACATTCGTCGTAGAGGACGGTGTGTACACCTACAAAAGAATGCCTTTCAGACTATGTAACGTGTCGATAACTTTTCAAAGAATCATTCTTCACATCTTTGATAAGATGTCTGTAGGAAACTTTAAAGCATTTCTGGCTGACTGGTCCATTTATAGCGGCAAGACACTCATCTAGTAGCTCTACAGGAATGCATGGAACGGTGCACGAGAGCATGTTGGCGCTGAACCCCAAGAAGTACAGATTCATGGTACCACAAGGGAAATTGTTGGGGCATATTGTGTGTAAAGCGAGGCTAAAGACAAACACAGATAAAGTGAGAGTGATTGTAGAAATGGAGCCCCTATAGATGTCACAGGAGTCAAGCTTTTTCTTGGCCACATCGAGTACTACCGAAGGCTCGTCAAGAACTTTGCGCAAATCTCGTACCCCCTGGACAAACTAACACGGAAGGGTGAGTTGTACGCTTGGAAGGTGGCACAAGGTGAAGCTTTCGAGGAGTTGAAGACAAGGTTGGTGGGTGCCCCTATCTTGGCGCACCCGAACTGGGATAAGGAATTCCATGTTCATGTGGATGCCTCTAAATTTGCAATTGGTGTCACATTGACTCAGGTGGGCAAGCACAAACTAGACCATCCAATCTACTTTGCAAGTAGATTGTTATCCAAAGTAGAAAAAAATTACAATACAACCAAGAGGGAGGCTCTCGGGATGGTCTACGTTGTCCAGAAGTTTCGACATTACCTACTGGCAACCCTATTCACATTCTATGTGGACCATCAGGCCCTCATGTACCTAGTGAACAAACCCATTATTCAGGGAAGCGTTAGCAAGTGGCTACTCCTATTACAGGAGTTCACTTTCACCATCATTGTGCCACCAAGGAGGAGTCACATGATTGTTGACCAGTTATCACGGATTAAGTCTGGAGAACCACCAGCAAGAGTGAATGATGATTTCTGGGATGCTCACCTGTTTCAGATTATGGTACTTTCGTTGTGGTACACAAGTATTGGAGAGTATCTCTCAATCTCCCAGTTTACGAGGGATGTGCCACCGAGAGAACGCGGAAAGTTGGTCCTCAGAAGTAGGACGTTTCAGTTAATCAATGGGCTACTCTATAAGATGGGACTTGATCAGGTGTTGAGGAGATGCATCATGGAAGAAGAGGTTCCAAGTGTTTTGAGAGAAGCACACGAGGGTCCTGCTGGAGGCCACATGGGACCGGACACTACAGCGTGGAAGGTATTGTTGCCAGGCTTGTGCTAGCCCACCTTGTAGAATGATGCTCGGGAATGGGTCGTGGGGTGCAACACATGTCAGCAGGCTGGCCAACCATTGAAGAGGGACTTTATGCCCTTGAACCCCTCCTAGGCTCAAGAGTTGTTCAAGCGTTGGGGACTGTATTTTATTGGGCCTTTGAAGACTAGCCGTGCACATAGGTGTGGGTACATTGAGGTAGCGACGAAATATTTGCCCAAGTGGGTTGAGGCACGAGTGTAGAACCTCCCTCGTTCCCCTTCTATGTTTGACATCCTAAGGGGTGTGGATTGGAGTTATTCTTGTATTCGTGACCATGTTGAATCCTTGTGAGATTTTACCCTCGGGTTGATCTGTTGCCTACTTGATTTATGAGACCTTCCTTGGACTTGAGATGCGTTGTGAAATCTTGTTATGTTATGATATGACTATTGACATGATCTTTTGATGCTGTGATATTCTTGTGAAAGGCTTTAATGTGATTCACTCGGTTCGATTTAGCTTTGTTTAATTCTGAAACTACCACTATAGTTGTGCTTGGTATTGGAGAGACCTTGCCCGGGTCGTCATAGCAATTCATTTACCATTATGATGGACCTAGTATGTGAATTCTTTATGATACAATATGGATTAATACTTTACTGGATCAGACTGGATTTTGGTGCATTCTATTTGTCCTCTTACTCGTGTTGATGATTATATGATGCATTATGTTGAAGTAGGGCTAATTGGTTTAACTGATTTTTTTATAGCAATGCAGTTGAGTGTTTTATGTGTGTATAGATTTGGAATAAGGAAATGGTATTCGCAATAGAATGAGTTGTGATTTTGATAAATGATAGGTGCTTAAATGTTATTTGTAGAACATGAATTGACCAATTGAGTTGAGTCGTGATTGTGTATGTAGAGATGTTCATTAAATAAAATATAGGATAATGCAAATTAGCATTAGATTGGTTAAATTAAATGGTTAACATGGCAATATTATGATGAATTATTATTACATGCATTGTGTTTGGTGAAATTAGATTATTATTATGATGACGCAATGGGATTAAACTATATTGGCATATTGTGAAGTGTGTTCTAAAGTAAAATTGAAGTCAATTGGGAATTGTATGATGATTCGATGTGTAACTATGTTTTCATGAGGAAATTGATTTGTGAATATTGTTTTGGATAATTGGTGAATTATGTGAATGCAGTGGCAAAGGATATATGCTTGAATGTTGTCAATTATTTACATGGATTATATGTATGTTTTTTTTTCCTTGGACTACTGATATTTGGATCTAGTTGTGCAGGAAATTGACCATGGAAATAAATCGGGGAACCAATGTTAGACCATTGTAAAATCGGTGAAAGCCAAGGTTACGTCTAATAAAGAGACAAAACCTCGTCGTAATGTATTTTATTTCGTAATTGTCTATGTTTGAGTGTATGTTAAATTGTGAATTGTGATGACACCCAAGTGGATATGTCATGTGTCTTTGTAATGTGAATTTGTGTAGTGTCACTTGGCACTTGCATTGTGTATATGTGGCAATGACATGTCCACTTGAGGATTGGATGACAAACAACCTAGGATAGTACCATATAGGATCCCCATGTGAACCTCTTGGTTAGAGGGCTTGAGGTATGGTCATATCACTTGGAAGTCGTAGGTGAGTTTAAGATGGGGTTTTAAGGGGTTAAAAGGACACCCAGGGTTGAGCTTGGGTCATTTTTAGGAAGCCCAATTGGTATACCTATGGGTAAGAGTCATTTTTAACCCTAGGACAACTCATAGTTGACTTGAAAACCCTTCCCAAAGTTGGATTTCCAAGATGGACGAAAATCAAGTTTTTGAAGCATGGTCTTGGATAGACAACCCTCCATTAGAATGCAAGTTACTTGTTCCACTTTTTTTGAGTCACATTTTCTAAGACCCATTTTTAGAAACCTTATAAGGGAGTTTTGGGAAGACCAAACTAATAGAAATCATACCTTCTTCCAAGAGAATTGTGGTGAGGTCTGTAGAGCCTTTTTAGGGGAGATCACCCAAGACTTGGAGTTTGAACACCCACTCTCTAACTTTAGAGACTTCTAGAATTAGTAGATATTTTGGAAAGAGGAAGGACTTGGACAAAAGGAAGCTCTTCTTCGACTCTTGCCATAAGCTTGGATCTAGGTTGGTGGATGCTCTTCATTCTTGTTGTTTTACTTGTGGAATATGCATGAGTGTTGAAGAAATTTGTAGAGTAAATTGTTGTGTACTTGCAATGGAAAAATGTATGGATGTATCTCTTGTTGTATTTTTTTTTTACTTTTTCTTTTGTGATGTGTTGTAAAATTTATGCATGGGACTCTCAAGGCACACTCACCTTCAGGTTGGCAGAGTAACCTTGGGGGTGAAGGGATTGTTGGACAGCCCTTGGGTCTAGCGTCTCTCCTCATGGAGGAGAGAGAGAAAACATGGAGTATGGGCTCCATGATGCCATATTTTTGCTTATGCATTTGGGGGTCATAAGGGTGGTGTTTTTTTGGCTTGTTGCCTTGGGGGGCATAAGAGTTGTAGATGTGCATTGAGGAGGGTATATGATATTGTTTTGAAAGCCTTGTGAAGGAATTGAGATTTCTGGAGTATTTTGGCATTTTCCTCATATGATACTTGGTCCACCTTCACCCCATGTTTAGGGTCATTATGAGACCCATTGTGAAGCCTTGGATGGGGGTCTTTTGTGGATTATTGTTGCAATGAGGTTGCTGGTTTGTATGTGTAAACCATCTCTCCTTGGTTCCCCAAGCTCGGGGGTGGTCTTTTTGAGGCCTAGGCTGGGAGGTGATCTCCCATGGTCAAGTTCAGACTTTATTTGAAAGTTTCTTATTGCATGGATTCTTGATGAAAAGAAGAAAAAGATTGGAAAGGAAAGATGTGTGTTGAATGCATCATTATGTATATGTGATAGCCTATGTGGCTAGGTCCTTGTAACCCAACCATTGTAGCAAAACAAAGATGTGTTTGTTGATTTAAAAAAAAAAGAGGCTGAAAGTTCTTGTAATAACTATCTTAAAACCCAAATGTAAATGTGGTATTCATGTAAAGTAATTCATAAACTTGTATTTCATTTCATATATTTGAAAGATTAATGAAAGGTGTTTTCCTTCAATTTCATGATTTTTGTTAAATCTGAAAGAAGTAGATTGCTGTTAGTAGTTAATAGATCAACTATGCTTTCAAAAAAAACACATAGATAAATAGAAGCTTTTGTATGAGAGTTAGTAGTTGTTGTAGTAGTTGTTCAAATTGTAATATCAGAAATTTACCTTAACTAGCTTGCTGTTAATTTGAGTCAAAAAGGAAAACATGAAGTTTTGATTTTTAGCAGCAAATGAAAGTTCAATATTATGTATCTAGTTCCTTAAGAAGAAGTGAGATAACATTGTAAATATGGTTTCCTTAAGAAAGCAAGTGAAATATGGTGTGCATTTGAAACTTGAGTCAAAAAAAATCTGCATCTCTAAGTTGCTGTTTAAATATATTGTTAGTTGCATGTTTCAAAAAAAAAATACATAAATCTGATTTCTTTCCTTTACAACAAGTCAATCTAGTTATTTCATTTTCTAAATGGTCTACATTAGCATTTCCTTTTAAATAAAATAGACCTCCTCATTATGTACCCATTTGAAAAACAACACATTCAAATGAATGTTGTATATTCATTTTGAATATATATATATAAGTATATATATAGTTATACACTGTGTATATGTATATAAACATATATATATAGTAGGAAAGCAAGTCAGCTATATTCTGATATACATCTAAATCTGAAAGATCATATATATATATGTGTGTGTGTGTGTTTTAAAAAAAAAAAAAATTATGTTGCACATAGAGAGAGAGAGAGGACTTAATATATTTTAATGCTGAGAAAGTTTGTTAATACAAAACGTTTTTTTTTTGTTTTAAAGTAATTTTTAAAAAATATGTATATATAATAAAAATAAAATAAAATAAAATGTTTTTTAAATAGAAAATTTAGTTTGGCTCTACGGCGGACCGCCACAGCCAGCAATCGCGGCCCGCCACGACATCCAAGCCGCCTCCCTCCCAAACGCCGTCGCGGGCCCTCCGCCGCCCCGCGCCCCTTTCCAATAAACATGGCCTCCGTCGCTTAGATCCCCTCGACCTCATTTAGTTTTTTTCGGATATCCTTAGAAGAAGATTATTTTCATCGAAGATGTAAACCTAGTAGAGAGCATAGTAAACACTTGAACCCTTGCAACTATAACTTAGATAATTAATATGTTTAGAAAAAAAAATTGGTGTGTTTTTCCTAAAATTTTGGGCATGACAATGAGCCCTATCAGATAACTCAACTATGAGTACAGCTAGGTTCATCTATGAACAGATCATCACACGATATGGCATCTCAATTCAATTGACGAGTGATCACGGCAGACACTTTGTAAACCATGTAATCAAATTGCTCACAACAATTCAAGATTTTCACTCCTTATCCAGCCCCTACTATCCGAGCGCAAACGGCCAAGCGGAAGCGACCAACAAGATTTTGGTGTCAGTGATTTACAACTCCTGCGGAGTTGAACAAGAGGACTGGGAGGAGAAACTATCATCGGTGTTATGGGCCTACCATACGACATACAAGGTAATGACCGGGCAAACACTGTTCCAACTAATGTATGGTCAAGAAGCCATTGTGCCAACAAAGTTCATGGTGCCGAGTTTAAGGATAGCTATTGGGAACCGAATGGGTGACATGAAAAGATTGAGGGAGTAGTTGTACGCCCTGAACAAGCTCGACGAACAGAGGATGATGGCCCAATGAGCAACGGAGGCAGCCCAACAACGTAGAAAGTTATGGCATGATAAACATCTGAAGCGTATGAGATTAACTCCGAGAAAGTTATTTTTGAAGTATAATGGGCGGAATGAGATAAAACCAAGGAAATTCAAGGTGAGATGGTTGGGTCCTTACAAAGTTTATGAAGTGGCGGAGAACGGAGCAATAACGTTATGGACACTGGATGATCGCGAGGTCCCCAAGTCTGTGAACGGGTCAAAATTTAAAGATGTATCATGAGAGGAGGCATGGAAACGACCCTCGGAGTAGAAGGCTCAACCCTCGGAGCAGAAGGCTCGACCCTCGAAGCAGAAGGCTCGACAGGACTGGTGAAGATAAGGTAGGTAAGCAAAAAATAAAATAAAATAAAAAATTTAAAAAACAACACGAAAGAACTCACCATATGGTGAGTGTGATGTACGGTGTTCACCGTACGGACCAACAAGAAAACACCATACGATGATGAAGGAAAAAAGGGAGCCAACAATTCTATAAAGGGACCGTACAACCCAAAGGCAACTACAGGCCATGAATAGACCGTACGACACAAAACATCTTTGGGGAAGGAATTTAAATGGAAACCACATGAGATAAATACGAAGCAGCTAAAGAGTGAAGGTACAGAGAAAGATCGGTGGAAGGAGAATCGCACCCACAGGACCTCGAAAGCCAAGCTCATACGACAAGAGGGGAAGCCCGCATGAGAACAAAATGAGTGTGCGCATAGGGATTTGAAAGAGCCGCACAGCGAATTAAGACCGTACGGTCAAAGACAAAGATGTAGCGAGAAGATTAGCATACATCAAATCATCAAGGACTGACTAGAAAACGCAACCATTTCAAGGTCGTTTGATTATTGGAAGAGGGTGGAAAATTTGTGAAGGATATGAGGTGGCACCACACATAGGAAGCAGCACATCATACCGGAGCAAAACAAAAACACCATATGGCATGTGGTACAGGAGCACCATTCGAAGGTAGCACACACAGTACGCAAGGAACAATACACAAATATCACCAGCATTATTGAAGGAGTGGAAAGAGTTTGAAGAAGGACGCACAGATGGCAAGAGGTGCGAAAAGTAACACATGGAACTGTAGGTTGCAACGAGAGAGGTATTAGTGCCATGCCTAGAGAAAGCTCAAGCAAGAACCGCACACGCCGTATGGACACAACCGTACGCGGGAAGGAGATAGCCATATATAAGGAAAAATAAACCGCAAGTGTCGTACCTATTACCCTAACAAAATTTGAATGATATCACATTTAATTTTTAATTGTGCAAAACGACAAAGAAGTTAGTTAATGGATTGGGCGAAAAAGAAGCAAGATTGGAGAAAGCAGTTACAGGAGTCACAATCAGGGAGTAGTTCCCCTTTAATGAATAAAGAAAAGCGAGTGTTGCCAGCCGGAGTAAAGATTGCAAGAAACGTGGATGCTCCAAAGACGGCCACAGGAAAGAAGGTAAGGCCAAAAGTGCAGGTTCAAAAGGAAGAAGTAACAGTACAGAATATCACTTTCGAGGGATTGAATGGCGTTGAGTGCAGGACTTGGTGGCAAGAAACCCCAGAGGACCATCTCATTAAAGCAAGTTCGAGGCATGCGCAGGTACATTGGGCGATTCAAATGTCGGTATTTGCTATTCGAGAATTTGAAGGAGCATTAAGAAGCATGATAGAAACCTATGACAGGCACCGACATAGGTCCATCTTTTAGTATTTGGGATACGACATGACAATTTATTTTTCAGCCATGGAATTTACAAGAGTTTTTGGCTTTCCGGGGTCTAACGGGAAAAAGATTGATAAGACAGTGAAAAAGATTACTGCGGAAGAGAAAGAAAGGCTCGTAAAGTTAATTTCCCGAGACCTGACAAAAGCAGAATGGGAGTTGATGGCTACTGGCAACAAGAGCCGTGGGCTGAAAAAATCCTTTGTTGCGAATAGCGAGTGGAGGTGTTTAATGGATATCATAAAGAGTAGGCTTACAGGCTCCAACCGTGCTTCAGACATTGCAATATTGCAGATTACCCTCATGAACGGACTCAGGAACGACACAATTTATGATTGGGCGTCAGTGTTGGATGATAGAATGGAGGAATTTATGACGTTATAGCACAAAACTTTTTACATGTCGCACTATGCCATCGGGTTCTTCTTGGAGGCTACGCAGACACAGATGCCTACTGACCAACTCAAGTTGTAGCCACAGGGTCGTGTGGAGCCTGGCCACCCACCCATTCTTTATTGGCGACATTTGGACACCTTGACCGCGGGTGGTTCGATTCAGTTGGGCCAGAAGCGAAAGCATCATGTGGTCGCGTCCGAGACAAAGTCTGAGACAAATGGTGAGGATAGTGGGCAGGAGGAGTCCACAGACACGTCCAGGACCAGCGGAGGGAGTTTTAGGATGATGAGTAGAGAGAGTCACCCGACGGAGGGAGAGACAAACACATTGCTCCTTATTCTCTATTTATACGCTGCTAATAATACCTTTTAACTAATCTCATTCTGCCTTTAGCTTTTAACTATAATCTTTTTAATATTGGTCGATCGTTCAAGTTTCCATTAATTATATCATCTAAGGTTATTGGCAAGGTCTACCTTTTGAATTTCAATCAATTATGTCACCTAGGGTTATTTGTAAGGTCGGCCCCCTTTGAGTTTCCATTAATTTATTGCCTTAATTTTATCTACTAAAGTTGTGATCTATCTTACAGGGCAAGGACATGACATGGACATTCATAGCTCACTTTTGTTTTCTCTCTAGGGTAGATCTTGGGTACATGGAGGGTCCTTCGACAAAATGAGACCAACTTTCACATGATGCAATATTGCCTATAGGGTTATTGGTAAGGTCAACCTTTTGAATTTCCATCAATTACATCACCTAGGGTTTTTTATAAGGTCAGCCCCCTTTGATTTTCCATTAATTTATTGCCTTAATTTCATCTATTAAAGTTGTGATCTATCTTACAGGGCAAGGACATGACATGTACATTCATAGCTCACTTTGTCTTCTCTCTTGTCTAGATCCTGGGTACATGGAGGGTCCTTCAACAAAATGGGACCAAATGTCACCTAATGCAAAAGTTGCAGCCATGGTGGATGAAGCAATTGAAGTAGATGGCCGTAACGAATTACCCCCAATTCTACTACTATTAGAGGAACTTGAGTTTGGGAGTGATGAGTATCTCAAGAGTGTCAAAGCTAAGGACCTTGATATGGATGATCAAAATGTAGAAGAGTAGACAATAGATTTCGGATTTTTGTTTTTGTTTCAGTATTAGTATCAAACTATCAAGATTTTTTACTTTTAATATGTAATGATAATCTAATATGAAATATGTAGTGTGAGTTTTGAAAAGTTTGACACAATGTCATTTGACATTTGTGTATTAAACTTTAAAATTAATGTTAAAATTTACCAGCATTCTTGTCTTGAAAGTTCTATGTCATGATATTTTCTAGAGATTATTAAATTATAATAAAAAAAGCATATCCAAGTACCATCTCCTGTTTTGAAAATTAGCCTTACATGTAACAGTACCATCTCTCATGCCAGTACTAGTACCCATCTCCTAGAAACCATAAAAAATATGTTTTAGCTGTTGATATCTTGGAATTATTTGTTGTTTTATGATTTATCTTATTTGAATTGGAATTTTTAGATTGAGGGATTCAAGGGGCTTTTAGAATCATAGATGCTATTTATTTAGCTAGAGTAAAGTAAATGGCTTTTATGATTCAAGATCAGTGAGGACGTCAATTGCTCAATGAAGACATGAGTATCTTTGTTTAGGAAAGTTGGAAAGTTACATCACTTCCACCTAATAAAAATATGTTTTATTATGCGAATATAAGAAAAGTTTTTTACAATTAATCATGTGCAATAAGTAGTTAAAAATCACATATCCTCGAAAGTTTGGATATTTTCAATTAAAAATATAAGATATATTGCAGAATTGATTTTGAGATTTGAAACTTTTTGTGAGCATATATCAGAAATCCAAAGAGCATTATCTGTGACTTCCCTTGATAATAAACTAAAGAATTTTTTGGCCAAGTAAAGATGATAACATACAGATACACTAGTTCAAATAGCGAGAAAATTGTACACATGATGGTGTGGTAAATTTATTTGCAACCTATTGGCATAGTTTCAAACATTTGAGATTTCCATCTCAGTTTATGAAGTGGAATCTCATATAAAGTCTGTGTGATGCCTAGCCAAAGATCAAATTTCTTTAAACCTTGACCCATTTGGTTTGAAGAATTTAACTGGAGCAAGCAGACAAATCAGTAAACTAGACGGGTAATACAACTAAGATGGTGTGGTAAATTTATATAGATTTGCAACCATAGCATGTAGATTTAAGCATTAAGTTCTTCTCATGTTATGAAATGAGTCTCATAGACCACAGCCAGCATGCAGGCTAGGTGACAAACAAAAGGGGCCTAAAACTAAATCCTTATTTCTTGAGGCAAAGCATAATCAAAACTATTTTTTCTTCCATGGGCAAACATGGAAGCATCTCATGCAACATGATATTATTTTTTCATATTTCTAGATCATTGCCCGAATCTACTACACTCCACTTCCCATGACCAAGGCTGATACAACATACAAGCTGAGAAATGGAGTCCCCTATATCAAGCCCAGCATGCTGGCTACATAAAAGACCAAAGGGCCCCAAAACTTACCCCTTATTTCTTGAGGCAAGCATAATCAAAACTATTTTTTCAATGGATAAACAGGGAAGCATCATGTGCAACTTGATACTACTTTGTAATATTTCTAAGTCACTGACAGAACCTACTACACCGCACTTCCTATGACAAAGGCTGATACAAGATTCAAACTGAGAAATGTAGTTCCATACATCAAGCCCAGCAAGCTGGCTAGGTGAAGACAACATTTTTGTAATGCAAATCAAGAAAATGAGAACTCATAACAAGCAGTGCCAAATGGATAAACATTAGGAAGTAAAAGGAAAGAAGAGGTTAGAACTACAGAAGATAATGGCATTGGAATGAGAAAAAGGTTATATTCTGTAGCATGCATGCCGCTTTCATTTTCTGGAGAAAAAACTCAGAAATTACTGTCATGCTTGGAGATAAAAAGGAATAAAGAGATGCCTGTTAAATGGTATTTTGGACCTTGTTTGAATTTTTGTAACTGAACAGATATCAGTGTAGAACACTTGTATAAAACCAATACTATACAATATGAGCATGTCAATATTGATGATAGATATTTGATTTATCTTTTTAAAATATTTTAATGTCAGTAATTAAGTTTCCAAAAAATTTGCTTCCCAAATTTAAACTAAAAAAAATAATAAGATGGCCGAGGTATTCCTCCGAGGGAAATCAATCTCACCATGAGACTCCAAGCCTGGACTCAATCCAAATCCACCATCATATGACTGAAAAAATACAGAAAGGAAAGATTAATTTGTTCAGAACTAAATGCAGCTACTTCTCAAAATACTTTGAAAATATTAATTGCCTTTCCAAGATCTTTTGAGGGAAAAAAATATTGATGCAAAATAGAAACTAGAATCATTCAGTATAGGTACCTGACAGCTAACAATATAGCCCAATGCTTTGTGAATGTCCATCCCACTCCAATCATCGAGCATGAAACATATTGCCGCTGTATGGAGAAGAAATCAGAAATTTGGTTTCATAGCCTAAAAGTTAAGCACTTACCAAGATAACAATATATTAGATAATTTTCAATTTTACAATTTTATAAAGTTTTTAACAAAGTGGCACAAAATTACCAGCACAAAAAACAAATCGTAGATCTGTCTCAGCACCAGTATGAAGAGGAGTAAAGCTACAAAATTGGTCTCCCTGTTAGACACCATAAGATAACTAGCCACTACCAACACAGTAGATCAATATAGAACCAATTTACCAACTAATAAACATCTATAGAATAAATGTGCACAATTGCTTGCTTTAGATTGTACACCCAAATAGCCAAACAACTTTATTGGACTATGACCAACAAGATTCAAAAAAATTCAAATTCTAACAATGGAGGGCAAATAACAATTCCTTAGTTTTTGTTAGCATTTTTAGTCACACCGTTGAATGTGACACAAAATGGAGCAGCATATAAAGTAAACTGTTCTTTGAATCAGTAGGGAAGCTCCCTTTGACTTGGAACTTGAAGGATTGTTCAAGCATGCTAGAATTTAAAAGATCTTTTTGTTTCTCAATCTTGAGCTCAAAGCATTTTCAACATACCTGCCCAGATTAGAATTTGATATAAAATCTATCTACTAAAGAAGATAAACTAACACAACAAAAATTGTTTATGCTTTTTAATCAAATTCCAAGGTAGAAAATTATTAATTTGAAATAACAAGATTTGATGGACAAACACAAAGACTGAACACAATTTATGAATTTGGTAGGAAGAATTGTGTACAAAGTCACAATACTTCTTCCAAGAACATTAACTATAGAAAGCTCTTTAAAGTTATTGAAAACAATCAATTCACAATAAAAACAATTTGCAAGGAAAGTCATTTTGTGAACAACAATTTCAGCAATAAGCAGACTTGGAAATTACCATTAGAAACTTAAGGCCAAAAGAACTTATTTATACGGTTTACAAGAATTGCCTGAAAATAAATAAAAAAATTGAATTGGTACTTCTATTATAGGTAAAGCTTTGCATAAATGCAAGATCATTCTATTATAATTTTAGCCCATAAAAATAATTCTAAGACATGCAACCTATCAGCTAAACTGATAGTTGAATTTATTACAAATCTACAAAAACATTATCTAAAATTTGATGATATTTGGATGAGAGAGAATCTACAAATAGATTTGCCTCAATAATAATCTCTCCAAATAAATCTCCCTCATACAGAGATAACCAACCAAGCTAAAAATAAACATAGCTAAACAAGCTACCCAATCTCTCTGCTAGAATTTAAAAACTTTTGTAAATTCTGGAGGAATTGATCAGACTTTCCTTGGTATTGATATTGAATATAGGTGCATGGTTCAAGCTTGAAGAACAAACTCAGCCTCAGAAATCACTTTCCAAAGTCTTCTGAATCTTTTTTCTGCCTTTTGGAGGTCAACTGTTATTGCTACCAAAATATACATCTTATTAACTTGCTGGTCCTTGCTAAATTTTCCCTTATTAAATGTTGGAATTCACCTTGAACTTCATCCAAATCCAAAAACAAATTTCTTGACTTGCAATAACTTGTTTTTATACTCAATAAAAATAGACAAAACTTCATCCAATATTCTCATGTCAAATGAGTACTGCTCTTCCCATGTAAACACCTTGTGCTTTCTATTAGGGTTCTTTCTTGCTGAATCTTCAACAAATGCTTGAAATATTTGATTGACTCTACGACTCCCAATACCTGAAAATAATAACTCAAGCAAGAGAAAACCCTAACAAATTGGTGACTCTACTAGGGAGAGTGAAATCATAAATCACATTTAAGAGTTGTCCCAGTGTCTGGTTGCAGATAAGCATTCCTAAGTACCAGAGATAGAGTTTTGCCCATCCAAGTCGCCCTAATAAATTGGCGACTCCGCTGGGGAAAGAGATTGTAAAGTCTTGTTTAAGTATTCAGAAATCTTTGGTGTTCTAAAGTTTAAAGCTTTAAGTTTATAAATTGTTTTAGCATAAAGTCATTCTAATAGTATTCATTACTCCTAAGTGTGGGTGGCGACTCTAAAAGTGAAATCTTTGTGATTTATTTCAAAGTAGTATATCTTTCAGTATGAATACTAGGTCTAGAATGAGAAATAATCCAGAAATTGCATTAGATGGTGGAATCTCATCATCCTCAAAAATGGAGATGTCTTGGAGGAAGGAAAGAAACCAAGTCAATATAAATGAAACTACTCCAAGAAGAAAAGAAAGTAATACTAGGAGAGAGGAAGGTAGTAATCAGTCTAATCATGATGGCAATACTTCGGAATATGAAGAAGCTGCAGAAAGAGGATTGGAAACACTTGCAACTACCTCCACTTCTAGTGAAAGAGAAGGGACAGATGCTATAAGTTCAGAATCTGAGGAAATCCCTTCTGATGAGTTTGATAAGGAAGAAAGACTCGTCATGAAACATCTTGCCCTTATTCAGCAGATGAAAAGAGAAAAAGAGTTTAGAAAGAAAAAACATGAGCATAAGGATGTTGACAGAATTAAAAGAAGATCCTTAAGACATCAAACTACAAGGAATACTGAGAGGTTCCAAAAGGACCAAGAAATACCCAACACTCACAGAGCTTCTAGTTCACAAAATGTTAAGGACAAAGGTAAACAAAAGGTCAATGAAAGCAAACTTGAAGAACCTAAAGTGCAGAAGCCCTTAACAGAACATATGTCCAAATTGGATATTGATCTTGAGAGACTAAGGATAGAAAAAGAAACTATGGAAAAGATGTTAGAAAAGGCCCAGATGGAAGCTGCAACAATAGAAATGAAAAAGAAAATAGATTTTTTGCAGTCTTCCAAATACTCTTATGTTGGAGCTGAGAACACAACATCTTCCAAGGCAAAAGCTACTACTTTCAAGGAAACTGATAATTTCCAAAGAAAACCATTGAATCTGGAAAGGTATAAGCAATTTAATTTCATTGGTATCCCTGGATACCCAAATGCATTTCCAAAAGATGTAGGTGATGTGGGAGAAAAGCTCCCAAAATTT
>MU227069.1:3084044-3109390 GCA_018584345.1 Thuja plicata
TTCATTGATTTTGTTGATGATTTGAATATTACTCATGAAGATGTGTTGATGAAGCTTTTTGTTCAGTCTCTAGTAGAGGATGCTAGAGAATGGTTTAGAAGTCTCTCTAATGGCTATGTTGCTTCCACGGATGAATTAATTGAGTTGTTTAAAGATCAATATGGTGATAAGACAAATAAAGGTTTCTTGCTGAATGAGTTCAATAATATCAAAAAGAATTATAATGAAGAGGTCACCGAGTTCAATACCAGATTCCAAAGAGCAATGCGTAAATTGTTTCAGAAAATAAGGCTGGATGAAGAGGTAAGTCTAGCAACTTATTTAAATGCTATTGACTCTAAAATGGGTTATGCTCTTAGGGATAAGAATCCTAGAACACTCACTGATGCTTACAAGATAGCAGTAAATATTGAGATGAACAAAAGGGTCTCTGGTAAATTGAATAGAAGAGATGATGCAAGGTTTAGTAGGAGTAACCTAAAGGAACCAGAATATAAAGAGTATAGGGCTCCTCAAAATAATAGGCCATCCTATAACAACACTTATAATCCTCAGAATAGAATGCAAAAACATCCTTATGGAACTCAATTTAAGGATGGCAAGCATATTGTCTCACCTAGAAAAGAAAAACCTGAAAACAGAACTCCAGACCCTCTGCATAAAATCACTGTCCATTTATGCAATAATGATTTCTGGTGTGAGGTTTGTGAAGCCCCACATAACCCTGACTTTTGCATTGTTTCCTTAAATCTGAAAACAAATGAAGAACAAGACAATAATGAAAGTGAACAATGTGATTACAATATGACAAATGCCTATTCATGTCATGATGTAGATTCAGATAATGAAAATGAAAATCATGATTCATATGGTTCACAAGGGAATGTAGAGAATCATCATTAACAAACTTTGTCAGACAGTGAAGTAGAAGAAACAGATGACCATGTAAGATGTTATGCACAAAATAATCAGGACATTCCATTGGTCAGAAAAGCTTCAGATGAAGAAAAAGCAAGAATTACTGCATATTTGGTGAACAAAGCTAGAAGCAACTATCATTTAAGGAATAGAACAATTGGTGGGACTGGTAGTCAGCCTGCTAGTATCTTTATAAAAGAAAATAAAACAGATACCAAGTATGTACAAAAGAAAGATGGACCTCGGGAAAATGCAAATAAACCTAAGGTCAAGATTATAACTAAAACCATAGAGCCTATTGTTGTACAAGAAGGGAAAACAAAGATACAGGAAACAAGTACTTCTTCTCTCAAGATAGAAAACAAAAAACCTAAGAAAGAAGAACCAACTCTGAATATACAAATTGAGGAAAATAACATTATTGTTGAAAAACCAAAATCCTCAGATGTGAAGTATACTCCAGTAGACATGGGCTACTGTTTGTCTCAAATGACTGTAAAAGTTCCATTTCTAGAAATGATGAGGATTAAAGAACATAAAGAAAAGGTTTTGTGATTATTGAACAGTGTGCCTACAGTAAAGGTTCAAAATTCAGAAAATGCTGATAAGAGACCAAATAACAAAGGGAAGGAAGTTGAAGTATTGACTTTTGAGATTCCTCAAATTTTCTTAAACACAACTTCTTCTCCAAGGGTCGTTGACCCGTTTTTTCTAACACTCGTAATTAATGGAAGGATGCTAAAAAATTGCATGATTGGTTCAGGAGCATCAAACACTGTCATGCTAGTAGAAATCATGAAGTCTATGGGATTACAAGTGGACACTCCTCATGGGAGATGTCAAGCAATGGATTCTAGAGAAGTCCCTGTTATTGGTACTATTGAAGCCATGCCTTACAAATTAGCAGTGTGCCCTGATGTGATTTTAACTGACTGTACTTGTGGTTGACATACCACCACAATATGGGATGTTGTTGTCTAGAAAGTGGAGTGCTTCAATGGGAGATAGCATACAAAGTGATTTATCATATGCTACTTTTAACATTAATGGAAGTAATGTTAAAGTGTCAAGAGAAGGTAGGACTCCTCATATGGTTGAATGGTATGAAGACACTAACATTAATTATTGTCTTGATGCGGACATGGAGAATTTCAGAGTACAGAAGAGTGATCATCATCAGTGTAAAAGTACTGATCCTCTGATTAAAGAATTGAGTATACAAGATGATGGATTGTGGAAAATGTATTTTGATGGAGTTTGCTCAAAGGAAGGATCAGGAGCTGGTGTATTACTTGTATCTCTATCAGGTACAACTTTCAAATATTCCTTTTTGCTAGTCTTTCAATGTACAAATAATACAACAGAGTATGAGGCTTTATCTTTAGGGCTAGAAATTGTCATTAAACATGGAATAAAATGTTTAAAAGTTTATGGTGATTCTGAATTAGTGGTAGCCCAAATAAGATCCAAATATGCAGTGAAAAATGATACATTAAAAATGTATAAATATGCTATTTGGGATCAGATTGAAATGTTTGATGCCTTTGATATAAGTTGGATAGAAATGTTTGATGCCTTTGATGTTTTCCCTTCTAGACAACAGAAAGTAATTGCATAGACACAATTAAATGCTAAACATGTAGTATAAGACAATTGTATTCAAGTAATCATCAGAGTATTCCGCATACATTTCCTGTCATCCACATTCACAGAATAGTGTGTACATATAGCTTCCGAAGGGACACGACCGAAACGTCACGTCGTAACTGTTTTACCCTTTCGGTGACTAACCACCGAGATTAACATAACACTTTATTATATCACACCCGTACATACAATTATGCCGACAACAGAAAGGTCAAAAAATATAATGGCAGATTTCTTAGCAAATGTTGCTTTGAAAACTGATTATCAGACCTTACATGGGGTGTCAATACTTGAAGTTAAGACAAGACCAGTTGTTCCAAATAATATATACAACTGGCAAGTTTTTCAGGATGACCAAGATATTCTAAGGTTCATTCAATGTTTGGACCATTATGAGAATCAGTGCATAGATTGCAATACCTTAATTGAGAATAATGATGGTAAAGAGTATGTCTTGGGAAATGAGGCTGTCCAATTGAGTTCCAATCAGATTCCTAGGGGTTTGGTTGAACTTGAAGCATTGTTCAGTAGTCAAAATGACCACTCAGCAAAAATAAGCAATGCTAAGATTGAGGACTTGGAAGAAATTAACTTAGGATCAGAAACCAGTCCTCAAGTTGTTTATATTGGAAAAGGTTTAGATTCCCATATAAGGACAAATTTGATTAAACTTTTGAGAAAATATAAGCATGTATTTGCATGGTCACATAAAGACCTAAAGGCTTATAGGGAAGACCTTTTCCAACATGAGATTCCACTAAAATCAGAGGCAAAACCATTTAGGCAAAAACAGAGGCCTATTAATCCTTTGCTGGCTCCTAAGATGCGGCAAGAATTGATGAAGTTAAAGGATGCTGGGATTATCCAGCCCATCAGACACTCAACATGGGTTTCAAACTTGGTACTAGTCAGAAAAAAGAATGGTGACATCAAGTTATGTGTGGATTTCAGAAATTTAAATATTGCCTCATTAAAAGATAACTATTCCTTACCTAATATGGAGGCAATGTTACATAAAGTAACTGGTTGTGAGCTGTTGTCAATGATGGATGGTTTCTCTGGCTACAACCAAGTTTTAGTAAAGGAATCAGAGCAATACAAGACTGCATTTACCACTCCTTGGGGAACTTATGTCTATATCAGAATGCCATTTGGATTGATAAATGCAGGGGCGACTTTTCAAAGGGCCATGGATGTTGCTTTTAAAGAATTTATTGACTTATTCATGGTTGTTTATCAAGATGATTTAACTGCATACTCTAAGAAAGCTGAGGATCATTGTGGGCACCTAAGTAAAATTTTCAGTAAAACTTTGGAATATGGTGTTTCATTGAATCCTAAGAAATGTCACTTTGCAGTACAAGAGGGAAAGTTGTTGGGACACATAGTGTCTAAAGATGGAGTAAGAATAGACCCAGAAAGAATAGAAGCAATCCAAAAGGTCATTGCTCCAAAAAATTTTAAGGGAGTTCAATCTTTCTTAGGAAAGATAAATTTTGTCAGAAGGTTTATAGCAAACTTTACAGAAATTGTTAAACCTATCATAAAGTTGCTAAAAAAAGATGCAAAATTTAATTGGAATGAAGAAACTCAAGTAGCATTTGAGAAAATAAAAAAGGCAGTGCAAGAGGCTCCTGTTCTAAAATCACCTGATTATAGTAAGCCATTTTCTCTGTTTTCATTTGCATCTTATCATACAATTGTTGTTGTTTTACTACAAAAAGATGAACAAGGATTTGAGCATCCAATAGCTTTTTATAGTAAATCTCTTCAGGCTGCAGAGCTAAATTATGAGATGATGGAGAAGCAGGCATATGCTTTAGTAAAAGCAGTAAAATCTTTTAGACCATATTTGGTCTATGCTAAGGTGCAAGCATATGTTCCTCATTTAGCAGTGAAAGATATCCTTACTCAGTCAGAAGTCACTGATAAGAGGTGTAAGTGGATAAATAGAATACAAGAATTTAATCTTGAAATCCACATTACAAAGTTAATAAGGGGTTAGGGTTTGGCCAAACTCATGACAAAAGATAACTTGGATTTGGTACAAGTAAATGATGCAGAGACACATGATCAGAAAGTCACAAGTATAGAAAGACAACCATTTTATACTGATATTGTGTATTTTTTGAAGAATACCAAGTGTCTTAAAAATATGTCAGAAAATCAAAAGAGGAGTCTGAAGCTGCAAACTCAGAAGTACACCTTGATTCAAGGAGACCTATATTGGAAGGATAAGAATGGTGTGCTACTGTTATGTTTAGATAAAAATCAAGCTGAGAAAGTATTAAATGAAATGCATGTTGGGATGTGGTGGGCATTTTTCTGCAAAAACTACTACTCATAAGATTTTAAGGGCAGGGTATTATTGGCCCAGTGTTTTTAGAGATACCCATGCATTTGTTCGGAAATGTGAGCCTTGCCAAAGATTCTCAAACAAGTTAAAATTCTCTGGTGCCCTATTGTTAAATCCTGTAAGTACTGAAGCACCATTTTCCATGTGCGGTATTGATTTTATTGGAGAATTTTCTGAAAAGTCTAGTGGAGGACACAGTTGGATATTAGTGGCTACTGATTATTTTACTAAGTGGATAGAAGCTATCCCCACTAAAAAGGCAACAAGCAAGATAGTTATTGAGTTTCTGATGGAGAATATTTTAACCAGATTTGGTGTCCCAGCCAAACTAGTCATGGATAATGCCATGTGTTTCAGATCTAATGAGATCAAAAACTTTTGCAATGAATATGGGATTATAATGTCTTATTCATCCCCATATCATCGCCAGGCAAATGGCCAGGCAGAATCCAGTAACAAAAGTATTCTGGAAATTTTAAAGAAAACCTTAGAAAAGAACAAGAGAGCATGGCATACAAAGTTAAGATTAGCCCTGTGGGCTGACAGAATAACAGTTAAGAAGGCTACTGGTAGGTCACCATTTGAGTTGGTATATGGTCTGCAGGCTAGAATGCCTGTAAATAATCTATTACCTATATACAAGTTCATACAAGAAGAGGACCTAGAAGTCTCAGATCCAATGAAAGACAGAATATTACGGCTGACTGAACTTGATGAGATCAGAAGAGAAGGACAGAAAGAAAACATAAAACTACAACAAAAAATGAAATATTTGTTTGATAAAAGAGCAAGTTGCAGAAAGTTCCAACCTGGTGACCTAGTGCTCCAATGGAATGTTAGGTCAGAAGACAAAGGTAATCATAAAAAGTTTGAATCTTTATGGCTTGGTCCTTTTATTGTTTCACAAAGCTTTGGCAAAGATTCTTATATTCTAAAGAACATGGATGATGAAAAGTATGAGTTGCCAGTGCATGGGCAATTTCTGAAGCCTTTCTTCAACTAAAAAAGCAAAGTTTATGCACAGTAAGTCTGTATCAATATTGTATATAGGTAGGTTTTCCCTTATGTTGTGTGTTTCCCTTTAAGCAGTAGTTTAGTCTTCGCCAAATAAGAGGTTTGCAACCAGAGATTCTGTGATTCTTTGCCATAAACTTGCGTTTAGCCATCCGCAGATAGAGCCACTGTTGGTTGTATTTCCTATTTTGAAGTTTGCCCTGAAAATTTTTGAGAATGCCTATCTTTCCTGTACCCTGAAAGTTGAGTCCATAGTTGAAAAATGATAATATCCTGCTACAAGTAAGTCTTGTTACCTCAAAACCATGTTGAGAAGGCTAGAAAACCCTAAACCCTAGTCATCTCTAGGTGAAAATGCAAAGAAGCCCTAATTTTCCTGAATGGATTCTATTTTCATGTTACTTTTTGGCACTTAAGTTGAGTTTATTTGACTATGCTTTATTTTTCAGTCGCCAAGTCTCATAAGAGAAAACGGATATTCTTTATAATTACGAGACTTGGCAAAAAGCCTTTGTCGCGTAGTCTCCAAATGAGATGGAATATACTAAAATGGTAACGAGACTTGGCGACAACCGTTGATTTTAAGTGAAGATCTGACGACAGTCGCGTTATCTCTTGATTTGATCAGAGTTAAGATTTTCATAAGGTGACTTTGAGACTATGCAGTCGCGTTGTCTCCTGATGTAACTCATGGTTATGGGTTAGATTCATAAGTTAACAATTCAGTGTTGTCGCGAAGTCTCGTGATTAAAAGTCAGTTAAGTGAGAGAACTGGAGACTTAACGACAACCGTTGATCAGATTTTTATCCAACGGTAGTCGGGAAGTCTCTTGATTGTAACCGTGTTTCAGAAATTATCAAGCGACATGGAGATTTAATGGTCGCCAGGTCTCTGGATAAACCAAAGGTCAGATGTCAGTTTAAAACAGTATTGTCCCTAGGTCTCCGGATGTAAGATGAGTTAAGTTAATAATCTAGAGATTCAGCGACAACCATTAGATGGGGATGTGATCTAACGGTACTTGCATTGTCGTGATATAAGTTTGAAAAGTCAAAAGATGTTAAGCGATTAAGAGACAAGAGGAAAAGATGAGACACGTGTTCGATTGTTGCCAAGTCTCGTGAAGAATTAGGGTTTATAGAAGGAATCATGAGACTTAGCGACAACTGTTAGATGCTAAGAGTGAAGATCTGACAGCAGTCGCGTCGTCTCTAGATGTAGATTAATGAGATAATATAATCATGTGATTAAAAGATTAACTACATTTAGTCGCCAAGTCTCTTGATTAAACATGAGTTAAGAAAATGATCCAGCGACATAGAGATTGCACATTCGCGGAGTCTCCAGATATAACCCAAGGTAAAGGAACAGTTAGCAAAGTGCTTTGTCGCATTGTCTCTGTAAGATCAAAGGTTAAGTTAAAACATTAAGAGACACCGCGACAACCGTTGATATAATGGTTAATCCTACGGTAGTCGCCAAGTCTCCTGAAGGAACTGCAGTTATCAAAATGATCATGCGACAAGGAGACCACTCAATCGCTGAGTCGCTAGAAGCTGACCGGAGTTAAAGTAAAGACTTTTCAGCGGCGCCATCATGGACAATTGTTAACCAATCAGATTGCAAGGATTTTAACAGATGGAAAAAGTAGCCGTATTTTGATTTAATGTAGCCAATCAAATTTGATCTTGATTTCATTTCGAATTTTATAAGGTTTTTTATTCAAAAACACTCATCAGAAATTGATTGCCTGACAGTTTGAATGCCACAGCTAGAACCAGAAATTGATGGCACAGTATGTGAAACTAATGGCGGAAGTGACTGAATGCTAGGCTTACCAGTTTGAAGAGACATCTGCATTGAATTATTGATTATAAGTATACTTGTCCGTTATTTTTCATTTTACCAAGCTTTCATTTTCTCAGAGCAAAGAGTTCATAGAAGTTTTAAGTGCTTTCTGAGAGAACTGAAATTTCCAACAGCAGAGAATTCAAAGGGTGATTCAGTGATTCTGAATTTAACAGAGAGTGAAATTTGCAGTGTTTTCAATGACTGAATTCAGAATTGTAGAGGGTTTTTCACAGTTGGTGATGAGGGTTTACAAATAGATTTGTTTCAATATCGGTAAATAAGGGTTGAGAACAGAACAAAAAGGAAGTATGAGTCAAGCACAGAGTATGGCCTCTACCAGTGGAAGAAGTGAAGATGTCGAAGATGAGTCAAAGGGAAAAAGAAACTACTCAAATGAGTTCCTCACTTTGCTTCTAGGTTCAAACCAGAATCGTAAGGTTAGTGCAGATGTTTTAATTGATGATATGGCTTATGTTAGGGATGCAAAAACACCAGGGTCATCAGGGTATTCACTTTTCAATTATTTCTTTAATAATAGCGAGGGACCCATGCCTATCTCAAACCCTTGGACTTGTGGGTTAGCCAGGTTATTAGTTCCTGATGTCTTTGTTGATGTTGATTTCATACTAGAATTGGCTATTAGATATGACCCTTTAATCAAAACCATTAAGAGGGATGATGGAAAGCCCTTACTTACCCTAGACCGAAATACTTTTATGAAAGCTTTTAATGTCTACTATCCTATGGCTACTGAGATAAATCTGAAGAGCCTAGGGAATAGGTACACTAGAGAATACGGCATTGCTACTAAATTCATCAAAGATCATCATGTCCCTAAGAAAATGAAGAATTATATAGCCCCCATGCCAGGAGCAACTCCATATTTTTACAAAGACCTTAATTTCTATATTAAGTACATAGCATATGCACTATGTAGAGTGCTTGGAAAAGATGCTGGGGCAGAAAGGATCACCTCAGACATTTTGATGATGGTGTTAGATATGCAAAGTCTTCAAACTACTTCCAATTATGACTATATTCAGTATATCATTGATCAAATGCACCAGGGATTTATAGATATACAGAACAAGAAGGATCATCTAAAATTTATGCATTATTCTCTCCTCATGCATTTGATTCTCTACTATAATTTTCTTGTTATGAATTGTCAGTTTCTGCAACCACAGAGATTCCACCACAATCAGCCCAACCCTGTTCAGTTTTGGATCAGAGTCTGGAATTATACATCCAAAGAGCAGGAGTTTTGCGCCTTTGAAAATTGGATAATCTATCCACTTTTGAAGTGCTTAGGGGTTAACAAGACTAGATTGCCTATTAAGGTAATTCAATTATTGAGGCCCTGCCAATACCTTGACAAATGGCCAGGAGACCATAATTGGGGGGATTTTTATTATGAGAAGAATTTTACAATGATGAGAGTTTATGGTTGTCCCCTCCCTCTACATATTTTGTCATTTCATGTACCACCAAGGATAGTTGCAATGGAGTTCATCAGGCAGCTTATTCTGACAGATAAAGAGCATTTGGCATCACACAAGAAGGGTACTTTTACCCCTAGGCAGTTCAAGATTTGCAATTTCATTGTTGGAAAAGGAGCCTTAGACCTGGTGAATACCTGGTTGAATCATTACAGAATGAATGTGGCCCTGCATAGACATGTTGATACAGAGGGATTCATTCTTAGTGCAAAGAAGTTGCTCACACCAACTATCCCCTACACAAAGGTACATGAGGAGTGTATGGAGGAGGATTTGATAAGAAACATCCTGGAGGATGAAGAGGTGGACAGAAAAGCAATTAAGTTCAATGAACTTATGGACCTGGAGAGGCGGGTAAAAAGAAAGGGGATGAAATTTGGAGGTTTCTACCCTAACTTGCGTTATCTCAAAAGGCTAGATGCAATGATTGAGAACCACACTCTTTTATGCAATCAGTTGGAAGAAGCACTAGTGGTACCAGAAAAGGGCCACAGAGAAAATTCAGAATCTGAGTATGATGATGACCGTGATCAGGGCTGTCCTTCTCCCAAAGCCTATCCAGATTACGAAGCAGTACCATTGAAGCTTGCAGTTGAAGGGGAAGATATCATTGACCTGACAGAGGTCCCAGAGGAGGTAACAAATGAGCCCCCACCTAAGAGACAAAGAGTAGAAACAGGGGAGCCTTCCAAGAAGAAGAAAACAGATAGAAGTGGAGCACTAATAACTGGAGACATGCCCTATGATCATTATTTAAGAAAACAGATCAGGGCAGGGAAGAAACTCCAAAAGGATATAGAAGAAGAGGAGTTACCTCTGAGATCATGCACAGATGAAAGATTGTTGCATCAAGAGGAATTCCTCAAGGATGACAATTTCATCAAAACAAGAGAATTCAAAGACTTCCTGATATGGAAGAAGCAACAGCAGGTTGGAAAACAGTTGCAATTGGAAGGTGGTGATCCAGTCACCCAGGAAGCTCTACAAACATTGCAGGATTATGATCTAGAATCAGAAGAGATTACCCCTGAGCAAGCAAGACAACTGGTTAAGGCCAGTGGAGTGTTATTTGTCGAAGGCTGGGATTTGTCCTCAGCATTTATTATAGATCAGATAAGGAGACAACCTGATGTCAAGCTATCATCGGAGACTCAGGTTGGAGACATGATTACAGGGTTTGGCTATAACCCTAAGTCTCAGGCATTAGCAATGTGGAGCCTAGCTCCGAAGGATCAAAAGCCATCTATTTTGAACATCCAAGAGAAGACGGAAGGAAATAAAATTATATGGACACTTGATAATACAGGGGATATGGAGATAGCCCAAGTAATGACTCATTTTGCTCAGCTTAATGAGGCAAAGACAGGCCAACTATCAGACAAATTGCAGAAACTCACTAGTGATACTAGTGATATTGTCAAAGATAGGGAGCTAGCATTAGTGAAGATCAAGGAAGAAGATAAGCTCATAAATGAGCTTACCAAACAGCTAATGGAGATAACAGAGCCTGCCCCTGTTGAGCCCAAAGAGGTCATGGATGTTGAGATCCAGACAGAAGATACAGGAGATACATTTGCTGAAACAGAGCAGGGAGTTACTGAGCATAACAGTGTGATTTTGGAAGCATTCCCTTCAATTTTGCAGCATAGGATTGACACCATTAAGGATAAAATTGATGTGGTGTATGGAGCATATGGTAGGTTGCCAGGCTTGCAGACAAAGGTGGCAAGTTTTTTGACAATTTTGAACCCCTTCTATGCAACTTGATCCGGGAGAAC
The DNA here is from genome assembly GCA_018584345.1 of Thuja plicata. Lineage (NCBI taxonomy): Eukaryota > Viridiplantae > Streptophyta > Pinopsida > Cupressales > Cupressaceae > Thuja > Thuja plicata. The sequence continues at coordinate 3,095,109 of MU227069.1, forward strand.
ATCACTTTTTGAAAGATTAGCATCAATTCAACCATTGAGATCAGATTTGCCGGAGATAGTGACTTTGGTTGGGACTGAAATAGAACAAATTGGGGCTACTTTATCCTTTTTCAAGGGTAAAGCCAATCAGATTGATGCTAAGTTGAAGATGTTTGGGGTAGGCTATAATAGATTTGTACCCCCAATAAGAGCAGAGGATGATCAAATCAAACCATTGGGGTTATGGGGATCAGAATTTGACAGTGTACTGCCCAATAAAGACATTTATGTCTCTGATCAGGGAGAGTTAGATATGGATAGATTCAACAAACTCCTAGATGAGGCAATCAAGGCAGAAACAAACTGCAATAAATTCATTGCAGATATTAAAGGCATAACAGATACCAGGTGGGAAAGGTAAAAGACTCAACTTGAGAACATTCAGAACTTTGAGTGGCCTAAGGAAGAGGATGTGACAGCATGGGATATTATGACAAAGCCCAAGAAGAAGAAGCCTGTCACAGTTGATTTGGATGTTATGGACGAGGAATAAAGGACATATGGCACTTAATCTATGAGCACAGGACGGTTAGTAATCTTGAAAAGATTAGTGTAAGTTAGCCTGTATTGGCGGTCACTAGATCTTGCTACAACTATCAGATACTATCCTGAATACCTGCAGACAAAGGTGCCGACATCCACAAAAGGAAAAAACACAAAATCAGATTTTATTCTTCAAATTTGTCCTCCCACCGCTTGGAGCTTTCTTGTCTTTTGTCTTTTTCTAACTTTTAGGATTAGGTTTCTTAAAGCATCTGAAGCTTGTTGCATCCTTATCTTAAGGATTCCAAGATGGTTTTAACCTATAAATAGATCTTATTGTAACATTTTACACAGGTGATGAAATATAATTGTAAGCCAGACTATAGAATTTTGTCTGTATTTTTGAGCTTTAGCCTCTATATGTATGAAGCAGGAATATAAATAAAATACAGTGCAACTTCTCTTCTATATTGTTGTTGTCTCTTTACTTGTTATGTATGCTCTTTTATGTTTAATTTGTAAGGCATTTTAAACATATCAGTTACAAGGTAGTTGTCTAATTACTTGCAAGTTTCTTTCAAGGAAAGGACTAAGTTTTGTGAGTAGTTTCAGAGAGTATAATAGTATCTAAGGATTTGATACAGCAGTGTTGGAGTGACAAGGTAATTTGTAAGGCACTTTGCTCAAGTTGCATATAGGTTGTAGGGCAATCTATAGTATCTTTATTTACATTTTCTGTGGACTTTGCATTTTTGACTCTATAGCCCAAGGATAGGCACTGGTCTAGAATCTGTCAAGTGGTTTACCATCATCCAAACAATTTAAAATACACAAATCTTTCACTTTTTGCATTCAAAACATATAATTCTAAGTAATTGTATCAAGATGTACAATTCATTTTACTAATCCCTTTAAGAGAGGATTGAAATAGGTTACCCCTCCTAAGTTCTGAGAACTAAAAAGGAAGAAGGATGAATGTCCTTAAAGCATTACTATTTGCTGTTATCATTTCAATAGTTTTCATGGTTAAGCTCTGTATCAAATTGTTTTCAGTCTTATGTAGAGTAATTTATAAGATAATACAGTAAAAGGGCAGCAAACTAGTATCCACACTGACTAATATTGTAAGACAGCAATTTTATAAAAGTAATACCTGCCTAGGTGTTGTGGAACCTAAAAAGGAGGTGATAATAGTTTCCCCAGACATTATCATAAATCCTCATCAATTAGAGTTTTCTCTTGCTTGAGTCATTATTTTCAGGTATTGGGAGTCATAGAGTCAATCAAATATTTCAAGCATTTGTTGAAGATTCAGCAAGAAAAAACCCTAACACTTTCCTCACTAGTCAATTTTAAAACCTCTACCTGTTTAAATTTTTTAACCATTTTCTCATATGATGAAAATATGTAACATGCATCTTTCAATGTCCTTGATTCCCTAAATGACATTTGTCACATTTCTTATCAATGGTACAACTTCTCCATCACTTTGATACCTCAACTACAAATATTCTCAAGCCACTTCTTCAAATTCTTCCTATATACACCTAGTTGATCTAGTTGTTTTTGCTCTTTGTAAGGGTCTCGAATCTAGGGCATGAAGAGTGAAGCTTTGAAGTGGATCATAGAAAATGAGAAAAGTGGTCCCTAAGCTGCTTCACCTCAACCTTCAAAGGTGCCTTATCTTTTCGTCTTTGATAACCCTTTCCTTTATGTTGCCTGTGACAACTTCCAACATATTGGCATCACCAAAAGCACTAAACCCCAAAAAAGTCTTACTGATCTAAAAACCAACAAGCTATAGAACTTGAATGTACTTATCTTTACAAAGATGAGCTGTTTTGATGATCAAACTTTCCTTCGCAATCTTGATTGTTCTAGATTGGCATTTGGGTGTCTTTAAAATTGTTTCTCTGTAATGTCCCCTTCCTAACCAATGAGTTGGTGGACCTTTAGCCTATTCAATTGGTTCCCTCGGGCTAATGAGTTATGGTTAGGTAACCAAGGAGGAAGTTTATCTAGCAATTTGATAGTATTTGATGATTAGTTGAGCTACCACCATTATTATGAACATAATGCCTTTTTCTGGATTGGTTTTGAGTTAGTCTTTCAATACTTACAATTTTTAGTAAGTCGGTTTTAAGCATCGACTAGGCCAGCTGGCAGGGTTACAATTATTAGTATTATTAGTGGGTTCAATTTTGATGACTCTCAACATTTATACAATACAGAGGTTTTAAATAAACTAATCACAAGTTATTAACTAAAAAGTTAAAATAAAGATTTAACTTTATCATTACTTAAATTTATGCAATAAAGGACTATAAGAGCCAGTTACAAAGTAAAAAGTAATTTATTTAAATATATGGACCCTTTTATATTTAATGCTACATTGGAGAATTAGAAAGGGTATTTTTTATCAAAAGAAGTGTGCAAGGAGAAAGGAGTTGAACCTATTGGGGGAGACTACGAAAGACATCTTTGGGAGTTCATTTGATTCATGTTGAGTTTGATATTTGCTATAGTTATTTCTTCTAGAGGAGTGCTTTTCTTTTGTTTGTGAGGACGAAAACCCTTGCAGACAACATTCTCCACATTATTGAGAGATATAATCTAGAGAATTTCTTGGTGGTTTTCACACATCGCCCCATTGCAAATGGTGACCCCCTCTCTTTTCTTAGTTGTTTAAGTCGTCTTGCTTAGGTTTTAATTTTAGTGGTAGTTGTTTTGGCTTCTAAGGTCTTCTCCTTAGGGAATGAGCAAGTCATTGGTCCTTGATTCATGAGTAAAACGCATAAGGATTGAAATAGGTGGTAGGAACTGTCAAACAAGTTGTCAAGCAAGTTGCCAAGGAAATTGTCAAATTGTCAAAGTGTTGATGAAATGTTGTCAAGAAGAAATTGAAAATCAACATGAATAGGTCGTGAAAGTGAAGGGGAACAAGCAATATGAAGAAATTAGGGAATATGAGCCATCACAATTGACATTTAATTTGGAAATGCTCAATGGAAGACAAAGTCTAAATGGCTAAGTGCGAAATAAGCAAAAAAATTCCAAGTCCTTAAGAAAAAATAAAAGAAATTCAAGAAAGAACAAGTGAAAAAGAGAGAATTTTGCTCATTTTCAGCTCCAAGCTGGAAATCCGACCTATAGTTTTGCTCATTTCCAACTCCCTTTAGGATTTCCGACTTTGAGAGCCCATTTCCAGCTTGTTTGTGGGAATTTGACCTCCCTTCCTGTGCATTTCCAGCTTAATCATGAATTTCCACCCTAAAGGTATAGAGGAAAATCACAAGATTGAAAGTGTTAGAGTTTAAAAACAAAGAAGTATTTGCAATGAAGATCAAATTTTGGATTACAAGATGAGTTTCTAAAGAGGAGAAAGAGGAAATCTTCATGTTTTGAACAAGGAAGTGAAATTTTGGAGAGAAAATACAGGAAATCAGGGTAAATTTTAAATGAAAAAGGAAGTGAGTTTCAAATGTTTTGCTCAAATGAAAAAGGAAGTGAATCTGATCTGTTTTTACATTTTCTAATCTGATTTTCACCTTTACTTCTTCCCTTAAATTTGCATTACCTGATTTGAATTTGTCATGTCCCCAAATAATTAATCATTATTTGGTTAATAAAGGGATTAATTATTTAATATTAAATACATAGTCAAATTAATATTAAATAATTATAAGAAGTTTTGGTTCAAATAAAACTATTGTTAGAGTAACACTATGTTTTGTGTTAACTAAGGTAGTTTCCCTTACGGGAAGCCTTCAACCGATTTTGGCAATAATAACTGGTGGTCTCATGGAGGGACCAAATATGCGTGAAATTTGTGATTCATAGTGGACCTTCTTGGAAGTAAAGGATCAGAACCATCCTTTCGTCAAAACGACATCTAGCCTAGTGGATTGGAGAGTTGGCAGTCGAATGTCCAACTGGAATAAGCAGAATCATTTGTTAGAAATAAACTCATCCGTGGATTTGGACGTTTCTGAGCCTATATATCGTCACTGTTTTATCATGCCAGTTGTGTAGACACGTCCGGGTGGAGTTTGGACGTTTTTGCGGTCAAAGGCAACAAGAGCAAATGGGCTCGTAGGGTGAAGCGGCATATTGGAAATATATCAAGCCACGTGAATGAAATGGGAAGCACGCAGTTTTGATTCACAGTTATGTGGTACTCGCAGGAACAACACTCTAATGGTTTCCGGTCAGTGATTTATCACCAACTTCTTTGGAACCGGTGGGACATCATCGAAGATACATATGGAGGTGACGGCAGACACTCAACTTCAGTTCGAAGACTCAGACATTCCAAACGAAGCAGTGACAACACTGTAAGAGAGAGGTGCGCATTAATATTTCTCTAAATTTGCTAAAGCTCTATTTTATTGTGTCGTGCATAATTATCTGAAGTGTGTTGGAAGCATAAACGTATTGAATTATGAAACTAGTTATTGAGTTCGAACTTGTGGAAAAGCAAATTGAATAGGACAATCTGTAAGTCTTTCATTCAGTCGTATTTATATGTCAATAATAAGTAAATGTGAAAAAACAAATTCTTTAATTACAATATTGTATTGAAATGAAATAAGTTGGGGTATTACAGTGGTATCAGAGCTATCAATCTTGCCAGCCTATAGGGTGTCTAAAAGCTTGTCTTGCCAAAACAATGTTTTGTTGAATATGCAATCAGGCCATTATAACTTCCAGAATACCAGGGAACGACAAAACAGAAATCCAACCAGTCAATCTAGTTTAACCCCACAATTTGAAATTGAGGTCAGTCATACTAAAGACAGAAGAGGAAATCATTTTTGAACAAGACAATAACATGGCGGAACCAGAAAATAATAGTGATTTAATTGTTGTATTGATGAGAAGTCAACAGGACATGCAAAATAATATAAATACAATGACTAACCTGATGACTCAATTCATGGCTCAAAATTTAAATCAAAATCAAAATGATGGTGGTAGGGATGACCGTTAAGTAAATAATAATCAACCGGAAAGAACAGCAATAGCCAGACCTTACATGCCAAATTTTACCCCTAGAAATATGTAGTCGGTCCATGAACCTACTGTTAGGGAGGTACAAGATGAAATTTTGAATGATTGGGAATCAGCTGGGGCAGAATTCAGATCTCACATGTCATTTAGAGAGTACATGGATATCAGGATGAAACATAGGCCTCATAGGGGCAGAAACTACAATAGTGAACTACAGAGAAAAATAGGGAAGATGTTCATAGCTTACTTTGGTGGCACAAGCAAGACAACTGTCAGGGCCTGGGTCCAAAAGTTAGACACCTATTTGCAATTAAATCCTATGATAGAGGATGAAGCTATTAAATATGCAGCATTACATTGAGATGGAGTAGCACATGAATGGTGGCACCATGGGCAGGTCACATTGGGTCATAATCAGGTAGACACATATCTTGAATTCACTGAACGCCTCATTGATAGGTTTGATTCCAAAGATCCAAAACTACATTTTAAGGAATTAACACAACTACAACAAACAGAGGCAGTTGAACAGTATATAACAGAATTTGAAAGGTTAGCGGTGCTTGTCACTGAAATTTCTGAGAGACACAAAATTGCTATTTTTATTGATGGGCTTTCTGACTCTTTGAAAGGTCGGGTGAAGTCTTTAAACCCTACTACACTACAAATGGCTATTAAGAAGGCTAGAGAATTAGAACCTTCCTCAAAAGGAAAAAGTTGGAATAAACGTCCTCTACCAAAACCGGATAAAGACAAACAACCCTTCAACAACGAAAACGTTTCCAAAACCCAAATTCGACAAAGAAGAAAGGGATGAACTCAGGAGACGCAAATTGTGTTTCAGTTGTAAGGAGTCATGGCAACCAGGTCATAGATGTTTGGGTAAAGGGAAAATACATTACATTGAAGTCACATCAGATCATGAAGACGAGGAAAATTTAGACCCAAATTTGGAAAACTCCCAAAAGGCTTCTGATCCTGAACAGGGAAATAAACAGGAAGGTGGTATAATTGCATCCATGACAAGCACCCCACATTACAACATTTTTAGAGTACGAGGGGTATTACAGGGTCAACGGGTTATTGTAATGCTGGATAGTGGATCTACTCATAATTTCATTCATAGTGCTCTTGTTAAAAAGCGAGGCTTACATATTGTTAAACATGAGGGTTTTGATGTGAAGGTAGCAGGTGGTACTAATTTGGTAAGCACACATAAAGTACCACAATTGAGTATTGCTCTTGGTAACTATACAGTAACAGATGATTTTTATGTGATTGATTTGGCAGATACGGACGTTGTCTTAGGAATTCAGTGGATGGAAACTTTGGATAAATATTCGCAGAGTTTCAAACGCATGGAATTCTCTTTCAAAGTTGATGGACAAAAGGTGATTCTCAGGCGAATGTCGAATGGTGGGCCCAGGATTGTAACTGCTAAAAGGAAGGCAGCTATTTTCAGTCATGGTGAGGTTGCTTGGTCAGCACAATGTTTGATTTCTACAAAGGTAACAGGTTTGGAATCTAAGCACTATTCTGATGATTTGTTGCAAGTATTAGATTCACACAGTTTGGTTTTCAGTGATATACCTCCTAGGGTACCCCCAGATCAGGGTTTTGAACATACTATTGAATTGGAGGAAGGGGCTAAGCCAGTCATCACTACTCCATACAGGCATCCTAAGGCCATCAAAGATGAAATAGAAAAAGCTATTAAGGAGTTATTAGTCATGGGACACATTAGACCCAGTTTGAGTCTATTTGCTTCATCGATAGTATTGGTCAAAAAGAAAGATGGGACTCTACGCATGTGTATAGATTACCATGCCCTCAATAAAAAGACCATAAAAAATAGGTATCTGATTCCCTGCATTGATGAATTGTTAGATGAATTACATGGTGCTGTGTACTTTTCTAAAATTGACTTAAGATCAGGATATCATCAGATTAAGTTAAGAGAACAGGATATTCATAAAGTTGCTTTCCGTTGTCATTATTGTCATTATGAATTTCCGGTTATGCCTTTTGGACTGACAAATGCTCCAGCAACATTTCAATCTTGTATGAATCATATTTTTAACAAGCAATTGCGGAAATTTTTGCTCGTTTTCTTTGATGATATACTGATTTATAGTAAGACTTGGGAGGAACATCTTAAACATATTGATGAAATTTTGGGTATAATGGAGTCTCAATCTCTTTATACAAAAGCTTCTAAATGTGAATTTCGTATGACAAAAATTCTATATTTGGGACATATGATCAGTGCTCAAGGTGTGCAGGTGCACCAAGAGAAGATCAGGGCTATTCTGGACAGGCCACCTCCACGGAATCTTTCTGATTTAAGAGGTTTCTTTGGTTTATGCAGTTATTACAGGAGGTTTGTTAGAGGGTTTTCATAGCTTGGAGCACCGCTAACAGATCTTACCAAAAAAGGAGCATTCAGATGGACTAAAGCAGTAGCACATGTATTTGATAAACTGAAGAAGGTAATGAATTCTTGCCCTGTACTCGCACTTCCCGATTTTAATCAACCTTTTGTATAAGAATGCGATGCGTCCGAGGAAGGACTAGGAGCAATCTTAATGCAACATAACCACCCTATAGCCTATGAAAGCCGGAAACTTAATAGTGCTGAAAATTTGTATTCAATATATGATAAGGAAATGTTAGAAATAATGCATGCTTTGGCTAAATTCAGACAATATTTAGTCGGTGGTAAATTTGTTGTGCGAACTGATGATAACAGTTTACGATATTTTTTGGGACAGAAGGATTTGAATGATAGGCAACAGAAATGGATCAGTAAAATTCAAGCTTATGATTGTGAAATTGAATATGTTAAGGGTAAGAACAATGTCGTTGTTGATGCTTTTGTCTAGGAGACCGGCAATAAATACCTTATCCGGGGTAACAGCTGATTGGAAATCTCTGTTGTTGGTAGAATATTCTAAGAATTCAATTGCTTATGCTTATTGGATGGAAAAGTTCTGGATGATAAGTACAAAGTTGTAAATGATATTATTTACTAGAAAAATCGAAACTTCTTAGTGCCTGAATCTAAGTTAAAATTGAAAATTTTGCAAACAGTTCATCATTTGCCCTTAGCAAGGCATCCAGGTTATTTCAAAACTTACAGGTATATTTGTGAAAGATTCACATGGAAAGGGCTCAAAAATGACGTTTTGCAATACGTCAAGTAATGCATCACATGTCAGCAAAATAAAGCGAAACATTCTTATCCAGCAAGGTTATTACAACCTTTACCTATTCCGGATCAGAAATGGGAAAGTATATCAATGGATTTTATTACTGGATTACCTCGGGCTCAAGGTAAAGATTGTATTTTCGTTGTGGTTGATAGGCTGACAAAATTTGCACATTTCTTTGCTATCACTACAAGATTCACAGTTGTTCAGGTTGCAGAATTGTTTTTCAAAGAAGTATTTCGTTTACATGGTCTACCAAGGAATATAGTCAGTGATAGAGATAGCATGCTTTTGAGTAATTTTTGGGCAAAATTATTCAGGTTGACAGGTACAGTATTGCACCACAACACTAGTTACCATCCTCAGACAGATGGTCAAACCGAAATCGTCAACAAATGGATTGAAGGTTACCTTTGTAATTACGTCGCGAGGCATCAAAAGGCTTGGCTTCGATGGCTGCATTTGGGAGAGTATTGTTATAATACTACTTTCCATATGTCTATAGGTATGACGTCGTTTAAGGCATTATATGGGTATGATGCTCTATCCTTTGTTGATCTTGCTTTTGATAACAGTAATGTGCCCAAGTCACGCGATTGGCTTCAAGAGTGTCAGGACATCTTGAAAGCCCTCAAGGACAATTTACATTGTGCTCAAAACCAACAAAAGATTTATGTTGATAAGAAGCGAGTGGAACGGAGTTTTGAGGTTGGTGATTTAGTGTACCTCAGATTACATCCCTATCAACAGTCATCTCTCAAGCGGACTGCGGCTGAGAAATTGAAACCTTGGTTTTATGGCCCTTATCAGATTGTTGGCAAAACTGGAGAGGTAGCATATGAACTGGATCTACCAACGGGTAGCAGGATACACAATGTGTTTCACGTATCTTATCTCAAGAAGGCTTTAGGTCAGCAGGTCACAGTTTCAGCAAATTTACCCCCCTTAGATGAGGAAGGGAAACTTGAGATGATTCCTGAGGAGATTGTCGACACGCGGGACCGGCATCTGCGTAACCGGACCATTCAAGAATACCTTATCAAATGGAAGAATTTGCCCTTGGACGATGCTACTTGGAAAAATGAGCAGATTCTAGCCCATCCAAATTCACAGTTGCTTTTGGAAAAATGAGCAGATTCTAGCCCATCCAAATTCACAGTTGCTTGTGGGCAAGCAACACGTGGCAGGGGAGACTTGTCATGACCCCAAATAATTAATCATTATTTGGTTAATAAAGGGATTAATTATTTAATATTAATTACATAGTCAAATTAATACTAAATAATTATAAGAAGTTTTGGTTCGAATAAACTAGTGTTACTCTAACACTATGTTTTGTGTTAACTAAGGTAGTTTCCCTTCGGGAAGCCTTCAACCGATTTTGGCAATAATAAATGGTGGTCTCGTGGAGGGACCAAATATGGGTGAAATTTGTGATTCATAGTGGACCTTCTCGGAAGTAAAGGATCAGAACCATCCTTTCATCATAACGACATCTGGCCTAGTGGATTGGAGAGTTGGCAGTCGAACATCCAACTAGAATAAGCGGAATCATTTGTTAGAAATAAACTCGTCCATGGATTTGGACGTTTCTGAGCCTATATATCGTCACTGCTTTTATCATGCCAGTTGTGTAGACATGTCCGGGTGGAGTTTGGACGTTTTTGCGGTCAAAGGCAACAAGAGCAAACAGGCTCGTAGGGTGAAGTAGCGTATTGGAAATATATCAAGCCACGTGAATGAAATGGGAAGCACACAGTTTTGATGCATAGTTATGTGGTACTCGCGGGAACAAAACTCTAATGGTTTCCGGTCAGTGATTTGTCACCAACTTCTTCGGAACAAGTCGGGACATGATCGAAGATACATATATGGAGGCAACAGCATACACTCAACTTCGGTTCGAAGACTCAGACATTCCAAACGAAGCAGTGGCAACACTGTAAGAGAGAGGTGCACATTAAAATTTCTATAAATTTGCTAAAACTCTTTTATTGTGTCGTGCATAATTATTTGAAGTGTGTTGGAAGCATAAACGTATTGAAATATGAAACTGGTTATTGAGTTCGAACTTCTGGAAAAGCAAATTGAATAGGACAGTCTGTAAGTCTTTCATTTAATCGTATGTATATGTCCGCAATAAGTAAATGTGAAAAAACAAATTCTTTAATTACAGTATTGTATTGAAATGAAATAAGCTGGGGTATTACAGTGGTATCAGAGTTATCAATCTTGCCAGCCTGTAGGGTGTCTAAAAGCTTGTCTCGCCAAAACAATGTTTTGTTGAATATGCAATCAGGCCATAATAACTTCCGAAATACCAGGGAACGACAAAACAGAAATCCAACTAGTCAATCTAGTTTAACCCCACAATTTGAAATTGAGGTCAGTCATACTGAGACAGAAGAGGAAATAATTTTTTAACAAGACAATAACATGGGGGAGCCAGAAAATAATAGGGATTTAATTGCTGCATTGATGAGAAGTCAATAGGACTTGCAAAATAATATAAATACGATGACTAACCTGATGACTCAATTCATGGCTCAAAATTTAAATCAAAATCAAAATGATGGTGGTAGGGATGACCGTTCAGAAAATAACAATCAGCCGGAAAGAACAGCAACAGCCAGACCTTACATGCCAAATTTTACCCCTAGAAATATGCAGTCGGTCCATGAACCTACTGTTAGGGAGGTACAAGATGAAATTTTGAATGATTGGGAATAAGCTAGGGCAGAATTCAGATCTCACATGTCATTTAGAGAGTACATGGATGTCAGGATGAAATGTTTTGCAAAATTTGTTGATTTTGCCCTTGGGCGCAAATTAGAGGGGGAGCTGGAAATGCTTCTTCCTTGCAAAATTTTATAAAATTTAATGATCTCCCCTTTCATTCTTGAGCGCATTCGAGATATGAAGCTGGAAATTGCAAGCATGAGGGCGGAAATTCTTGATTTAGGTGCAAGCAGCCTTTGTAGTGCTGGGTGGATTTTAGAAATTTAAGTGGAAATCACCTTATTTCTTTGCCTTTGAACATGAAATCTCCCCCTAGGTTGGATTTTAGACAGGGAGATGGAGATCATTTTCCAAAATGCACCAATTGTCTAGGTCGGATTTCCAGCTTGGAGCTGGAAATGAGCAAAATGAAATTGAACTTCTCATGTTAAAACTTAAACTTGTCCTTTCACTTCTCAAATTCTCACAAGTTGATTCTTAAAATCATTTGTTTTCTAAGTTATTCAATTTTGGTCAAAATTTGTTATCGCTCAATGCCTATCTTCTTCGATCGAACTTCAACTTGACTTGGCAATTCTTTTATCTCAAAGTGTCCTTATCTTCTCAAGGGCCAAACTTGAACAAGGAGCTGGAAATTCTCCTCAAGGAGGTCGGATTTCCAGCTAGGAGCAGGAAATGAGCCAAAAAAAACTTTACTTAGATTTTCACATTCTCTCTTCAAATAATTTCACCTCCTTGCTTAAACCATCCTCACTTGCATGAAAATTCTACTTTTCACCTCCTTGAAACTCAATTTACAACCAAAATTTCATCTCCATGTAAAGATTTTGTCACTTTCAATCCCATGCCACCTTAATCTAGCAATTTTCCTCTATATTTCTTGGGCAGAATCTCAAGGTGGAGCTGGAAATGGTAAATTGTCTTGGGAAGAATTCCACTTATAAGTTGGAAATGTCTCTTTGATGAGGTCGGTAATTCATTTTTAAGTTGGAAATATCTCTTTGATGAGGCCATAAATTCACTTATAAGCTGGAAATGAGCAAACTATAGCTCAGATTTCCAGCTAGGAGCTGGAAATGAGCAAAATTTTCTCTCCTTTTCACTCATACTTGAACTTCTTGCTTTTTCGACTAAGGACTTGGAATTCACCTAGCAACTTGACTTGTATTTTCATTTCCACCTAGCTTTTTTTGAATTTCATATTTAAGAACTTGATCATCAACCCTTGACATCACTTGCAACATTGACAACTTTACAATATTTTGACAATATTTTACACTTAGTGAAATTTTCACACCTTTAACCTTAATTCCAACTTTGGCAATCGAAACTTTATTCCTCATCATTGGACCTTTGCAATTGGCATTCAATCCTCGGACAATTCTTCACTTGACATCTCAAGCTAGGAATTTCGGCTTGACTCATCCATTCTTAGGAGACTAAGAAAACCGAAAACGTTGCCAACTTAAGGACACCTAAGCCAAACACCAAGCAACTAAGCAAAATGTGGGGGTCTTGTTGATGGGTGTTTCGTGACCACACCAACACAAAATAAAATACCAAGGTATATTATCCTATCTTGAGCAAAATCCCATGTATGTTAAGATTGTCAAAGATCATACAGGTGATTCCAAGGTTCTTTTCTATCAAGTCTTGACATGTGGATAAGCTCAATGGTCGTTGTGATATGATGATAACACCAAGGGACTTACATTTGAATCGTTTTTCACCTCTTCCGCAATGTTGGTTGGAACTTCTTCATAAGATAATGTGATCTCGTGATGCTTCTTCCTTGAACAACACAACTAAAATGTATTGAACGTAAAAGGGGAAAGGGTGAAAGAAATCTAGTCTATTGCTAAGGACAATGATATCAATGGATAGTGCTCCAGTGGACGAATTCCAAGATAACCAAGTTTTGTTTCGCCAAGATCAACTACAACTCTGCAAGAACTAGTGCAATCTTCCAAGGGTTATGCAAAGCTTTTCATATCATAATGTACATCATAACGAACAATGCACATTTAATGATCGGTGTTAAGCATGCATATAATAGGGGCTCAAGCTAACTTTACACTGCAACTTATAATCAACAAGATGCAAAAAGTATGATCCATGGAAATTCATCAAACACCATTACATTCTCTGTTGAAATCAAAGCACTTTATCTAACAACTGAGAAATTGAAAGAACAAAATGCTAGAAGTTGAAATAAACATGAATCCACCATGTCTTCAATGAAATCAATTTTTTATTTCTTTGAGTCTTACAATGTAACGTCCCCACCTCCTAGGTTGGTTATAACCCTGATTCCTTGATGTGAAAACCTGCAAAACTTGTTAGTATATTCCATACAAAGATATATATGTATTTATGCTAATGGAAGAAAACTATAATCTAATTCTCAACTAGTTCCCACCTAATCCTTAGGGAGAGCCCAAAATTAGGTTCCTAGTTCTCTAGTGAGGAACTCCAAGGGCTCTAGTTGCCTTATGGCCAAAACTAGAATGGTCCTCAACTATTCACCATCTTATTTTGGTTTATCTCTACTAAGGCCTCTGTAAAGGGTTTGCCCTATTTGTTCCACTTTTTTTTAATACAAATATCAAACCAAACCAAACTAGAACATGATATTGCATCTACTAAACCAATAATAGTAGTAACAACCTGTAATATCCCCGTATTGGATCTCAGTGGGTTTCAAACTAAATCCTTGTAATTCCAATTGCAAGAGGCTCATTTCTATCTATAATTCGTACTTAACTCTTTATTTGTCATAAGTGTGTTTGGAATGTGATTGCA
>MU227069.1:3121871-3145211 GCA_018584345.1 Thuja plicata
TTATTATTATATCAATAAATGATATATTATTAATATTATATATTGTTGATCATTAATATATTAATTTATAATATATCAATAACATATTATTATTAATTATTACTATATATTATATTATTAATTATTACTATATAATAATATATTATTTCATAATCAATTATATTATTGTTTTTGTTTATTATTACTATATCAATAATATATTATATTATTACTATTCTTATCATTTATTGCTAAATTCTTATTTGAGGGAAGGGGATATTAAAATATAATTATATTATCATATTTAATAATAGATTATATTTTCTATTATTGTATTCATTTAATATAATATTATATTATATTGATTATATTCTTTCGTTCTATAATGAATTATAGTATTATTTATTTATTTATTTTTTATTTCTTGTGAAATTGTATTCTAGAAAGGGGGATATTACACAACCAAATAAAGGATAACTAAAACAGCTATATTCAGATTCAGCTTATATTTCAAAACTTAAGTTCATTGCCATTAAATAATTTTCATGAATGCTCAGACAACAATACAATCACGTAGCTTATTAATGCTCAATCAAGTGAACAATAAAGTTGCATACCAAATTCACTGCCAAATTCAGAGTTTCAGACCTGGTACAGCTCCTACCAGGCATGTCCGACACACTCTATCAGCTGCAAACCCACACAACTCTTTCTTTAATCAATCTCAGACTTGTACGGCTTAATTTGCAAGTGTTTCGGACTGCTGTGGTGTATTGCAGAAGTATTGCTGACTGTTATAGGCTCCTCTTTAACATGTACGGCTTGCCCTACGTCTGTGAGTTTAACTCCAGCAGGTACAACACTTATCACAGGAATTTTATGCTTGTACAACAGACTTGAACTTGATACTAGTGATGAGATAAGTGTTTAGCAGCAGCAGATCAATCCCAAAATATTTCAATCACAATCTCCAGCTCAAACTTCCTAATTCGAACCCTCCTGGCTAACTGTATCAATATCAATAGTAATAATAGATATCTTAATACTCAGATTTTTACCTTGAAACTCATTTGAATCTCCTGACTGTGTCTTCCAATAGCAAAGAGATTGTCATTCATTAGGGATTTCCTCCTCACAAACCCTTGAAGAAGAATTCTTCAATATTTCATTAATTTCATATATTTTCAGCATGCCTGAAAGAGAGCTCTTGAATTTCTTTTATAACACTCTCATAAGAGCTCATTCGCTTATCTTGCCAATGTGGGATAAATACCATAACTCCCTTTTTACAATTTATGTCTTCGATGTGTAAAAAAAAAGGGACCTTTTTATTTAAATATTTCCCACTCAACTATAGTCCAACATTAATAAAGTTAAATATAAATATTTGATTTATAAACTAACTTTATTAATGCATAATAAATCATATCAATGCTATTAAAATCCTTTTGTTGATATTAAACATTTACCATCGACATGACATTGTCACTAGAGGTCCAGACCATGCCCTAATGACTTACTATAAATAGCAGTGTAACACTGGTATTGGGGGACATCGGAATAGCGGGAAGGGTTTCCGGGACAAGGGAAAAAAGGGCTTCAATTTGGGGATGATGGGAGGGAAGGGGGGGCTGTAATATACTATACATATAGTACTTGAAATGCTAGTTATGAAATGATGTATAACAGTATAAGAACTAATTATACCAAATACTTGAACATAGCAAAATTGCAACATACCAATACATAATACAGTGTACTTGAACTTTGAACATTGAACATTGAATATCAAATTACCAATTACTATTAAAAATTCAAATTATCGGCAAATAGAAGATTCTGATTTATATTATATCAAAAATATCATAAAGATGATTACAATGAGTAGCATGATATTCAGATATCAAAACAAGTACAAAATCATGTCAAAATGTAGTGGAGGTAGGCCTCTAATCATCCCCCAAGGCAAACTCCTCATTATTGGAGACGTCCTCAGGACGGTCGAGGGACGCCTAGGCATCCCTCAGACTGATTTATATTATATCAAAAATATCATAAAGATGATTACAATGAGTAGCATGATATTCAGATATCAAAACAAGTACAAAATCATGTCAAAATGTAGTGGGGGTAGGCCTCTAATCATCCCCCAAGGCAAACTCATTATTGGAGACGTCATCAGGACGGTCGAGGGACGCCTAGGCATCCCTCGGACGTCCCAAGGATGCCTGACCCTCCCCACGTCCCGACGGCGACTTGGTCGCAGGAAAGCGGTGGTGGGGGGCATGGGGATGCCAAGGCTCCGGGACGGGGACGTCCCTAGTACGGGGACAAGGAGGTTTGGGGGGGGACGAGTTCCCGTGTTACACTGAATTAAATAGTGAATACGCCTAAAACTACCTCCAAACACCTCAGAATGTTCTGCAACTAAAACTGCCTAGGCCAAATGGCCTCAAAGTCCCTTAAATCTCCTAGTTGGCCTACGAGACCATGGAAAAATAGGCTAACGACAACACCATGCTATAATTGCTAGAAACGAGACATTACACTCTGCCCTTCCCAAAATTGCTTGTCCTCAAGCAATTTCATCTCTGGATGCTACAAGATTTGATTACTCTCCCATGTGGCATCCTCAACTGGCAGATTCTTCCGTTTATCCAGAGACTCCATAATTGTCCTTCGAAGTCTTCTCTCCCTACTATTAATGATGGCCTCGGGCACCAATATCAGTTTCCCCTCCCCATCCAAGGGTGGTAGCTCTGCTAAAGGAACTACATTATGGCCTAGAACCTTTTTGAGTCTAGAGACATGAAATACATTATGCACCTTACTATTAGCTGGCAACTCTAGCTCATAGGCCACCTCTCCGATACGTTGAATGACTCGGAATGGACCATAGAATCGTGGCTCGAGTTTCTCACCGCCACTCTTTTTCAAAGAAGTACGTCTATAAGCTGGAGGCTTAGATGAACCATATCACCAACTTCAAAGTTGTGCTCGACCTTATATTGATCAACATACAACTTCTGTTGGTTTGGCGCTTGCTGGATGTTCTCCTTCAATGCCCTTAGGATGTCCTAACTCTCCTGCAACAAATCTTTTGCCTTGGGTACTCGATTGTCTCCAAAGAGTAAATCCATGAAGTTTGGGGCTTCATACCCATATAGTGCCATGAATGGAGTCATCCTAATGGTCATGTGGTAGGTGGTATTTGAGCAATACTCACCCAAATGTAACCATTTGACCCAAGCCTTCTACTGCCCTGACACATAATTTTGCAGATATCCCTCTACCCACTTATTCACTATCTCTGTTTGGCCATCGAACTGCTGATGATACCTAGTGTTGGCGATGAGCTCTCTGCCACTCAATCTGAAAAGTTCCTGACAAAATACACTCAGAAACTTGTTGTCCCTGTCACTCACAATGTTTTTGGGCAACCAATGCAACCTGAACACCTCCCTGAAGAACAAGTTAGCCACTTGGGTTGGTTATAAGTGGTTGCAATAGAAAAATAATAATACAATTTTTGTCAACCTGTCAACCACCACATAGATGCAAACCTTACTCTGTACCCTGGGCAACCCTGTAATGAAATCCATTGATATACTCTTTGTTGATGTGAGTTTTGTTCCACTACAACATACAAAATCAAACACTCAATGTTTCAAAATGAAACACTAAATACTCAATTCTCTCTTGAACAAGGTCACTTCTTATGTTAAGCTTGCAAAGTAAAATCACAAGGTGACTTCAAGGTTCCCTCTATTGTGGATACTTGCTCAGTTGAAATGATATGATTTGTTGGATCACTAAGGGTACTTACACTGTTCACTAGGACTTGTCAACTTAATTCAAATGATTAGGCTTCATAATGTGCAATGAAAATATAGCTTGATTTTCCAACTCTTGGACTCTCAACTTGAACTTAAACTCTCAACTTGAACTTAAACTTGTAACTTCTACTTCTACCTCTACTTCTACCTATGGATGCAAGGATTCGTGAATGAACTTGGACTCTACTAAATGCAACCTTGTCAAGGACTCCACTCACCTAGTGCAAGCTTCTAAGGTATACTCAAATAATTTTCAAATCAACACCATCTCCTTAATCCCATCTATGGATGCAATTCAAAGATCAAGCATGGATTGAAGTTAACTGCATATAAACGTCATTCAACCACGCAAGGCACACATACAATCAGTAAGCAGCTAGTGGTTTGGTCTAGAATCAAGTCAAACAAGTATGCATTCACAATTACCTTTATCCAACTAAGTTACTCAAAGAAAATTCTAATCTAAACAACTTGAAATCAAATTTATTCTAACTGAGGGATGTAGATCACCATGCAATAATTCAAACTTGATCACAACAATTCACCATGCAAGACACAAAAATGAAAAGTAGAGCAAATTTGGCATTATCTTAGCAGTAATTCTCCAACAACCTCCTTTTACAAAAGAGAAGGGTGGGGTTTATATAGGATCCCCAATTACAATGAACGGCCAAGATTAATTTGAAATCAATGGCCCAGATTAATCCATTACAAACCCTAATTAGGGCAACCAAAAATAACCAATGAGAATGAAGCACCACAAAAAAAATCCAATGAGAAAATTCAATGGCTTGAGGACCAATAGGAAGCAAGGAAGCCGCCTAGTCATCATACAACTCATCATCCAAGATGTGCACTCTCTTCTCCTTCTCACTTTTAGCAAAATCAATGAACTTAAGCAAAATTGCAAAGTTCCTCCACGTCGATACTAGGAAGGCTGCTATGTTGTAACTCCGTTACTTCCAACTTTTCCATATTAATGTCCAGTGTGCTATCCCAATTCGAAGTGTGCCTCTGCAGATCATTTATGGAAATCATAAGTGAGAGAAATCCATTCAATTGACTCTTCTCAAGAGAGTCCATGCCTCTGAAATAGACTGATTCCATCTTCCCCTTCAACTCATCCCAACCTAACTCACTAGAAGCATCAATGTCAAGACCAAACAATTCCTTGATTGCAACAAGGACCCTTGAATGTATCTCCAAAATAGGACCTTCAATATTCTTACATTCTGGCATCGCATTCTCATATGTAGTCCTCCTCATAACTAATGAAAGATACCAATGACCAAAGTCATATGCACTTCCCCTATCAATTACATCTTGAGTCAGGACTAATACAGGGAGGCTCCTCAATGCCTTGAGATGAGGAATCATTTTGCATTCAGTGGCTTGAAATTCCTTCCATATCTCATCCAATCCTTGCATTTTATTTATCAATATTGTGGTCCACTCATGTGCTTGTATTATCCTTGTAAGAAAAGTCTCTGCCTATTCTCTAATATCACTTGCCCATCCTTTCACCATGCCACAAGTACAATGTGAATCCTAAGAAGTAGGGACATATGGAACCAGTGATGTGCTCTCATGTCCTAATGGATTCATATGTTTGCTTATGAATTCCTTCATCAAGTTCTCTAGTTCTAACCCATCGCTTTTCTTTATCAGTTTATCCATTGTTTTTTCAATAGCATCTGCAGTGTCTCTCCATTCCTGAAATTCTTGCTCCTTAGTTGTTGGCCCAATGTCGAATGAGGAGATGTGGTAATCATTAGGAGTAATCTCATCTCTAGTCTTGTCACCAATTGGGATAGTCATGTGCAAAGGGTGACAACCTGACTCATCTCTAGTTATCCTGTGAATTTTCTTTGTTGGCTTAGGTTCTTTCACTCTACCAATCCTGCTCAAGAATGCATCAATGTCATCCATAGGAAGAACCTCCTCTACCCTTCTCTTTTTCTTCATGCTCTCTCTTAACCATTCAGGAACTATGGATAAATCCATACCATCTTCCATCTGCTCATCTTCATCAAATCCTTTTAATGTCGAAATGATCTCATCATCTATCTCCTGAATGTTAAGATTAGGTTGTCTAATATCATCTCCCAAATCAACTATTAACTAAACAATAGGAGAAGCTAGCAATATCTTTGTACCTTGCTACATTGATTGCGTGGATGAAGTTGCCTCTTGACTATCCTGAGGTAAAATCTTTGTATCTCCACCCTGCACTGAATCATGATCCATACTTTGTGCCTTTGTTTCCTTAGTCGTTGAAGAACTATCAATAGGAGTAGATGCGGAAAACTTATGTCTTCTACTTCCAGACTCCTTACTAATGGTTTTGTCACTTAATGCTTGTGGTGTTTTTGCCACAACACCCCTTTCCTCTAAAGTTTGCCTTGCATCCTCGATGTGTAATCCTTAAGTGCTAATAGTTCTTTCATCTCCTCTTGAAGAAGAGTCCTCATTTTGCATCCTTGCATGGGTGAAAGTAATGCCTTGTTTCATTAGCATGTTAGCTTGCTTATCAATCCACGCCCTTGCTCTGTCCACCACTACTTTCATCAAGACCCCCAAGTCTGTGAGTTCTTCCTTTTGTGACCAATTGGGTGGTTCAATTGATTTGTCTTTTTCATACACAGTGAGGATGGACCAGATTTCCATCATCCTTAACATGGTCAAGAATAGGGATGACACCACACTTTCTTATGAAATCAACTGACATCTAGGACCACATATTTCTCTTTATAACATGCTTATCCATTAGATTTGACCAATAATCCTCAATGTCAATCCTATGTCTATACTTCTTGCCCTTGTAGGTATGGATCCTTTTGGAATGGATCAAACCCCTTCCTTGCCTTCTATGTCCCAAGTTGATAGAACTGTAACTCTGCATTAGTTGTCTCTGCTACCTGCAATGAAAGACATGATTCAAGCATCTTCCCCAAAGTGATAGAGGAAGGCATTCTTTGTTTGTGCTTCTCATTCTACATTAAATCAAACTCTGAAAGCTATCTGACCACCTCCAACAAAACCATCTTATCTGTAGGAATCTTAGGAAGTTTGTACGGCTCTGAAGAAAATCCTTAGATCCTGATGTAAGTAAAAGTAGGGAATTGGATATACCAATATCCATACTACACAATCAATGCTATGGCATCCTTGGATTTCCTTCTATGTGATCCATCCTGAAGTGTGCGTGTGATATTCATGGTGAAGATGTCATTGATCCTCTTGTAACTTGCCCTCTCATGCAGCTGCAACTCAGGATAACAGACATATACCTTGAATTATTCTTTGCCATTTCCAATTATGCCCTTACGTATGAGACCTGGATACTCAATATTCCTTGCCAGCAAGTAGATCACATAGGAACTCATATAGAATTGCTTTGTTTTCCTCAAGTTCCTTAGCTGAGTATCTACGTTGGCACTAATCATTCTTGCCCAATTCATCATCACATTCCCTGTTGTTATTTCCTCAATGAAATAATAATCCAAGTATCAAAGAAAGCCCCTTGAGGTGTCCCCGTGACTTTGTTCAGCATAAAGATTAAATCATTGTATTCGTCCTTAAAATCCTCACTTACAAGCTTATTTGCCAACTTGGAATGATTCTTCCTTGGTTCATTGATCCAATTCTTGTTGATGATGTCCATACAAATGTCAGGTCTCTTATCATATAATGCTTTAGTTTCCTCCTTAGTTTTGATCTCCATCCTAGGATAGTGTGGGATTCCAAAAGTTTCTCTCACTGCATCCTCACTTAAGAATGCAAACACCTTCCCTTTGGTCCTGATTGTCTTGGTATTCAAATCATAATTCTTTGCACACTCAACCAAGAGCTCATTGCATTAAATAGTTGAAGGAAACCCAGCTGCATGGTTGAGTCCACTTTTCATAGTCTTAACGGCTATGCTTGAAGGGAGACAATCTTTGGATCCGTACATTCTTCTCTTTAATCTCTTCATGTCTATGTGCTCCATGTTTGTATCTACAACTTTTCCCCATTTGGAAGTCATTGAAGACTTAGGATAGAATCCTCTGGATATCCTCTTGATCAATATTGTCCTTGCTGCTATTACTTCACCCTTGGCCATTTCCCCTGCTTGAAGCTCGAAGTTAGTAAGGCATTTAAGGACTTAACAAATAATAAATTTCAATCCTTGAGTTAATCCATGAATTTAATGTCCTAACTTAATAATTCTATCCTTTGAAAGTTGTAACTAAAATAGATACTTGGATTAGAATCCTAAGACAACAAATGATCAACTCCTAGTCCAAAAAATGATAAAATCCGACTGCCATCAAATTCTGATTTTCTGACAACAAACATGGTAAGTCTAAAAAATGACTTGCGATTAGTTCAAATAACTCATATAATGACGCAATCATGGCCGGAGTTTCCCCAATGGAGATGGTCCAACCATGCAGCAAGAGCCAACGCAACAGAATCAATCAACACAAGATCATAAGCAACTCAGCAATGAACAACAAACATGCCCATGTAGGCCTTTGCATTATCTAAGAAACAAGGATTACATCATATATGCCCAGCAACATGTTGGCTTACACTCAAGGCATGCATGTCTAATTACATGCACAAATCCAGATCCATACTGGATGAAAACCTAACAACTGAGAGCTATCTCTGAGCTACCACCAAGCTACCTAACAAAGATCATGTGCCTCAATATATATAGAGCCTTCACAAGAACATGTCGACCCAAACCAATTACAATTTCCAAGACAAAGAAAACGTAATACAAAATATAGGTCAGGACCCAAATCAAGATCTCAATGCCAAGATGTAGAAATGACGCACGATCCAAGAGAGAAGTCGGCCAAAGATCCAAGAAAATCGGGATATGAGTCACCAAGCTTCATCGATCGGGAAATGCTTCGCAAGATTGGAAAACTCCATCTGACCGTAAGAAAATGAAGAACATTTTGAACTGACCAAGAATCTTTAATATCTCCACAATGAAGTATCCAAATGAGGTGCGAACCCATACATAAGTAAAACATGATGTCCGGAACCAAACCTAAGGTTCGCAATAGCAGATGATCCAAAACAAAGGAACGCTACCAAAAACACAAAAACTGCTAACTAAAACAAACTAAGAACAAAGTGAAAGGAAATATTTTTGGTTGATGCAAGATTGCCAAGAATCCAAGATGCTCCTGCATCAGACACCTGGGGTTATTTGAAAAGTGAGCCTCTCACATTGCAGTTGTCAAAGAAACCCACAACTGATCATAAGATTTCAATTTGACCTTCGACTTCCCAACCCTCATGGTTAAGAAAATGAACTTGCACAAAAAAACTTTTTGTCCTCTCTGATCTAATCTCCACATCCTCTGCACTGAAACAAACCGTCCAACAAGTCCCTAGGAAGAACCAAACAGATCAGCAATAGAACTAAGCACAAGATCTGCACTCCTCTTCTCAAACCCACTTGTTATCATCAGCCACTTATCCTTATCATCATCATACATTTGAACATTCTCTGTCATTAGTCCATCAACAAAGAAATCAGGAACTTTACTGAATCCACCGGCACCACCTTTATCCCTCAGCCATGCTTCTGCCTTCATCACCATCAGCCATGTTTTCAGATCAACATTCATCTTCACTCTCAGCATATCCATCCTCGGGCCCAAATATTGGTTCCCATCAAAGGAATACTGCTCCTTTTCCCATACTTGCACTGCAACAACATCCTCTTTCAGACAATCAACCCGATTAGTACCAATCAGGAAACACATGCCTTCTCTCTCACACCCTCTAGATGATCTCTACAGCAAATCAACACTTAACTGAAACAACTCAGTCTGCAACTCTCCATCATCATCACGAACATAATCACAAATAAGAGCCTTATCACAAGCACTCTCATACTCACCAACAACAATCTCATCAACAGTAAGACCCATAATGCAAATAGTATAAAACTCAGCAACTGTCCCAGCAAGATTATCAGGTTTAGCCAAAGAAATCTCAATTCCAACTTCAGCAACATCAACATCCTCAACACTAGCAATCTCATTATCATCCTCAATAACAAGACATTCCTTAGCTTGCTCATCAGATCCAATCAACAAATTATGCAATTCACCCATAACCATATCTACCTTATCCTCTGCAATCTTTGTCAAAGCATTCACACGTGCACATACATCATCAAGCTTAGCCTCTTTCACAGCAGCAACTCTAGCTTTCCTTTTCCTCCTCTGAACAATCTTCTTAACAGGCCAAACGATCCAACTCTTGAACGGTAAGTGCAAGCCTAACATCTTCAGCTCTTCAGTAGCCTCCTCATACTCACTCTCCGGTTCAGGATTCCTCTGCAATCCCACCAACGCATTTTGGATCTCTAACCTCAACTCAACCCTAAGGTCTTCAAACATTTTCTTTACACTTCCAGGGTTTATCCTATCCAGCAACATCTCTCCCTTCACACAGTGCAACTGCCTCTACACAGCAATCTGACTGCAAGATCTCAATTGCCTCTCACTCGGCGATCTATTGAACATGCTTACACCCTGCCTCGATTCGACAATTTGTTCACCAACAAGATGCCTCAAGGATCTCAACCCATTCCAAGCTTCACAATCACCAACAAATACTCTCTGATCCATCCTCACGCAAATCCTCTACAGTCGTAGGTCAGATCCACATTCTACCACCCCACAACAAGTCATCCAGGATTTCGCTAGCTCGGGAACAACAATCTACCATTGTAAGAACAAATCTCGCTCAAATAAACTCATACAAGCCAACAACCAGCAACAAATCCCTCCCTGACCACCTCGAGAAACTCCTTTGTTCGTGCGGGCCAGACCCATTCTTTGCCACCCCACAACCAACACATCAAGGGATTCGCAAGTTCAATAACAAGGATCTGCAATCACAGGAACAATCTCGCTTTGATACCATCTGACGCAATCATGGCTGAAATTTCCCCAATGGAGATGGTCCAACCATGCAACAAGAGCCAACATAGCGGAATCAATCAACACAAGATTATAAGAAACACAACAATGAACAACAAACATGCCCATGCAGGCCTTCGCATTATCTCAGAAACAAGGATTACATCATATATGCCCAGCAACATGTTGGCTTACACTCAAGGCATACATGCTTGATTACATGCACAAATCTAGATCTATTTTGGATGAAAACCTAACTACTGAGAGCTATCTTTGAGCTACAACCAAGCTACCTAACAAAGATCATGTGCCTCAATATATATAGAGCCTTCGCAAGAGCATGTTAGCCCAGATCAATTACAATTCCCAAGACAAAGAAAACTTAATACAAAAATATAGGTCAGGAACCAAATCAAGAAGATCTCAATGCCAAGATGTAGAAATGACATGCGATCCAAGGGAGAAGTTGGCCAAAGATCCAAGAACATCTGGATATGAGTCACCAAGCTTCATCGATCGGGAAATGCTTCGCATGATCGGAAAACTCCATCTAACCATAAGAACATGAAGAACTGACCAAGAATCTTTAATATCTCCACAGCGAAGTATCCAAATGAGGTGTGAACCCAGACATAAGTAAAATATGATGTCCAGAACCAACCCTGAGGTTCGCAACAGCAAATGATCCAAAACAAAGGAACGCTACCAAAAACACAGAATCTGCCAACTAGAACAAACTAAGAACAAACTGAAAGGAAATCTTTTTGGTTGATGTAAGATTGCTAAGAACCCAAGATGCTCCTGCATCATATAAGCTCACCATATATTATATTCAAGGATTTATGTGTGAACTAGGAATCAAAATTACGATTCAATCATGCACCAAAATCTTACTTTACCACCAATGTCAACTTAACTTGTCTGAAGATATACCTGCAACTGCTCCCTTTTTGGATGAAATTGGGCTGCAAACTCAGTGAGTTAAGCACAAAGGAACCCTCTAATGACTCAGCAATAACACATTTAATGATCGATTAAGTAGGCAATTTATTAGAAATTTCCTGAAAATCATCCCTGCTTATAGTGTCTTCAGACCTGTATATACAGACTCAAGAATTTCAGACCCTTCAATGACTTAGGATGAGCCTAAAATGCCTCAAAAAGATCTGCAATGAATTTCCAATCAAGTTTATCACCACAATGCAAACTCAGAATTTTATAAATAAAATCGATCTTTAGGGAGGGGTTTTCAGATTTATGCTTGTAGCTTACTTATTCCAGTCCTTTGGTGCCTTGAATTGGTTCCAAAATGTGTGTTCTTGCCTGGGGATCAATCTGCAAACAAGCATTGGGAGGTTCACGGACTTAATGATTTTATATGATTTTTCAAAAAAAAATCGCCCCAGCTGGAAAAGTTTTCAGACTTTGGTCTGTAAATGCATCATCCGCATCCCTGATTTTGCCTCCAAATTGATCCTAAAATGCAGATCTTCCCCCTTTGATGCCCCACATTAGATCTTGGACTGGATGCTTGCAAAAATTTTGAACTTCTTGGCCTTTTCTTCTTTCAGCTTTGACCATTTAGCAAATCCCTCGTTTTTACATAGCTGTAGCTTCTCCATTTTAAAGTGGTTTTGGTTTAGCTTTTCACCCACACAAGCAATGTGGGATAAAATACTTTACCTTCTAGAAGCTTGTAAACTTTATTATATTGTTTCCCCTCCATTTAATTTATTTATTTATTAAAAAACACTGAAGGGGAAAATGAAATGCACACAATGTCAGTAGACCATTCTTCTACTTCTGAAAATCCAACCTCATCTTCTAATCCACAAGACCATTTTGCATGCCCTACACTGAAATGTCCCCAACTGGATATTTTTCCCAAACCCCTCAAAAATATCTCAGAACATTTAAATAAATACATTCATGCAGATAAAACATTGATTCACAACAAATAACCAACAAAATGTCCCAATAAAACCCTCAGCAAATATTATTGCATTATACAACATCAATACAATAATAATGGGATTTCAACAATCCAAAATCTGAACTACAATATTCAAGAGTAATGTCAAATGATAAGAAGAACCTGGAAATGCAATGGTGAACTCTGTTGTGAATCCACCCCGAGATGAACTAGGTTTCCGTCAAATCCACCGAGAAAGCCTGAAGGTTTCCGTCCTTAAGTTTCAGAATCGAAAGCTGAAGCTCTTTGGATTCTCCAAGAGAAAATGAATTCATAAACTACGCAGTCTCAAATGAGCCTCCATTCCTTCTTTTAAAGCAATAGTTGTAACTCTTCAGTTTCCTTTCTCCGTCTCTTCATATTCTCACTTTTTGTCACTTTAAAGTAATACATCCATTTAATAATAAAGTGACATAATAATAGAGTATGAAATCTTTTGGCATTAAAATGGATGACCAAACGAACTCGGAATAGGACGTGTGATAGCTTGCCGGAAAGCTCTCGGCGAAACGCTCCAAGTCCAATACTGAAATGCCACAAAGACTGAGGTCTGTCGACTTACTAAAAATAGTAAGTATCTGGAAACCCTACGAAAACTGCTCTTATTGGCCTGAAACTAGAATTCTCTAGGCCAAATATCACACTGACCCCAGTCAAGCCCTGGTTAGCCTATCGGGCCAAGATAAAACAGCTAACGTGGCACAGAAATAATGTGCCCTAAAAAGGGGACATTACATACACCCTCTCTTCAAAGATTTGTAAAAGGACCCTTTAATCCCAAGAAACCATTGCTTCAATGTGTCATGAATGTGACCGCCAACAAGGGTAAAATTATTGGGGGCAGAAAAAACTTGCCTTGTCATGTTTGCAACACTCATTACCATGGGAGCTATACGCGAATTACAAGCCATCTAATGGGTGAGAGTGGAAAAAGTGTTACAGTTTGTCAATCAATAACATCAAAATGGGTGGTTGAATTAGTGATGTTGGCTGGAGTGGGGGAGGAAAAAATCATTTCAATTCACAATAAGAAACGGTCATCTACTGAAGAAATGGTCATGTGCTGATATACATGCCTCTTCCATTGTCATTGATGGGTGGATTGATATTAATGTATTGTTACATGCCCTGTTGGTTCATACTTTCATAGAGCTATTGATTGTTTTGGGAAAGTTAAGGATGCTGATTTTCAGGTCAGGCCTTCTAATAGTGTGCAAGTTGTGACAGATACAACTCGTGTTTGTAAGTTAGTTGCTTTGATGATTGAAAGCACTTACAAACATATTTTTTGAACTCCCTGTTGTGTACATGCTTTAAATAATGCTTTGGAAGACATTGGCAAAATAGATTGTGTCAAGGTAGTAGCAGTGAAGGCTAGAGACATACAAATGTGTTGACGTAAGTGTAACCATCACACTTCACTTGCACTATTCCGGTCTTATTCAAAGAAAGAATTCCTCAAACCAATTGAGGCTAGATATGCTAGCTATTATATTTTGATGGAGAGGATGTTGAGGTGCGCGATGCTCTACAATCCATGGTTGTTTGGGGAGACTAGAAAGAGTGGGCTCAATCAAAGACGATGAAGGGAAGACAATGAGAGAAAGAGTAGTTAATGACACTTGGTGGGTCAATATCAAGTACAAAATCTGATTATTAAAATTTTATTTGAATTTGTTACATTTCGTTTTACTTTGAATTTTAATAATTCAAATTTTTAAATGTTGCTTACACATATATTTGCTCTATCATATCACCAGTTGTGGAGGTACTCTTTGGTATGCAAATAAAGGCTCCCCTAGCTTGGGAGAGATCTATGAGACTTTTGACGGCATGCTTGATCAAATGAAGCAAGCAATTTGTCAAAAGGATCCTGAATTGCAATTCTATGATGAGCATATTAGGCCTACTATCACAAAGAGGTGGAACACAATGAACACCCCCTGCATATGCTTACCTAGCTCTTAATCCGAAGCGGTATGCACCCAGACCTGGCCAAATGCTTCCTTTTGAGGATCAAGAGGTGATAGAGGGGCTTACAGCAGCCCTTTGTAAAATGCATAGCAATGAGCAGGAAAAACTTATTTGAGAGCAGTGGCTTCATTTTTTTGATCTTTAGGGTCCTACATTCATCAAACTAGAGGCCAGAACGAATAGGGCCACCATTGCACAAAAATAACCCATTGTAGGGTGGAAATTTCATGGGAAGGACACACAAATTTGAAACAACTTATCATTTGTTTGCTCACACAGATCGCTAGTTCCTCTGCTGCAAAAGAGGAATTGGTCCACCTATGGCTTCATCCACTCCATTAAGAGAAACAGGCTTACTTCAAAATGAGCTGAAAAATTAGTCGTGGTTCATCATGCCTTGAGACTTCAAGAGCGATGGACTACTGAATATCAACAGACTCCAGTAGCATGATGGGATGCTGATCTTGAAGGTGTTAGGTAGATTGATGAGGAGGTGCAACTAGGACTGATCATGCCACATTGGATGATCCACTTCTGCCAGAGGGTGATAGTGTCTTAGATGGTTCTAAGTCTTTGGATATTGATAGCCCATGTTTGAGACTTCTGGATACATGTTTGAGACTTTTGGATATTAAATTATTAATAGACCATGGTTTTTGATGTTTGAGACTGTTGTTATATTACTTTATTGAAATTTATTATGTTGTTATACTACTGCTCTAATGATTTATTTACATATTGATATTGTTGTTATTCGTTATTGACATATCTCTCTTTCCCTCTCTCTCTATGATATGTTAATATGATATATTAAAATATTTTGAAAAATTCATATATGTGTGTGTTTGTGTGTCTGTGTACACACACACACACACACATATATATATATATATTTATTGGTTTCCTTAATCTCAAAAGAGCTTTGTAAAAAGGAGATGCATAAACAGCTAGCGCATTCTGTAAAAATGGTACATACCTACATCTGAATATAGAGCAAACTTGGAAAATTTATTAAAATTTTGATAAATGAAGGTAAGCTGTCTTTTACCTTCCATCAAATTGTTGAAGATTTTTCATTGAATTTAATAAGACTGTTTTATCCAATTGGGCCAGATCATCGCCCATAATTCTAAGAATAGATAAAGCAGAGTAGGTGCTTGCCAAGTGACCACCATTATTGAAGTTACCCTGTATAAAAGGATAAGAAGAGTAAACAAATAATTGCATAAAAGGAAAGACTTCGGGATAAATTTTGATCAAAGTGATTATTAATGTTTCAGATAACACTCTCTGGTGAAAACATCGATTTTCTGATCCCTTGATCACTTTATCCCTATATCTCCCCTTAACATTGTGGATTGAGAAAGCTTAAAATCTCTAATAATTGCACTGTTTTAATCAAATAATAAATTTAAAAAGAACTTAAAAGTTAACTTATAAATCAATTATAAGTTATATTTTTTGCCAATGCATTCCTCATTAAGAAATGATGATAGAATAGCACATTTTTGGATTGCAAAAGTAGTTTTGAATTCATAGTACGTACTCCATCCATATCCTTTAATATGTGGACTGAAGATCCTTGGAAGCCATAAAAAAATCCTGAGAAAGAGTATTATATTTAAATCAATATCAACCAAGTATGTTCAGCCTTCTGAAAAACAAAATACAACTACAGAAGCTAAATCCAGGCAAGGCTATTTTGTCCTTTGGATATGACTACAAATATACCAGTTTTGTCTTCCTTATCCAAGGGAAGAATTTGCAAGTGATAAACCCAATTGGTAACTCTTTTTGCATCAACCTGCACTGCAAAGAAAAGAAGCAGTTAAATTCAGATTGATCACTTAAGGTTTATGCTTGCAAGTTGCAACAGGCTAGGTTGTAGTAGACTTCTACAACAGCTAAAGATGTGAAAAGAAACAAAGTGAATCTGCAACTTAAAGAAGAATGGTTCTCCATAAAGAAGCCTACAGTCCAACATCAGTTGGAAACTTGAGCAGGGTCATGTCCTTTTCCTAATGGTCACCAAAATGCTCATTTTTCAGGCCCTATTACTGCTTTACTTGGGCACGTTACCTTTAAATATGTATTTAATTAGCATTAAGTTACTTTTATTTTATTATTGGTGGGAAATTAATTTAATGAAGGGCCCAAATGTAATGCCTATAAAGGAAAATCCAACACGCTCATTTTGTATCCAGAAAAATTCTTACTTTCTTGAGCTCAATTTTCATTTGGAACTCTCAAGGATGAAAAAACTCTGGAATTGCTGTTTGGGGTGTCGACAAAAACTATAAAGTCTATTATTCTATTGGATGCAATTTATGAGCAAATTTGCACTATCTTATAACTATCTGCTATTCCAATGCTCAGTAAATGAATATGTTACATCCCTCTTTTGCTATGTTTATTTTGCTACGTTATTTTGCTTTGTCAGATGAACAATGATTTACTAATGCTATGTTTACATATTATGGAATGCAATGATGAATGATATTGATAGGATGAACAGTGATTCAATAATGTTAAGTTTATTTCTTTGAAAATAATGTTTTTAACATGGGCAAGATGAACAGTGACTCAGGCAGTTACATATGCTTTGCTATGCAAATGTGCAATTTATAATTTGATACATATATATGTATATGATTGAATGTTCATAAGATAACGGCTGACTACATTTTTGTGGGCTAGTGGATGCAAGTGTCTTTCGGCCTCCATGGAGGGATGGGGGAGTATCAATCAGTAAGAGGGTGTAACATCTGAAAAAGGATCAAGCAATTACCTGCAACTACTGGAAGCTCTAGGTAAGTGCCACGTCTAGGCTTTCTAGCCTAGTTTTGCAAGCCAAGGTCTAGGTTTCAATTGTCAACCCTAGGAGGACCGTTAAGTCGTTAGTGTTCATTGATTCTATGGCGAATTTTATTAGGACAGCGAAATTTATATTTTAGTTAAATTAATTAAAAAGTAATTGATATGTAAAAGTTAACAACAAATTATTTTAATACATTTATGATCTTTTGCAAGTCAATTTAACAACCTAATACGTATATAATTATGTATGTGAATGATATATATATATATATATATATATATATACACACACATACATACATGTATATATATACATATAGATATAGATATATAAATATAGATACATAAAAGAATTCTCTTAAATATATAATGATATATGCATTGTTCATTTATTCTTTCAATGGTAATTTGACATATGATTATCATCATTTTAATCACGGCTAATAAGCCGGATACACAACTTTGTAATTGTAATCAATCAACTCTACTCTTTAGCGCAAGTAATATCAACCATATATTTGATCTTGTTTTAAACAAGGCAGAATCGGCGGATAAGCCGATTACACCATATAGTGGAAACATATACATCACATCTGATATTTTATTATCGCCACCATGACGGAAATGGAGTGAACATTGAAATGAAATTGCAAACAATGTATCATTTTCAAGATAACTGCTTATGAAATGAAAGCATAATGCAAGGAAATGAAAGGAAATGCAAAGATCAAAAAATTTATAAAAAAAAAAAAATATTGGATAAAAAAATTGATGGCGCTCTGCAACTCTGAACACTGAGAGTGCGTGGCACCCACTCAGCCCTCCGTACCGAGAGGGTCATTTAATGATCCCATCATCCTATCATTAAGATGACTTCGTCCTCCGACGGTCCCAATCTTGCTGCTGTCAATTCCGAGAAGAAGGCCGACTCTACTCCATCCTCCTCCGAACCCTTGGAACCAGACCCTAAGTCGTTCAGACAAGCCCTAATTGGCACGAGGATCGTCCCTGATAGAGCAAAGTTCATCAACAGGAAGCAAGAACCCAACCCAGATGAAAGAATCGGACTTGGAGCAGGAGGTAAGGTTTCGACCTCCAAATGTCTTATTGTTTCTCCCAATTCCAATATGGTAGATGTAATTAAATCAGAGAGGAATAAACTATGTGAATCTACTATTTTCTTGGCTTCTCAGGATATTAATAAAATGCCTTCCCGTGTCTTTATGAATAATTGGTTTCATTCGGTTTGGGGGTCAAAACTAGGGCTTAAGTTCTCTTTCTGTAGGATGATTCAGAAAGGGCTCTTCATTATTATATTCAATGATGCTATTAGTCAAAGAACTGGAATTAATAGGCAGTTCTGGTCTATAGGCGCCTGTAGTTTCTGTGCCCTAGGATGGACGAGTACTGCTAACTTCGAAGAGATTATGGCCCTCTCCTCCCCAAGATGGATTACTATCAAACAGATCCCTCCCTTTCTCTGGAATGTGATTGCAGAAGCCCTCAAATCCCTAGGCCATGTTATCCACATTGACCAATCCAATGTTCTCCTTCCCCACATGGATGCGCGAGTTCTAATTTCTCTCAAACCAGGCGCAGATATCCCAGAAACCCTAGTTTTTGACCTAGATGGAGAACACATGTCATGTCTTGTAGAATATTTGGGAGGTCTCAACTCGTGTTTCCTATGTAAGAAAGACGGCCACCGAAGGAGTAACTGCCCTATGCTGGGACCCAAACCCAAACATCGACCCCCACCCAAAGATACTGTGACCCTGCCTAAACACAGCAGTCCTAGACCCAAACCCCCACCCCCATCTGCTCCTGAGATTGATACCTCGCTGCCTTCTTCTTCCCCGGCATCCATCACTTGCCCCACCTCCCAGCCCAACTCCAACTTCTCCTCCCTTGATGACTTATCTGTGTCTCTTGGACTAGATCTAACCAGTTTTAACAATCAAAATAAGCAAGCAGACACAAGAAGTGGGAACAGAGTTCCTCCTAACCCTAAAAGCAAACCCAGGAAACAATACAAGAATGCTTAGCAGTTAGCACTAGACAAAATTAGAAAAGTTGATGGCCCCTCCAAGAGAAGGAGAGGCAATGTTAATGAAAAATTTATTGATCAGCCACCCCTTCTCGATGACCCCTCCCATTGTAGCTCGGATAATGAGAAGAGATTTGAAAAGATGACCCGAAATGGTGATGAGGGTGGGGCCATGATCAGTGGGGGTGATGATATGGACACCTTGGAAGGGCAGATTGGGGCCTCTGGATTGGTCCCATCTAACAGCAATGCTCTCCATAACTTTGACCTTCTGGTTATTCCTGCCACCTCTCCTAATCCTCCCCACCCCTGTCAGCCACCTAAGCTACCCTTTCAATCTCTCCCTGTTACCCCAACTATGATGGATGGTGCCATTAAGAAAGGGAATGTTGGTCCACCTTTGAAGTCCCCTGGATCCTCCCTTAAAGAGGTCTTTAGTGATAAGGGCATTAACCAAAACTAGGCAATACTGCCATTCATTGATAGCGCTTGGGAAGAAGTCCTCAAATATAACAAAATCAATAGAATCCCGAGAGTATCCAACACTCTTTCTAAAGATGAGAACCCCATAAAAGAAGGGGAAGAGACAGGCCCTATTAAGGGAAAGAAGAAAAGAGGAAGACCAACAGGTTCTAGTAACAAGAAAGAACCTCGGGAGCCATAGAGTAATGACATCCCTAAATGCTTCTCAAGCTTTAGGAATGGGCCTAAATCCCCCTCCTAGTATATGGACCTCAAAATTGCTTCTTGGAATGTCAAGGGACTGGAGTCCCCTGACAGAAAATACATTGTTCAGAGATTTAGGAGAGCCTACAAAGGGATTGATTGCTTGATGCTTCAGGAGGTCAAAGCCAACAAATTCTATCTCGATATAGCTCTCAAATGCATATGGAGAGAAGCCTCATCTTTCTCATCCTCCCACAACCGGGGGAAAGGGGGAATCTCCATCCTCCTCAACTCCCAATGGGCCAACAAGGTCCTGCAATGGGGTTCCTCACCCTGCAACAGAACGGTCTGGATTATTCTAGAAGATCACCAAACCAAATTTGGTCTATGTTCAATCTATGCCCCTAATGACTATAGGGAAAGGACGGAACTTTGGAAATGGTTGAGCTCCCTTAAAGAGATCCCCTGGATTATGGGTGGAGATTTCAATATGGTTGACCAAACACAAGATAAGCTTGGGGGCAACAAGCTGGAATGGAAAGGTAGTGAGCAGTATTTCTGGAATAAATTCCTCAATAGACAAGCTCACCAATCCCCTAAGAAGTAATAAGGATGACCATAAGGATATATGGTATACCTGGTGTAACTATCAGCAAGGAAATAAGAGGATCTACTCTCGGTTGGACCGATTCTACTACAACCAGGCTTCCTTTAAATGCCTAAAGGATGAGGCTGGCAAGGCAGTTGAGTCACCCCATTTACTCTCTCTGATCACCATCCCATCTCCTCCAAATTCCTCTCAGCCTGTCACTCCCCCAAGAGAAAACCGGAGACTGGATCATTCTATCTAAATACCTCCGTGCTACAGGAACCAGGCATCAATAATGCAATCTTGATGATCAGATGGTTTAATGACACTGTGGTTGGACACAACAGTATCAGGGACAAATGGGGCCAAAACAAAGCCAGTTGGAGAACTATGTTCCAAACTACAGGAGGTAAGAAAGCTAGGGATGGAAGAAGGGCAGAGGATGAACTACAGGAACAACTCTCAAGTGCTGAATTAGAACTACAAAGAAACCCCTCCTCGAAGGTAGCCACCCTAAATACCAAAACAATAGAAAAGATCAAGAAAATTCAGAATGATAAGCTCAAAGGAGTTAAGATTAGATCCCAAAGCAACTGGATAGAACATGGAGACAAAGGCTCCAAATTCTTTTTCAATCTCCTCAACCCGAAAGAGGCAAGAGGTAAGATTGAGGAAATTTGGGATGAGGGGTCCAAGATTGATGACCAATCGCAGATCCTTCTTACCTTCAAAAACTACTTCCACAAGCTCTTTACCTCCCAAGGATATGGAGCTGAGATGACAGCAACCTTGGCCAACATCAGAAAGGTGATCCCAAAAAAAATGGACTCTCCTTCTCAGTCAACCTATTGAAGTTGCAGAAATCAAGAAGGCTATTACTCAGATGGCAGTAGGCAAGGCCCAAAGGCCGGATGGAATGCCCATAGAATTCTACAAGAAAAACATAGATTGGATCAGTTTGGATCTTTTGGAATTGTACAATGAAGCTTTTGAGGCCAGCACCTTGGGTAAAGATGTCAATCATGGTGTTATCAAACTTATCCCTAAAGATGGTGATAAATTACTTATAAAGAACTGGAGACCCATCACCCTTCTGAACTCCTATAAAATTTTAGCCAAAGTCAAAGCTACCAGGCTCAAGAAGATTCTCCCCAACATTATTGACTGCAGCCAAACTGGATTTGTTAAGGGTAGATACATTCTAGATAATGTAGTCACCTGTTGGGAAGCTATGGAGTGGGCTAAGGAATCTAAGCAGCAAGTTTGTATGCTCCTGCTAGACTATGAAAAAGCCTATGACAGGATAGAATGGGACTTTGTTTACATGATGATGGAAGCACTGGGATTCCCCAACTATTTCATAGCTATGGTCCAAACCTTAATGAGAGGGGCCCATACAAGAGTAGAGGTAAATGGTTTTAACTCAGATTCCTTTGAACTAACAAGATCAATAAGGCAGGGATGTCCTTTGGCCCCTGCACTATTTGTAATAGTAGCAGAAGCAATGGGACATATCATTGCTAACCACACTATCATACCAAGGGTCAAAGGTGTTCTACTGCTAGAGAAGGAGATCACCAATATTCAATTTGCTAATGACACAGCCCTACTTCTTAACCTAGAATCAAAGAACCAAACCTTATTCATGGAAAAGATGAAAATGTTCTGCTGGCCTCTGGGAGCAAAATTTCTATGGAGAAATCCCTATTTTTGGGGTGGACAGAAGAACCTCCGGATTGGCTATCTAGATGGAATTACAGGTGGGAGGGTCCATACTACCAAGTTAAATACCTTGGCATCCCCTTCTCTCTAAACCCCAACCTTAGGGCCCGTTTGTTTCGCGGAATTGAACGGGAATTGGCATTTCCGAATTCCCAAAATGTTCAATTCCCTGTTTGGTTCCAAAATTAAAAATTGGAATAGGGTTATGCGAATTCTAATTTTGGGTCATTTTGAGCATTCCACAATTCCTTATCAAACCTGGAATTGGAATTGGAATTGAAAGTATTATTTTGGGAAGGAAAATTCATTCCCATTTTTGTTTCAATAATGTATATTATATTGCTATAAGGCTGTATATATATATATACATGTGTGTATATATACACACAAGTGTATATACACATGTATATATATACACATATGTGTGTATGTATGTATATATACATGTGTGTGTATATATACACACGTGTGTATATGTGTATGTGTATATAGGTGTATATGTGTATATATATACACAAATGTATGTATATATGTGTATACACACGTGTGTATATGTGTGTGTGTATATACACACATCTGTATGTGTATATATACACATGTGTATATATATATGTGTGTGTGTATATACACACATGTCTATATATATACACATCCACACATATATACACATGTGTGTGTATATACACACATGTGTGTATATATGTGTGGATGTGTATATATACACACGCGTGTGTGTATATGTGTGTATGTGTGTATATATACACACACATATACATGTATATATACACATATGTATA
>MU227069.1:3145372-3155628 GCA_018584345.1 Thuja plicata
TGTATATATACATGTGTATGTATACATATGTGTATATATACATGTATACGTGTGTGTATATATACACACGTGTGTGTGTATATACACACGTGTGTATATGTGTGTATATACACACGTGTGTATGTGTGTATGTGTGTATATACACACATGTGTGTATGTGTATATATACACACATGTGTATGCGTATATATACAAATGTGTATATATATACACATGTGTGTGCATATATGTGTGTATATACATGTGTATGTACACACACGTGTGTATACACACGTGTGTATACACACGTGTGTATACACACGTGTGTGTGTGTGTATGTGTGCAAAAACAAAATTCCAATTCCAATTCTAGTTGTGCGGAACCAAACGCAAAATTGGCATCTTCTCAGTCATCTTCTAGGTGAACCAAACAGGACAAGCCCATATTCTAGAATTCGTTTTGAGAATACCACAATTCCAGAATGGAATTCAATTCCAAAATTGGCAATTCCAACATGCACAAATTCCGCCAAACAAACGGGCCCTTAAAGACATGTGGGGGATGGTCAAAGGGAAAGTGGAAAAGAAACTCAACAAATGGGACAATCAATATCTATCCTTGGCAGGTAGGGCTCAAGTCTGCCAAAAGGTGATGTCATCCTACACCTTATACTTCTCTTCTGCCTGGCTTTTCAGCCAGTATCAGTTCAACCATATCCAGAAAACTATAAGGGACTACCTATGGTCTGATGGTAGAGGAAAAAGAGCCAGCCATGGTGTCAAATGGGAATGGTGCACTAAAAACAAGAAACAAGGAGGACTAGGCCTTAAGGACCTCAGAATTCAAGGAATCTCCTTGGCTACTAAGTGGATCACTAGAGCCCTGGTAGGAGAGGAACCTTGGAAAGCCCTGATCAGGGGTAACATAGCTAGAGGACACCCAAAGAAAGGGAAAGTATGGAATCACCTTTCCATGAATGACATTATTGCAGAGGAAGTTGAGGTTAAGGTTCAAGGGTCTGTTGTGTTCAAATCTATAAGGAGTGCATGGAACTTGGTCAGACACCTCATTACTGACAGCAATATTTTCACAACCATTGTAGAATCTGTGGCAATCGATCCATCTGGTGGAATCTCAATAGCAGAGACAAGCCGTTGACACTACTGCAAGGCTGCTCGGCCAAGAAGTGGGATGAGAAAGGTATCTCTTACCTTGCAGATGTCTTACAGGATGATCAATTAATGGAATGGGATGTTCTGATACACAATTTTAACCTCCCCCAATCTCAGTTCAGAACCTATTCAGTGGTTAAGGAGGCCTGTGGCAGCCTCTTCCTTAATAAACAGATGTACTTGGATAGTGATTGTCATACCCAGTATAGATGGTCAGATGGAACCATGATTACCAAATCCAGCCCCAAGCTTATCTATGACCTTCTCACCAAAGCCTCCCCCATCTTCCCCCACCTGAACAATTGCTGGAACCTCAACCTTTGGTTTGACAAGTGGAGCAAAGTCTTTCTTAACCTATGGTCCTCCCTAGCTGAACCCAAAGTTAAGTGCTTTCTGTGGCGTCTTATCTTACACAGGCTTCCTTTCCGCTTGCCCAATGGAGACCCTAGTTCATGTGCCTTTTGCCCTCACCCTGAATCTGTCAGTCATGTGTTCTTCACCTGCCTGTTTGCCATTGATATCTGGAAACTCTTTGGCTTTCCTCAATGTTATGTTGTTTCAGTTCTTGACATTATATCAGGGCATATTAATGGATTAAAGCAGCCTTTTAATAGTTTTTTTGCACTTATCTCTAGTTTAATTATGTGGCACATCTGGAAAAAGAGGAATGATATTATTTTTGGTGGACATAACAGAAGCCTTACTGAGTCTCTCAAGAGACTCATATTCCATGACATTGCTGTGAAGGTTACAGTTGTGATCAAGATCAAGAAAAAGAAGCTGGAAGACTTGTTCAAGAACGGGATGGTCAGACTTGGTGCTTGGGAGGTGTCACATGGCTACACTTGGACTAAAGAATCAGAGGAGCTGGCTCCATTCAAAGCTGCACTACACAACTTCATGGTAGAGGTGCAAGGACTGAACAAGGATGATAGACCTGTCATCAATGCTATCCCCATAACAGCAGTTCCAGGCCCCGGGGCTCCAGTAGCAGTGCCCCTGGCACACCCATATGAACCACATCTCAGGAGGGATGAAGTGCTGAAATGGATGGAAGGACCACTTGGCTGGGTCACTTGGGTACCCTATACAGATGAAGATTTTGTTTGATAGTACTTTGATGTAATGTTGGATAATTTTCGTACAACTCTCTTCCGTAAACAGTGATAGTATATATTGTCGGTATATGTTTTTGGCTCTCATTTTGGTAGTTAGCTCGAGCTAGACACCTGGATGTTTCCGTTATTATGAAATCAATAAAATCATATATCTTTAATAGAAAAAAAAAGGAAATGCAAAGCAAGGAGATGAAGGTTTTAGGGAACTATTAGGGGATTATTATCATCATCTTGTTATCATTCGCAGGAAGGAAAACAAACACGACAGTGGAAAGAAGAAAGGGGAAGAAAGAGAGCTCGCAGTGATATCCAACTCTGAGAATCAGCATTGCTTTAGTTGTATCAGGCACGATTCCTCTTTCTCTGCATGTTTCCTCCACGCTTTAATCTTTAATTGAGATGGGAATCTCTGTGCATTTCATTCTTGAAAAGATTGTTAGGTAGAAGCTTGACGGTAGCTAACACTGTTTTAAATATTCACTGTCTCTTTTCAGCTGAACATGTAGGGGAATCTTTACTCTTTTGAATGTTTATAGTTGAAAGAGAATATCAAACAAATCTGTTTACTGTCTTTCTTAGCTCAATAGCAGAGCTCTTAAACCTTTTTTGTTACACTTAAATTTTTGCATGTAGTTCTTGGTATAGCTTGATAGCAGACCTCTTTAAGGTTTCTTGTTACATTTAAGTCTTTGTATGAAGTTCTTGGCATAGCTCGATAGTAAGAGCTCTACATGAAAAGTCTCAGTTAGGTGTGACAAAACTAAGTTATAGCATGTCCAAGAAACCTTGTATATTCTTATTCTTGAAAAAGCAATTTGAATACATATTCAACTAGAGTCGATAGTATGTATGGCGCTATGCCATAGTTCCAAACTAGTAATATCTGTCCTAAACTTTACAAACAGCGAGAACCTTTAGATGGAGACTATCTATGGAATGGAAACCATTCTGTGCATGTCAAGAACCTACTGTCACTAGTTGGTGAGTGTATATATCGCAATCTTCACTAGCATACTATTCAAAGTGCATAATTTTAGATATCACTGCCATACCAGCTTACTGTTGACAATCTTATCCACAGAGGTAATTAAAGGCTATGAAGCTAACTTAATTTAAGTGAACTTATCCTACCCGGCTAGGAAAGCTTAACTATACTGTAATGTCCCCACTATGCAATCTCTTAGGGTTTTGAATTGAACTCTCATAATTCATATTGTAAGAGGCTTCTTTCTATCTGTAACTTATGATCAATTCTTAGTTTGGCCCAAATGAGTGGATTGAATAAAGACAATATCCTTAAGAAAAAATGTATCAATGCAAAAGTGGTCTTGTCTTGATGCTGTGTAAGAGTAATGCTGTCAACCAATATCCTGATATGGTTCTTGGTGATGATATATCAGCAATATAAGGGGGGTTGCCTTTGACCAGCCAAGATTGACTTTGTATCCTAAATACTTATACAAGTCCAAATGCTGATGAAAAGATCGATCTAAATATGTCTGAGATTGTATACAGATCCAAATATGATAAGAGGTCTATCCAATAATTGTTGATGTAAGCAAGTATCGATCTTCTATTACAAAGATTGTATTGATCTGATATCAATCATTATGGATGAATATTGTCAAATATAGTAGTTTATGTGGATCTGTTCTGATATATTAGTAATTTGAAGAGCTACAAAATAAGGCTATCGCTGCTCTTGTTCCTTGACCATCTGATCTAAGTGAGGTTTTGATATGATGCTGATGATCATTGACTGATATTAATTCCCCTTGTTTATGCGATGAGTCTGGAATAATTGGGATCCTTAATGGATCGAAGGAATGACGAACACAATTGCTATAACGGCGATCTGTAATGAGTCTGCAATTGATAGTGTTGTCACTGTGTCTGACTGAGGCTATTTTTGCATTCGATTCTTGCCCCTTGTCACTGGTGGATTAGCTCCACTTAAGTAATGTACATGAAATGATATGAATTGATTAATTGATTGGTGCAATCACTATTTCAAAATCTGACTTTGTGATCATGCAATCTGCAATTGAAGGTGCCATTCTTGATAACCATTTCTTTTTAAATTATACTACCTAACTTTATAAATGGGCAGC
The DNA here is from genome assembly GCA_018584345.1 of Thuja plicata. Taxonomy (NCBI): domain Eukaryota; kingdom Viridiplantae; phylum Streptophyta; class Pinopsida; order Cupressales; family Cupressaceae; genus Thuja; species Thuja plicata. Next base: position 3,149,753 of record MU227069.1, read on the forward strand.
TCAATCTGAGCCCGAAATCTGAATTTGATATTCCAATAACAACTTCGCTGCCTTTCACTACTTCAATGACAGTCTATATATTCATGGGGAGGACAAATGGTCACAACCCCCTGCTGGAGTCAATGCCTTTTTTGAAGAGCCATGTGTCTTCTTTTGATTAATCGTTAATAATTCCTAATGCCAGCAATTACATTAAACAAATTAATTACTTGTTTAGACATTAACATGCCTTAATATTATCAGTTACCTCAATATTGCTATCGGCAATCAGAAAAGAATAAGGTTTCTGTTGCATTTGGATCTTGCATATGCTGGTTGTATTATCACAGGTTTTGACCAATTATAATCCACAAACTAATCAATTTGGAGGATTGCTAACTTGCAGTCACCTCTTCATAATTCATACATCACTGATACTTGACTAGTAATGATAATACTAACCGCTGCAATATAGTCAATTTCTTTTAGGACGGGGGACTTTTTATTGTGAATTAATCATGTCATCCTTATTGATGCAGGTAGTATAGTATATCGAACCATATATGAATTACATCCATTCCTAGATGTTGTCTCCAAGTGTTGATGTCGCTCTAGTTCATGGTCAATTCCTTAATTCTCTTTCTATGACTGTGAAATACTTTCATGCCTTGATCGATGAGTAATATGAATCATTCTCTCAAATACTGAGTCTCATATGACTATGAAAGATAGTTAATGTTTGTTTCCTTTTATACTGTGTGTGTGTGTGTGTCATTATAATTATTTATCTATTATTATTATTAATAATTTATTATTATTAGATCCTATTCCAGAAAGGGATCATCACAGTCCGCCCTTCCCCAAAATTGCTTGTCCCCAAGCAAAGCCAATCTTTATATGAATCTTTCAACACGAGTAGCTTCTGATGTACAACTCTGATATCATTCCATTTTACGAATTTCAATCCAATAACCCTGAGGTGTCCTACTTAGTATGGTGCTCGTCCTGCTTTACAATGCTCCTCGATGGATGAACCTTCAGAGATATGTAATTCCTGCCTTAATCCCTTTCTAAGAATTTCAACATTCACCAAGAATGCCCTTGATCTAGTCTCAACATTCACCAAGAATGTCCTTGAACAAGTCTTTAACATTCACCAAGAATGTCCTTGATCTAGTCTCAACATTCACCAAGAATGTCCTTGATCTAGGCCTTTCAACATTCACCAAGAATGTCCACATTCAGAGATATGTTATCTCTGCCTTGTAGGACGTACGACTATTGTGAATTAACCATGCCATCCTTATCGATGCAGGTAGTATAGTATATCAAACCATAACTGAATTACATCCGTTCCTAGATGTCTCCAAGTGTCAACGCTTCTCTAGTTCATTGTCAATTCCTAGATTCTCTTTCTATGACTGCTAAATACTTTTATGCCTTGATCGATGAGTAATATGAATCATTCTCTCAATGCTGAGTCTCATATGACTATGAAAGATAGTTAATGTTTGTTTCCTTTTATTAATGCATTTAAATCTTTAATTTAAACTATATATATATATTGTAATCTTATTATTAGTTATTATTATTAGATCCTATTCCAAAAAGGGGACATCACATATACCCAGAATGTAGAGGGTGGTGGGTACATAGAACTCAGCTGTAATATCCAATCATAGAGGTGCAGAGATAACACGAAATTTAATGTTAAAGTAATCTGTAGAGACCTTGCTAACAGTGGTGTACGGCTCAAAATCTGAACCATTATAGTATCCTAACTACTTTCTAGCAAGGTAAAGAAGGACTCAACCTTCAGTTAAAAGATACTCTTCAATACCAACCCTAATTATACAGTTCACTATCCAGAGTATACCGTGTGACATCCCTTAATTTTGATCAAAAGAACATAACATGTAAATAAAAGGCAAGGTAAAGCAAACATACCTTGTCATGTATATATCTCCTGCATAGTAGTTAGTTATCATCACTGCATCTGCATTTTTAGAGACATTTCCATAGTGCACTCATTCATGATGTATCACCACCTACATGTGCATCCATACACATACATACATACCTATGCACATACATATAAGTGCATGCATACTCGTACACATCCACATACGTACATATATACACTTGCATATACATATATATGTACATGCATACTCATTTGCACATACATGTATACATGCACCTACATACATACATACATACATACATACATATATGCACACATGCACATATACATGGCCATCATACATAAGTACACCATATTAAGGATAATTGTTAAATGCACATGAGCACATCCATGATTGAGATCATTGATATATGAATATATGCATGCATGGTATAATGTTCCATCATCAGAACATTCTATCATGTATGGATATATCCATACAGCAATATGTTTTATTATCAGATACAAGAATGGCATCATTATGATCCATGATCGGGTGTCACTGTCGATCCATGGATAATCAGTAATTCATGATTATAATGTTTACTCATAATAATCATGAAGATTATTATGAGTAATTAAAATGTCTAAGCAATGGATACTCATCTCTATCGGCACTTATTCATTACATACAATTAATCCTTAATCATATTGTTATTACATAACAAGGCGATTCATAACAGTCGATCCAATCACTACGATTATCATTGATCATGGCTATAAAGATAAACTAATGGTGGCAGCAGTTCATCGTGCCTTTTCAAATATTATAATATAGTAAATACCCAAGCTGATCGGCTATGAGGTGTACGAGAATTAATATTATAATCTGTTCCATTGTGGACTTTGCTCGCTAAGCATATCGGTTACTATCGCAACCTCTTATATTTGAAAGTGCAACTATTATATAGCAGATCAGAAATGGCACAATAACACAGAGCATAATTATATCTCCATATCAGAGACGGCTCCAGAAATCGTAGATTGCAGTCATATAAAGAATATCAGAGACAGCATCATGCCTATTGATCATCCTATCATAGCAGCATATAATTCATTTGCCTATCAGAGATGGCTCGCAGGGTATGTGCATATTCTATAATGTTGTATCAGAGACAGCCATTGATACATATTCGAACTGCTAATTATCTATTGCAGTCACAGCCTTGTAAGGTTCATTGTATTCCATTGTGGCATTGGAATTACAATTGTAAATACATTTATTCCATTTCCATACATAATCCATTGTCATTACATTGTTCATTGCATATTGATCACTGATACTGCACATTACATTCATTTTAGCATTTAGAATTACCAGTCATATATACTTTTCATTGTTCTTGCATTCACATCACATTGCATTAGTAAGCAACTATAGAAGGAATTTGGTAATTCCCGTAGTGTCCTAATAATCATAAAAAGGGGACATTACATACCGGCTGTCAAGAGTATGCATGTTGAAAATGCTTGACCTAATGACTATTTCCCATGCCCAAGAAATAAGACAATCAAGACCAACAGGTGACAAGAGAGTCACAAATTGAGTAGGGTAGTGAACAATGACTGCACGTAAGACATGCTTGTAATTTATGAAACCTTGGCCAAGGTGGCACTTTGCCCAACAGCAAGCATTTGTCAATTCACATGACCCGGAATACACCTCTTAGTCTGAAAGGTCATACTAGATAGGAGTTACCTTAGTGTGTGACCAACTAGAGACATGTAGGGTCAAAACGCCAGAGCTTAGATGTTGATAAATCTATTAGATGTTACACCCTCTTGCAGGGCAGGGCCACCCTCCAGTCGAAGGGTGAGCAGGGAAGCGTTAGGTTCGTGGATGGGAGTAAAGCACCTCGATGACGCTCTCCCTCTAGCAGATTGTCAGATGTACTTTGGAAATTCGAGACTTGTTTCAAACCATATCAGGTTCCTTATCTTTCTTTCAGTACTTTATCATTCTTAGTGCTATCAGTTAGAGATGGAAATGGAAATTATATATCAGTTTTTAATTCTTGTTAAGTTTCTTTACTTGCTGCAAATGTAAATGATGCTTAGTTGAAGCCAATCTGTTTTATGCATCTTGTATTTTCTTTTTAAAAAAATTATTATTGTTATCTGCATATGACATGTTTAAAGAAAGAAACGTTAAAAATTCAAGTTACCTTTTTTTTTGCGAGTTAGGTAAACATTAAAAATTCAAGTTACCTTTTTTTTTGCAAGTTAGGTCAGCATGTTACATATGATATCAGAGCTACCGGTTTCAACACTAAACCTAGGGCTCGCCATTTAGACAACTTGAAAATAGAAAAACTGAAATGAAGCATTTTGGGTGATTCCGAGATGTGGATCCATACTACCAAGTGGAAAAGGATTTGCGACCCGGTTTATGCCAATCTCTGGCCAACCAAACTTAAATACAATTACTCCTGCTGCTCACGCCTCTGTGACACAGAAACTATAGTTGAAGCTATAACACGACTTTGAAAAGAAAGACATGAATGGACAGTTTCTAGTAGAGAAACAATTAAGGTAGCTATTATAGCTAAGTTAGAACCAAAACCTCAAGCAAAACCAAAAAACCTTCCTAAGAAAGGAACTGAGTTGGTAGAGCCAATAATCATGAGAAATCAACCTTGGAAAACAAACTTATTCCCACTTTTCAATCTGATGGGCAAGAGAAGCTCATCATTTGAAAAAATGTACATTCAATAATATATTGATGTGATCAATAAAAAAGACACAAATTTTGTTGTGTTGTAATATCTTGTTATTTAATTCTTGTAGAAGTGTGTTACTTTATTTCTCCAGAAACGTGTTACTTTATTGCTGTAGGAATGAGTTATTAAAATAGAATATCAAAACAAAATTTTGATATCTATTTCAGGAACTTAAAAATTAGATCGATCACACAAAAAATGATATCGGAGGGTCTAAGCCCACATACACTCCGATAGCAAAAATGGACCAACTGCTTGCAATGATGCAAGAGACGCAAAACAAACTCAACACACTCAAACAGCATGTTCAGGGTCAGAAAGGAACTAGGGAAGAAGAACAAGAATCCCAATACAGGGAAGGTTATAGTAGACAGAATACCACCAATCAAAGTGAACACCGAGAAGAACACTCGTATGCCCATCCTATACTCATACCCAGTTTGAGAAAGGGAAACATGTAGCATGTGAAGTAACTGATGACATGAAGGTCAAGCCCCCTAAGTTTGAGGGCTCAATGTCTGGGGAGATTGTTGAATCCTGGCTAACAGAAATGGAAAAGTATTTTGATCTTAGGGACTACACTAAGAACTCCAAAGCATTGTGGAGTGCCTATCAGTTGTCAGGTGAGACAGCCACTTGGTGGGAAAATAAGAAGGCCGAGTTAGATATAAAATTTGTCAAGATTACATGGGACTAGTTTGTGGAACACTTTAGGCAGAGGTGGCTACCTCAACTTTTATTTGACAAGAAGGCAATGGAGTTTCAGTGTCTTAGGTAGGGTGAACTTAATGTCCATGAATACTGGGAAAAATTTACCCAATTGTTGAAATATGTACCCCCATACCAAAAAGATGAATGGTTTAGGGTTTGGATATTCATTGTGGATCTTAATCAGAGTAACGAGAATCGCGGCGATTCGGGCGATTCAGCGATCCGACTCGACCTAGCCGATTTTTTTTGAGCCAAAATCGGAATCGGCCGATTTCTACCGATTTTTTGGCAAAAATCGCATGAATCGCGATTCATGGCGATTTTCACTGTCGTGAATCGGCCATGGCAGCATAAAGTGAAGACTTAAAAATAAAATAAAAACACAAAAGTTTTTTATTGTTTGTTTGCTTATTTGCTTTGGTTATAACCCTAAAAGGGCTTCTATTTCATTTGTATGAGTTAAAGTGAGGGAAAGTGAGAGAGAGGAAGAGAAAGGAGAAAAC
>MU227069.1:3163857-3184021 GCA_018584345.1 Thuja plicata
ATATATAAATATATATAAAAGTCTCAGTTAGGTGTGACAAAACTAAGTTACAGCGTGTCCAAGAAACCTTGTATATTCTTATTCTTGAACAAGCACTTTAAATACGCATTCAACTAGAGTTGATAGATTGTACGACAATATGTCATAGTTCCAATCCAGTTATATCACCCATAATCTTTACAAACAGTGAGAACCTTTAGATGGAGACTATCTATGGAATGGAAACCATTTTGTGCATGTCAAGATCCTATTGTCACTAGTTGGTGAATGTATATATCGCAACCTTCACACAAGCATACTATTCGGAGTGCATAAATTTAGATACCACTGCCATACCAACTTACTGTTGACAATCTTATCCACAAAAGTAATTAGAGGCTATGAAGCTAACATAATTTTAAGTGAACTTATCCTACCTGGCTAGGAAAACTTACCCCCAGAATCTTGTTCATTCATCAATTCATTCAATATTTTACCAATTACCTGTGTAATATGCTATAAGAGCCGGATTAAATTTTTTTAGAAAATTTATAATTTCTTAAATGAAATTATTTGCTCTAAATTTTTCAAAATTATTCTAGGTCTGTTTGAAATTGGTTTGCAGAATTTTTTCATTTTTTTTAAGACAACCCGTGTAGGGTTTCGCGTCAATATTGACGCCATTTCTGCAACTATTCTGGTTGCACATGCTTCTTCTAGTTCATGGTCTCGAAAGCTAGGGTTTCACATCATTTTTGGATGCCATTTTCACAGGATTCAACGCCCTTTTATCTGTTGTGTGTGGTCGTTTGTTTCTACCGACCTATGACATCATTCATGTTGCTGGTCTGAGTTATAATAGCAATGTTGGGTGGTTGTTTGTGTTGTTTCATTGGCATGTGGAGTTCATTTCCACATTACCTTGTTGGTCAACCTTCATGGATGGGTGATTCATGGTGACTTGATGCGATGTTTCTTCTTCATCTCATACGGTAGAATGGATAGATTGGTTTGGGATCCGGATACTGACACATGATTGGTGCATTGTCTCTTATGGATCATGATGAGTTGCTTCACAACTCTGAGTATGGTGTTGTTTACATCAGAGTAGCGCAACGGATAGGTGGAGTAGTGTTTCTAAGGCTAAAAAGGGATCCTGGCATTTGGTTTCGACATGCAAGTGCAGATTGCTTGAGGGCAAGCAATCTTCAGGAAGGGAGGACTGTAATGTCCCCTTCTCCTCAGTGATCACACAACAGTTGATTAGCCTATTTCACGTCATCCCGACAGACTAATTTGGAGACAAAGGATGATATGTTGGACTTGTTATTATTTTCATTGGAGGAAAATTAACAATGTGAAATATTATTTTATTGGGTTAATATTAAATTTGGAGGAAAAAATCACTTTATGTTATAAAATACAATTATTAATAAATTAAAGTAACTTAAATTATAAAAAAATAATAATAAAGTCATAAAGTGACTTTATTAGGAGGAAATAAAATAAAGGTAATTTTATTTAATTTATTTTCCTCCTAGAAGTGGGACGAACCTTCTTGGAGAAGAAAAATTTATTAAAAATCATTAAATGGAATTTGAGATCCACAAGTGGCTTGGGAAGTCTTTATAAAGAGGCCTCTTCCTTCTCTAAGTCTCATTATGTGATTATTTGATACTTGATATTTCTCCATAGTTGCTGATGTGGCAATGACAGCCATTTCTAAGGTCGAAACCTTAGGGCCCGTTTGTTTCGTGGAATTTGTGCATGCTGGAATTGCCAATTCTAGAATTGAATCCATTCTAGAATTCTGCTATACTCAAAACGAATTCTAGAATATGGGCTTGTCCTGTTTGGTTCACCTGGAAGATGACTGAGAAGATGCAAATTCTGCGTTTGGTTCCACACAACTAGAATTGGAATTGGAATTTTATTTTTGCACACATACACATATATACACACACATATACACACATACACATATATACACACACATATGTGTATACACACACATGTGTATATATACACACATATACGCACACATGTGTGTATATATACACACATGTGTGTATATGTACACACATGTGTGTGTATATATACACATGTATATACACACACACACGTATATATACACATGTGTATATACACACACGTATATATACACACACACATATATATACACATGTGTGTATATACACACATGTATATATACACATGTATGTATATACACACATATATATATACACATACATGTATGTATATACGCATGTATACACATATACACATATGTGTATATATATACACACATACACACGTGTGTGTATACACATATATACACATATTTGTGTATATATATACACATACACATATACACACATGTATATACATATGTATATACATATACACGTGTGTATATATACATACATGTATATATACACACATGTATATACATACACTGTTACACATGTATATTCACACACATGTGTGTATATATACACACGCGTATATATATACACGTATGTATATATACACATACACATGTGTGTGTATATACACGTGTATATACACACACACGTGTGTGTATATGTGTATGTGTATATGTGTATATATATACACAAATATGTGTATATGTGTATACACACACGTGTGTATGTGTGTATATATATACCCATATGTGTATGTGTATACATGTGTGTATACATACATGTATGTGTATATATATATGTGTGTATATACATACATGTGTATATATACATGTGTGTATATACACACATGTGTATATACACACATGTGTATATATACGTGTGTGTGTATATATACGTGCCCATATGTGTATGTGTATACATGTGTATATACATACATGTATGTGTATATATATATGTGTGTATATACATACATGTATGTGTATATATATATGTGTGTATATACACACATGTGTATATATACATGTGTGTATATACACACATGTGTATATATACGTGTGTGTGTATATACACACACACGTATATATACACATGTGTGTATATACACATGTGTGTATATACACACATGTATATATACACATGTGTGTATATACACACATATATATATACACATACATGTATGTATATACACATGTATACACATATACACATGTGTATATATATACACACATACACACGTGTGTGTATACACATATATACACATATTTGTGTATATATATACACATACACATATACACACGTGTGTATATATACATACATGTATATATACACACATGTATATACATACACTGTTACACATGTATATTCACACACATGTGTGTAATATACACACACGTATATATATACACGTATGTATATATACACATACACATGTGTGTGTATATACACAGTGCACACATATACACGTGTATATACACACACACGTGTGTATATACACTCATGTGTATATAATAATATATACATACATGTATCTATACTATATATATACATGTGTGTATATATACACATGTGTATGTATACACACGTGTATATATACACTCATATGTATATATACATACATATATATATACATGTGTATATATATACACATGTATATACACACATGTATATATATATATATATATATATATATATATAGCAATATAATATTAACACAAAAATGGGAATGAATTTTCCTTCCCAAAATAATACTCTCAATTCCAATTCTAATTTTCAATTCCAATTCCAAGTCCTGAGGGGGAATTGTGGAATGCTAAAAAAGGCCCAAAATCAGAATTCGGATAACCCTATTCCTATTTTTCATTTTGGAACCAAACACTGAATTCGACAATACCAGCATGCCGGTATGCCAATTCCTAGTCAATTCCTAGAAACAAATGGGTCAATTCTTAGAGATTTGTAGGTTGGACGGAAACCCAACTCTACCTATGAAGTGGACTCATTCAAAGTTCACCACAAAGCTTATTTGCAGAATTTTGGATCAATTTGTGGAAGTTCCAGCTAGAGTTTGGACACAATAATGGAGCCATATTGCAGGTTGGAGGTCACATAAATTTAATATAATTTTTTTCAGCTTGCATGACCTCGTGTAGGGATTGTTTGGAGGTGATTACAAGTGGTTTCAGAATTTTTGGAACTGTTGTTGATTTTATATGAATTTTCCTTCATTTGCGACAGCTAAGGTTTGAGGAACAATTGTAGTTTGAGTATCAGATTTCACCAGGTTTATATCAGATTTCAGTGGCAAGGGTTTGGTGGCCCATTTGGCATCATATTGGCTTTACAACAACTAGAGTTTCATTGCTACCACCTTTGCTTTAGGCGGTTACATTGGAGGAGAACATTTGCAGGGGTTAAGGGATTGTAAAAGCTGCCATCACCTTCAGTTGGATCACAATTGCTACAAACATCATCAGCCGAGTTGCATGTGGCATCATTTAGAGTACATAGAGGCAAGCAAGGAAATCGGGTATGTGAGGAGCCAAGTCAGACTTTGTATAGTCCATGTAATACATTTACCACATGATGCTACAGTCTGGTATCATTTGTATCAGACCAGATAATACGTGTATTTGGTCCTGATTTATGCCTAGTGTAATCATCATTTCTTTGAAAATAACTTGTCAAATTTTGATATGATCTTTGTCTATCATTTTCTATGTTTCCAATTTGATTTGGCAATGAACAAACGCCCCAAAACATAAACAGTGAGTTGCATGCCAAGTGTTTGACGAAATGTGAAACATCCAAAATTGAGAAAAATAGACCAGAATTAGCAGGGGTTCTTACATTGTCCTAAACGCCACTACAAAGAGTCATAATGCAAATCTCAACAAATCAAAAACAATACCTACTATGCTGGATTAGCTAGACTAAGTGATCCCCAAGTCTCTTTCAGTTCCCTATCCCTAACTCATTAGCCTACCAAAACCCATTGAATAGGCTAACGGTCACCAAGTTGATAGTACTGAAGAAGGGGGCATTAGGACCACAAAATTGTGATGAATTTTCCCAAAAGGGTTTTCCCACGTATATTTGGTGTTTATTTGTTTAAATCTATTTTTTTGTGTTTATCTCATTTGTAGCAGTTAAGAATTGGTAAGAAATTTTTGCATCTCTTCTATTAGATTTTAGCATTTGGAAGTGTTTATTCAGCACTTGGCTTCCTTTCAATTGGTATCAAAGCCTGGCCAACTTTGTTATTGTTGTTGGGTAGAAGGGTTTTTTGTGCTGATCTAGTTTCAGTGGGAGTTTTGCAGAAGAAGATTTCATAACCTTGTTGCAGGTTCAATATGGCAAGCACATCCAATAGAATAGAGATGGAGAAGTTTAATGGCGGCAATTTTGAGTTGTGGAAACTCAAAATGGAAGACATGCTCATAGATAGAAATCTATGGGTTGCAGTTTCTTCAACAAAACGTCAAACTACTATTTACTCCCTATGGGATATGATTATTTGCTTTATACACAGAGTAAACAGGAATGTTCACACAATAGCATAAGAAACATAATACCCAAAATAGATACCATACACTTAATATTGGCAGAAAGATAAGCTTTATTCCATGTAATGTCATTTCAACAGTAACATATTCTCGGTGCCATCGGTGCACACCAATCGTCGCCAACTTCCTACAACTACCCGAGAACCAATTGTCTTACATTGTCATCACTAATCAAAACATAAGCATAAGTATTATTCCAACTACTAAATTGTGGATAACAACTACAATCAAGGATGTATAAGATACAATGGATTGGAAAGCCAAGGGTTTGATAAGATTCTATCTGGCTGATTTTGTGCTCCTAAATGTCCATGAAGAGAAGACTGCAGCTGAGCTTTGGAAGAAGTTTGGTGATATTTATCAAGGGAGATCCTTGGTAAATAATTTAGTCTTGAGAAAGTTGTATTATTTGAGGATGGAGGAAGTAGGATCTGTAGTTGATCATCATCACATGAATGTGTTTAATATGGTGATTGGTCAGCTGAATTTTGTGGGTGTTGAGATTGATGATCAAGAAACATGTATGCTTCTGTTATGTTTTTTGTTGGACTTGTGGGATCACTTTATGATGGCCATTGGAAGCACAAAATCCACTTTAATATTGGAGGATGTGTTTGCTTCATTGTTATCTGAAGAGATGTGAAGGAAATCTTCTAAGATGGCTAAGGAGGCCCTAGTTGCTCGTGGTAGAACAATGGAGAAATGCAAAAGGAAGGACAAGAAGGGTAAATTCAAGACTCTGGGGAGATTTAAATCTCCTAGTAAAAAGCCCAAGGTGAAATGTTGGAATTGCAGCAAATCTAGTCATTTACAAATAGAATGCGAGGAGAAGAAAAAGAAAGGTAAAAAGGATTTCTCTGATTCTAACTCTAAAAACGTTCTCTCAAGATAAAGTAGATGCTTTTTCACAGCCTAGGCAACATATGCATTGGAAGATGTGTGGTGGATAGATTCAGGTGCCTCTTTTCACACGACCTCTCAAAGAGGTTAGTTTTTGAGGTACGAAGAGTTTGACAGTGGGAAGGTGTATCCGAGTGATGACTCTCACCTGAAGGTTGTTGGTCGTGGACGAGTCAAGATTTGATTCCCTGATGGTAGAGTGAAGGGGATTGATGGTGTCCTGCATATCCCTAGTTTGGCACGAAACCTACCTTTAGTTAGCAAGCTGAGTGATGTGGGTGCGCAGATTTTGTTTCTCGAGTGGTGGATGCAAAATGACAAGAGGCTCTATGGTGCTTGTTAAAGGTGTTCGGATTGGCACCTCGTATAAGTTGGATGCATGCACAATTCAGTGTAGTGCTCCTATGAAGTCCATGAAAAGTGCTTTGGATTCTTCATCCTCACCATCAAATCAAGTAGAAAAGAAGATTGTTGTTTCTACATCTAATGGTCCTACTTTCTGGGTACCTAAGGGTGCAAATGCTTTGGAGATGAAGCTTCTAGCTGAGAAGACAAAGTTATGGCACCAAAGACTTGGTCACATTAGTGAGAAAGGTCTTAGCTCCTAAAAAATAAGAGCCTTATTGAAGGTATCATTGATTGTAATCTCGAGTTCAACTTTTGCGAACATTGTGTTTATGGTAAACAACATCGTATTTCATTTTATTCTAGTTCTCTTTAGTCTTCTAGAGTTTTGGATTATATTCATTCAAATGTGTTTGGTCATGTTAATGTTCCTTCAATATCTAAATATGTGTATTTCATCTCTTTCATAGATGACTATAGTAGGACATTTGTGTATTTCCTCAAAAGTAAATCTGAAATTTTGGGTCAGTTTAAGGAGTTCAAATCCTTGGTTGAAAACCCGACTAATAAAAAAATTAAGTGTTTGAGAACTGACAATGGCAGTTAGTTTTGTTCGGCAAAATTTGATAGGTTTTGTAAGGACCATGGGATTGAGAGACCGAGACAACTCCATATACCCCACAACAAAATGGAGTTGTAGAGAGGATGAATAGAAAATTGATGGAGAGAGCTAGGAGTATGTTGAGTGGTGTTGGGCTTGAACAGAAGTTTTGGGCTAAAGTTGTGACCACTACATATTTTTCTTTTATTAACAGCTTTACTAGCTGAAAAGACACCCATGGAGGTGTGGTCTAGTAAGATGCCTTCATTGAGACATCTCAAAGTCTTTGGTTGAGACATATGCTCATGTGCCAAGTGAGAAAAGATCAAAGTTGGAGAACAAGGCGGTTAAATGTGAAAGGTTACAAGCTTGGCATCAAGTTGCAAAGAAGGTACTCTATAGTAGAAGTGTGATCTTTCATGAGTTGAAACCGTCCACAATTGACTTGCAACGAGAGAAAGAAGAGAAACATAAAAAGGAGGTAATTCAAGTGCCATCTACTCTGATAAAAATGAACTACTCTTGTTGGACCTAATGAGGAAGAGAGCTTGAACAACTCTAAAAGTTCTAAAGAAGAGAAAGAACCTCAATCTCAGGAATTGAGAAGGTCTCCCGTGATAGGTAGCAACCTGATAGATATGGTTATTCACCAAAATGGTTTGGATATTCTTTGTTGGATTCAAATTGCATATTTGCTTTGATTGCTAACACTAAAGAGCGTAGGACTGTTAGAGAGGTTAAGGGCATGCATGATGCATATTCCTGGATGGAAGCCATAAATGAAGAGATGGATATATTGAAGAAGAATGCTACATGGGGTCTAGTACCTTTGCATGAAGGAAGGAAACTTGTTGGATGTAAATGGGTGTTCAAGAAGAAACTGGGTCTAGATGGCAGTGTTGAGAAGCACAAGGCACGGTTGGTCATGAAGGGGTATTCTCAGGTGGAGGGAATTAATTATGGTAAAATATTCTCTCATGTAGCTAAGCTGACATCCATTCAATTCTTGTTATCAATTGCAGCAGCTTATGACTTAGAAGTTGAGCAAATAGACGTGAAGACAATGTTCCTTCGTGGTAATTTGGAGAAGGAAATTTACATGTCACAGACAATTAGTTTCATTGAAAAAGGTAAAGAGAACCTTGTTTGTAGGTTGAAGAAATATTTTTATGGTTTGAAACTGTCTCCTAGAATGTGGTATCAAAATTTTGACACCTGTCTTGTCTTCGGGATTTCTAAGATCTAAATCTAACCGTTGTGAGTATTATAAATCTGAAAATGGTCACATTCTTATCATAGTCTTGTATGTGGATGATATGTTGTTTATCAAGAATAGTAAAAGAATGATTTCAGATTAAAGTTTTAGTTAGCAGCACACTTTGGGATGAAAGATCTAAGTGCAAACAGCTATATTTTTGGGATTCGGATCATTAGAGAAAGAGCTAGCAGAAAGCTTTGTATGAGCCAAAGTAAGTATATTAACTCTGTGTTGAAGAGACTCGACATGATAGCTTGCAGGTAGTTAGTTGTTTCAGTGTTGCAAAGGACGGAGCTTTGTAGAGGATTGTCCAAAATCTCCTACTAAGATGGAGGACACGTCTAGAGTGCCTTATGCAAGTGTTGTTGTTAGCCTGATGTATGTTATGGTCTGTACGAGGCCAGACATTGCCCAAGCAGTAAGAGTCCTTAGTCGCTATATGGCTAATCCTGGTAGGGTGCAGTGAGATGCAGTTAAGAGTGTTCAAGTATTTGAGGGGTACTTCCAAGTATTCCTCGTGTTTTCATGGTTATCCCACTGGACCTCGACATTCAGTTTGCATTCATGGATATGTGGATTTGGATTGGGCAAATGACATCGACAGTAGAAGATCCACTAGTGGATATATTTTCATAATGTTTTTGGTGGTCTATCAGTTGGATGAGTAAGCAGCATGTTGTAGTCACTTTGACCACTACAGAAGCAAAGCATATGACAGCTACTCATGCTTGTAAGGAAGCCATGTGGCTTAAGAGATTGTGTTCTAATATTGGTTTTGATGCAAAACAGATTACTATCTGTTGTGACAGTCAAAGTGCTATTTGCTTAGTGAAGAATCCTACTTTCCATGCCAAAACAAAGCATATTGATGTTTAAAGGAGAAGAGATTTCCACAATCCATCATTTGGAGTGATGCAACTTTTTCTGGATTAGATTGTTCATCCAGAAAAAGCTGCATCACTCCATATTGATGTTTAGTTTCGTTTTGTTCGTAATAAGGTGGAAGATGGAAAGTTGAAGATGTAGAAAGCTGATACTTTGGCGAATGTTGCAGATGCACTGATGAAACCCGTAAGCACTAAGAAATTCAGATGGTGCACCAGTTCAATGGGCCCTGGGATCTTGAGCAGATGATAGAGTTTTGACTCTTGACAGGTATGTGACAAGTGGGAGAATGTTGAGATTAAGATGTCTGAACCCTAGAGTCCAAACGTGGTTACTTTATTATTTGTTTATTTTAGTGCACCCACTTTTTGGAAGTCCAAACATGTTTACATTATTATTTGCTTATTTTAGTGCACCCAAGTGGTGTAAAGTAGGCGTTGCATATGGCAAGGTGACTGTTATAAATGATTTATGTATTGTTGCTTTGAAAATTGCTATGTGCAATGTCTCATGGTATTAGCAAGTTGTTATTTATGACACCACATACCTCTTTAGCGTTGGAGTTGGTTTTGGAAACCATGGGCACTTTCCACTTGTGTTGAGCTCTATAAATATGTGGCTTCTTAGTGTAATTTGTATGATAGGTTAGATATCCTCTAAGAAGCATTTATGTGCCGGATTTTCACTAAAATTCTTTGCTACTACATTTACTCCTGAAGAGCATTGGTTCTAGGCATTGTATTGTAACTATTGATTGTTACTAATAATACAATTGACTCTAGCTTTTGGAGTGCGAAAGGGTTTTCCCGTGTATATGTAGTGTTTATTTGTTTAAATCTAATTTTTTATGTGTTTATCTATTTTGTAGCAGTTAAATGTTTGTAAGAAACTTTTGCATCATCTCTACTATTAGATTTAGCATTTGGAAGTGTTTATTTTGCACTTGGCTTCCTTTCACTCTTAACGTTAAAAAGATCTTTTTGGGGGAAGTTTAATTAGGATTATGTTCAAATTCCATACGACTACAATGTAGATTTTTGCACATGCAAGACACTTCTTGTTGGAAGAGAGGAATACTTTTTAATGATATTCATGATAAATTTCTACCCATAATGTTGCAACCTCATAACCAAGGTTATGACAATCTACCTTTTCATGGACTAGCTGCAGCTCAAACCCCACACCTTACAATGCCTTTTCTCAGCATGATGGAGTGCTCTGCGACTCTGAGTTAAGGGCCCTTTGAGATTCAGGGTGAGGCTTGTTTTCTTCCAACAATGGGAGATGCATATAGATAGCATACTCTATGACTCTGTGTGTCTAACCCGTCTACAAGTAGGAGTACATGTAAGGATGACAAATAACATTCTAGTTAGAAAAACCGCAATAAATTATAACAGAGACAAAAACTTAGTACAAACAAGGGCAGTACAAAATTTTAATAAATATAAATTTGCAAGAAAATCCAGCATCCACCTACATCAGGAAATTAAATAATATCACACCCACGATTCAATCTAAACACGGCATTTTAGGAGGCAGTTGAAGCACAAAATTAAAATTATCTGCCTATATTGAAAAGAATTGGGGGGGATTGAATAAAACCTGGTCGAGTGCATTAAGGATGTCGAGGCCTGAAATGGCGAAGTAGGCGAGAGTGAGTCGATGGGCATCCTGTTCTTGATAGCCGGATGGTAGACCCTCCAGTATTGTAACAAGATTGGTTACGTGCAGCTCCCTGTTGAACGAATCCATTATCGCTGTCCCTTCGATCTTAGTTTCTTTCGGAACTGAAAATTGAATGAAAGAGTACCGAAAGGACAAGAAAAGAGTTTTTGCTTTGAAGAAACTTTTCGTGCCTATTGTGCCTCTTTATGACGAGAATTTATGCCTTTTACTTTTTAAAAAAAAAAAGCTGCTGATTCTCTAAGGTAGGGAAAGCATATTAATATTAGTTATCTTTGCTTATTTATAGAGTTTAAATTATACATAGAATTTTGACCCAAAAAAATGATAGTTTTGTATGTGAGTAGGCAACTTAGAAAATAATTTTTGGCTTTTAGGTATTAACAAAGCTTCTTGTAGAAATTGTTAAGCATCGAAGGGTCAAAAAAGGGTCATTTCAAAGTGCCACCTAATATATAACCCCTTTTGCACCATTAATCGTTTGTCAAATAACCAAAAAAAAAAATAATTTCTCTAACTACTGAACACAAATACACTTAATTATAAATTGAATGGAGTGTGGGCCTAAAACACTTAATTATAAATTGAATGGAGTGTGGGCCTGCTTACATTTACCAATTTAGTGTTAGGTAGGGTGTTGAATGATTTTAGTGGGGTATTGAATGATTTTAGTAAGGCCCTAAAATGTTTGATTTTTCATTGTTTTGGGCATTTTTTCCTTGTAGTGTCCTATTTTGCTTGTCGCGACTACAAATGGGTCTCAAGTAGTGCCTCCACTCTCATTCACTTTTGTAGTTTGCTATCAACATTTGTTTTGGTCATTCATGTATGTGGTAAATTTGGCCTTGTTAATTCACCATACACTTCAACATAGTCCTTCTTCACCAGATACACACAAGACTGAATATGAGATTATTCATCATGTCTGCCTACATAGTTCGACCTGTTGCCTTCTATTCAGACGGGGTTTTCGAAATAGCTCTCAGAACGAGAGTCTCACAACCATAGACCAATCTAAGAACGAAGGATTTTTCTCCATGAATGCAATACAATGCAAGATTATTCTAAGAATTGAAAGATGTGAGATTACTCTAAGACATGGTTTCAATGCAATTATTCTAGAAATTGAAGCTATTCTATTGCAAAATGAAATTACTCTATATGGGATTATCAAGAAATGTGACAATAATTCAATATTCTAACAATGCATGAAAAAGAGTTGGGGTTTGAATGAGAGAATGAGAGTTCTTTTATAGACTCAGAGATGATCAAAATAGAAACTTTCCTCTTTGAAATAAAACAGATAGAAAAGCCAGTTCAGAATAGAAAGCTTTATTTAAAATAATACAATAAATTGTTTTCTCTTTGCTTTAACTATTTTCTTTCTTTGATTTAATTCTGTTTTATTTGAATTTGATTGTTTTCTTTCTCTTTAAAGCACAATTAATTCAAAGATTCTATTTCTAAACAGAAGAAAGATTTTTGAGAGAATATCCAATTAATTAAATAAATATGACCTCATAATTTGTTTTTTTCTCAATTATCTGAATAATTAAATTTAATTATTGAAAATGAGGATATTTATTTAATAATTAAATATCATTTAATTCCTTTTTCATGTGTCTTACCTAAAGAGGGTGAATTTAATTTAATTAAAGTGCTAGGACTTTATAATTAAATTAATTCGATCATAAGGTTTGTTTAGCCAAATAGATATTTAGGAATTAAATATGATGTATGATTAATACAGATTTAGGATTTTCTGCATTTGACACTTAGGTCGAGTAGAGTCAGTTAAAACTCATAATTGCCTAGTATAATAGGACTTTGATGATCTAGAAGAGTGACAAATGCAACAAAATTGGTTAGGGTTGCAAGATGCCAATTTTGGGGTGTTACAATTCCTACGTGTTGTTTGATGTATTTTTTCATCATTTCTATGTATGTCATCAAGGGTTTGATTGAATCGATTTATTTTGCTTTATATTATGAAATCATTACATGTAATGTGAAATAAAGATACCATTGTGTTGTTTTATTCAAAATCTCTAGTTTTTTAATTATGAAATATAATGGGTATACATTATTGTTGTTTTATTCAGAATCTCTAGTTTTTTAATCATAAAATATAATGGGTATACATTAATGTGCCAATTTTTTAACTATCTTGAGGATTAGTCATCATGCATGCTCTCCACACTTCGGGAAACCTCTATCCATCATTTCTCCATACTTTTTGCAATCAATAATATGAGTTTATCTATTTTTATCAACTTATTTATCAATATTGCATCTCTTTGTTAGCTATATGGTTGAGCCCTAAAATGTTCAATTTTTATTATTTTGGGCATTTTTCCCCGCAACGTCATGTTTTGTTTCCCACGAAGGCTTCTCACGTCCGACTTCATCTATAAATGGGTGTCCAAGGAGCACCTCTGCTCTAACCCACCTTTACAGTTTGTTGTCAACATTTGTTTTGCTCATTCCTACATGTCGTTGGATGCATTTTTTTTATCATTTCTCTATATATCATCAAGGGTTTGACTAAATTGAATTATTTTTCTTTAAAATATGAAATCAGTACATGTGGCATATGAAATAAAGAGAATAGTGTGTTGTTTTATTTAAAATCTCTAAATTTTTAATCATGAAATGTAATGGGTATACATTATTGTGCCAATTTTTTGACTAGTTTGATTAGTGTGGGGAAACCTCTAGCCATTGTTTCTCCTTACTTTTCGTAGACAATGATATGGGTATATTTGTTTATATTCATTTATCTTGTAAATATTGCATCACTCTATTGGCTAGGGTTTGCACTGAAAATGTAGTTTAATTATAGACAACTATAAATAAAAAGTATTTTTAATCATAGCCAACTATAATTAAAAATATTTCAATTATAGTTGCCTATAGAGTAAATGTCATTTTTTGTCAATTTGAGTGGTCATACCCACACTTGGTAGGGTGTTAAATGATTTTATGTAGCCGACAAAATAGATATGTTTATTCAATCAACAAAATAGATATGTTTACGTATTCAACAAAACAAATGTGGTTATGTTGTCAACAAAGTAGATATGTTTACATGGTCAACTAAACAATTATGTTTATGTTATATACCAAACAAATATGTTTATGTTGTATATGTTGTATACTTTAGTAACGTGTTAAATGATTTTAGTAAGGCCCCTTCTTAACACTAAATTGGTAAATGTGAGCAGGCATACACTTCATTCAATTTATAAGTAAGTGTTTTTATGATTACGTATATTCATTTTTTATTCATTTTCATTTAGCGGAACATACTATTTATTCACAACAAAAATGTTCATGTTTACAACAAAATAGATATGTTTATGTGCATTGATGTTTATGTTGCATTCATGTTCGGAATGAATCTACGTCCAAAAATATATATATGTTTATGTTTATGTTTACATTAGTGGGGATAAATGTTGTATAAGGGCAGTTAGTGTTGAATTATGTTGTAGTCTGCCAATTTACAGTGAATTGTATTTGTGCAACATAAGTTAACACTAAAAATGTTTTTATAAAACTGTGTCCTGGTTGTTGGTCTACTATCCCTATTGTATATTCAATTTTCAACATTAATAACAACAAATCAATACATTCAGTTTCCATATTCGAATGCTTTTACAAGAGGTAATGATACACACACACACACACACACAAATATGTATGTATATATGTATGTATGTATGTATGTATGTATGTATTGATAATCCTTCAAGGATCATAAGTTGTCAATAGTATACAGGGAAATAGTTTTTGGACCGTCGATTACATGATCACCGAGTGATAGCATTCAGTCAAGCACAGAGGTCACCGAAACAGTCAAGCGCAAAGGTCACCAAAAATGTCTTAGCATAGTGATCACCAAAATCGGTGAACACCGATAGCACTATCACTGACAGATAGTTCAAAGAGTAAAATCGAGAGCACAGTTCACAGAGTAATCCAAGAGCACAGTCTATAGAGTAACCCGAGCACCAATCTACCGAGAGATAGTTTTATTCCCAAGAAAAGCGGATCTCAAACTACACATCAGCTAAAGCACTTTAGTCTTTAAAATAGATTTATGCTTAGCTGGACAACTATTTTTGTGGATCAAGAACATTGTAATATGTGGATTTGATTAGTTTAACTAATTATATTTATGGAAACTAGGAGATCAAGGTCAAGTTGTAAACCTTTGATCATAGAGTTTTTCTTGTAAAGCGTGAAACCTAATTAGGTCAAAACCTGTGTGTGTGTAATCAATCAAGAACATGACGATTGTAGCCGGAGAAGACATCTATTGATCAGATAGAGAGTTTCATGCAAAAGGACACAAATGGAAGAATTCAGTTATGAAGAACTAGATTCAAGGCTATCGAGCATAACAGAGGTATTATTCATCACAATTAGGTGATACATAATTTGGTGAACTTAAAGGATCTCTATTCAGCAATTCAAGAATGCAAGTTATCAGGTCATAAGTATTTTTGTCTAGTCTCTAACAATTGTAGCAAATAGAAGAAATCCTTCAAGAAGGTGGACTTAACAGTCTTAATGTAAATCTCTTAACCGAGTGCACACATACATTGTGTTGTCAAAATCTCTTAACAAAATAAAATTAACAAGTCTAATATGTTATTCCTAATAGGGTAATATCATCAGAAGTGATCACAATTTGTAGCCTTAACCGACACCTTCCATTCTGCAAATAGTGAAGCTTTGTGGGTTTCATCCTCACCGTAGTTTTTACCTTCTAACAAGGGTTTTTTGCGTTACCAATTCTTGTGTCATGTGTAACTAAGTTTCATGAATGTTTCTATGATTGTTTACATGCACTTACATTTATGTTATAATATTACATGCATAAGGTAGAAAAGCAATATGGTCAGTAATGCAAGAAAAGATTACTAAGGTTAATTGATAAAAGTTTTAAGGGTACTGATTCAACCCTCCCCTCTCAGTACACACCCTTCCATTATTCCAACAATTGGTATCAGAGCTAGATCTCTTATTTGGAAAAGTTTAATCACTTGAGAGAAAAGATCATATAATGGAAAGGTATAAGCTTGACAAAAATATTGAGAATCAGAAGTTGGAGATACTGATTTTCTTTGAGCAATTCAAAGAAGCAAGAAACAAGATGAAAGAATTATTGGCTGAAAGAAAATTCATGGCATCTCGCTACAATGAAACTGACTTTCATGAAGAAGAGATACCTAATTTATTTGATTCATCAGGATCTGCGTCTGGTAATACATCTGACACATCTAAAGGAAGCATTACAAGTCTGAATGAAATCAATCAACATCTGACTGAACAAGTAAAGGTACTGCAGATCGGTCAAGATACAAAGATGGTAAGAATGATTAATGTTATGAATAATGCTAGACAAGCTGAACAAGAAATAACTTTAGCTATTGATGACAGGAGAAAGAATACCGAGAAGTTGCAATAGAAATAATCTAAGATACATAGACTCACTAAACATCACATTGAGATCACCAATAAAATATTTCTTATGAGTCATGAGGCCAACCAAGTGAACATAGAACTTAATGAAAAATTGGAAGCTATTGGTGAAATAAAAGAAGAAAATGAGAAACTGAAGCATGAAACAAAGATTCAGCAACAACATAATGATATGATCAGGAAAGATGAAGACAACACAAAGAGAATGGATGAATTTTTGAATGGACAGAGAAGACTCAATAATAATACTGGTTTAGGGTATACCAAGCATGGAGAATCATCAAACCAATCTGATCAAAGGAATGTCTACACAAATCCAAGAGAAAAGAAGTAGTCAAGCAATCACTATGGAAAACCAGGCCACACATCAAATGTTTGCAAGAGAAAAGCTATTTATGTATTCCTAAATCTACTTCTACATTCATAGGTAATTGTTATAACTGTAACAAGCATGGACACAAAGCACGTAAATGCATATCTAAGGTTAACCAACCAAAGAAGGAATCCTAAAAGGAAAAATACTATCCTACTTACAAAATGCATGGCCACACATCTCATGAATGCAGGAAATAGAAAAAGCAAGTATGTAAACCTAAAGAGCAAGAAAATTCTTATAAACTGAGAAGAGTCGGTAACTCATATGTTTGGGATTATAACACATGGGTAAATTACACATCACGTGGTAGATATGGACACATAGTTGCAAACTGCATGAGGAAATGGATAAGAAGATCTAGAAACTAGACTAACTCTGGAATGGCATGCTTACATTGTCATAAGGTCGGTTACCTAAGCAAGGACTGCAGAGATCGAGTGACAAATTCAAGCACTTTTGCAAATGGAAATACTATTGAAGACATCAGGAGAATGAGAAATCAAATGTGGAGGAGAGCCTCAAACAATGATAATGTTGGACCAAGAAATATAGTTGGTGACACCTCATCTAATGGATTAGGTGATTCTGCCACCCCCACCTAAGTAATACAAGTAAGTATGGAACTGCATTGTACAAAGCTATATTTTACATCAGTTCCAATGTTCATTGATAATATGCCAAATTAGCATAAATAGAGATGCATTGTGGTATTACTTGTTATGATTTTGTGAATCTAATCTTGTCGGTCAATACATACCAAGCATCGTCGGTAAACATGTGAAAGACAATCAAGTCTTCACTACATATCGAGCATCGTTGGTGAACATGTGAAAAGTACAACTAAGTTGTCACTTACCCAGAGCGTTGTATACTCACCGAGGATGAAGACTTTGGTATGATACATGAGCATCTTTGTTTCATTGACTGAGTGGTAGCTAAAGCATTCAATGCACCACTTAGGTTATTTTCTATAAATAGGGTAACAAAGAGCTCATTCATTCACCAAGTAATAAAGTGAAAACAATAGAGCGAAGAAGAGCGACAAGATTACAGAATGATTCATAACAGATTCAAAGGCTACTCTGACAGATTTCAACCATCTATAACAAAGATCAAGTATCTAGACTCACCGAGCTAATAGTTTATTTACAAGAAGCCCTAAATATTTCACAAACAATGGCAACTACCTCGAGTGAGTCTCAAAGATCAAGAACACAAAGGACAAGAAGATCAACCTAATTAAGAACACAACCTGTGAGGAGCCTAACTATAAGGTTTTCCCTGAGGTTGTTGCTCAACCCGATGACAAGGGAGTGTTTTCAAGTATCCCTCCTAGGGTTTTGCTGGTTGAAGATATCCGTGCATATTTCCACTACAAGGTTGTAAAGATCAAAGATCTTAAGATTGAAGAAGCTTACTAGAAGCTATGCAAGGATGGAAACCTGAAAGACAAACACAAGCACATTGAGGTGAAAGGGTTAACCAATGCCCTACTATTCCCAAGAGAGTTCAAGACCGAATGGATATGCATTGTACTTAGCTGAGTACATGATAGAAAAATGTGGTTGGATGAACCAAAACTGATCACAAAGGATGTGATTCACGTGTAACAGGTTATCTAATAACCGAAAAGGCAAAAGCCCCAAAACACCCTCCACGCACCGAGATCAAAAAACTAACTAAGGCAGAATGGGACGGAAGAGGATTGAAAGTTAATACAATCACTGACCCTGAAATAAAGTTTGGTGCATGTATGATTGAGTACAAGATATTCCAAGCTAGCAGAATGAACAACATAGCATGTGGAGCAGTTGACACTGCTTATAAGATTGTGAAGAAGGGACTTCAACTAGATTTATCTGAGCTGCTACTGAAGCAACTGGTAGAAAACATGAGGACAATTAGATCAGCCAAATCTAATACATGTAAGTTTGGTTCCCTCTTTATGTGCGCATTCTTCTATTTTTAGAATTTCTTCCCTTCTATCGGTAATGTCACTTGGGACACAACCTGACCAATAACTACACAGATTAGTGAATTCATTAAGTCACTAGGGGATAACTTCACATCTATAATGGATGCATACTTCACCTCTTTCAAGGATAGAATGCAGAAGAGAATGAGAATCCCTACACAACTGGTTGAACAATACAAAGATGACATATGTTTCATAGTGGACACCGATACAATACTTATCAAACCAGTTGTACCAAGAATAGCATGGTTACCACCATTGGAACATGAGATCAACATTGATTAGGCTACAAAGGCTATTGAAGCCTTACTGATGAACCGGTGGACAAATCATTGAGTAGATTTGGCACATATGAGGAAGCCAAGTCTAGAATCAAGACTGGCCTAGTATTGAAGAAGATAGACCGAAAGAAGACAAAAATAATAAATATTCTTCAAAAGAAACTTTTAGTAAATGATGAAGAGTTGGAACAAGATGTCATCGAGGGGCGGTCACCCATCGGTGAAGGTAAAGAGTTAAGTGACTCTGAGTCTACTGAATCAGATGCACCACCATCCGAGAAAACAAGAACTACTGAAGTGACAGTTGCATCAAGAACTAGGAGTAAGACTACAAAAGAGGTAGACCCATCGCCCTTGAAGAAAGGAACAATGAGAACATGCCAGAAATAGAAGAATATATCCTCTACCGGGCAATCAACACCGAGACAATAGAAAAAATACATAAGAGGAAAAGAAGATAAGGATGATATTGTGTGCATAAATGTTGTCACACTTCTATGAATCATTCCATTCAAGGTTGCTCAAGAATGAGGCCTCAAATATCGATCCATAGCTCTCTAGTCATGGATGTGTAAAAATGTAAAATGAAGGCCCTCAGATAGACCTAGTTGTGTCTATTGCAAATACACCATGAAACGAGAGATTCGAATGCATGAAAATGAGATCTACTCTATATGATTGCAATGCATAAAAGTATATGAAAGGAAATATGAATGCAAATCTAATCTATGGAAATAAACATGATTCTAATCTATATGAGGAGCCATGAAATACAAGAATAAAGAAAACAAGAAGAGAGCTTGAGTGCTCAAATTCTCCTCCAAAATTGCTCTCCAAACCTGCAGCATAACAATACTATGAAAACCTAATATGAAAATGAGAAGGAGAGGTCTCCTTTTA
>MU227069.1:3201583-3226637 GCA_018584345.1 Thuja plicata
GAATTAAATATTATACATGCAAAATAATTTATAAATGATAACCTTTAAAAGCTTACCCTTCTTTAACTTTCTCACATAGTAGAATGAAGAGGGGATATTTAGGGTTTCAAAACCCTAGGTAACAGATTACATGATCACCGAGTGACAACATTCAGTCAAGCATAAAGGTCACCGAAAATGTCTTAGCATAGTGATCACCAAAATTAGTGAACACCGATAGCACTATCACCGACAGACAGTTCAAAGAGTAAACCGAGAGCATAGTTCACAGAGTAACCTGAGAGCACAGTCTATAGAGTAACCCAAGCACCAGTCTACCAAGAGATATTTTTATTCTCGAGAAAAGTGGATCTCAAACTACACGTCAGCTAAAGCACTTTAGTCTTTAAAATAGATTTATGCTTGGCTGGACAACTATTCTTGTGGACCAAGAACACCGTAATATGTGGATTTAATTAGTTTAACTAATTATATTCATGCAAAATAGGAGATCAAGGTCAAGAACATGATGATTGTAGACGGAGAAGACATCTATTGATCAATTAGAGAGTTTCATGTAGAAGGACACAAAAGGAAGAATTCAGTTATGAAGAACTAGATTCAAGGCTACTGAGAAGAACATAGGTATTATTCATCACAATTAGGTGATACATAATTTTGTGAACTTAAAGGATCTGTATTCAGCAATTCAAGAATGCATGTTATCAGGTCATGAGTATTTTTCTCTACTCTCTAACAATTGTAGAAAATAGAAGAAATCCTTAAAGAAGGTGGACTTAACAGTCTTAATGTAAATCTCTTAACTGGGTGCACACATACATTGTGTTGTCAAAATATCTTAACATGGTAGACTTAACAAGTCTAACATGTTACTCTTAACAGGGTAAGATCATCAGAAGTGATCACAACTTGTAGCCTTAACCGACACCTTCCATTCTGCAGATAGTGAAGCTTTGTGGGTTTCATCCCCACCGTAGTTTTTACCTTCTAACAGGGGTTTTCAACGTTACCAATTCTTGTGTCATGTGTAACTAAGTTTCATGAATGTTTCTATGATTGTTTACATGTACTTACATTTATGTTATGATATTACATACATAAGGTAGAAAAGCAATATGGTTGGTAATGCAAGAAAAGATTACTAAGGTTAATTGATAAAAGTTTTAAGGGTATTGATTCACCCTTCCCCTCTCAGTACACACCCTTCCATTATTCCAACATGTATGTATGTATGTATGTATACATATACATATAATTGGTATGTATGTATACATGCATGTACATATGTATGCATATCTATGTTTGTATGTATGTATGTATGATGTGTAATTTTAAGGTTGGTAAAAAATTAGGCAATGTTATTATTTTTTCTAATGTTGTACATGCAATATTGTAAGGATGAAATGTTGTGGAATCGTTACTGCCCCTGATTATTATAATTTTTTCAAGGTATGTGAGAGTGTGAAGAGGTGAGTGAAGTATGCAAATGATCTTCATCTTAATCTAACTATGTTTGTTAACACACTAAATTTTATTAGGAAAATTTTCTCTTAATGCATTGTATATATTTTTTTAATTCATTTATTTATTGTTTCATTTGTTGAGAATATAAATGTATTAAGTTGATTATCATTTTCACTGATTTGTTTTTGCAAGGTACTAAGCACTTCTACGAGATTGAAGACATCAACCTCGTACTATAGGTAAAGCCTTTGTGACTCTACTTTGGCAATGACCTACTAGACATAATTTGTTGTTGTAATTTCTTATATGAACATTATTTTGTATGTTTTATATTATTGTATACTTTGTTGTAAATTCTTATATATTTTTTGTCAATTATATGTATGTTATGTATTGTTACATGTTGATTGTCAAGATAGTATATGTTTTTTATGTATGTTGTGAATTCTTATATGTTTGTTCTCAATACTTATATGCTTTTTCTTATATGTATATTGTTATGTAAGTTATGAGTTCTTATATGTTTGTTCTCAATTATAGGTTATTGCTATATGTATGTTATATTGTCTCTATATACGTGTCTCTGTGTGTACACGAGTATGTATGTATGTATGTATGTATGTATATGTATGCATGTATATGCGCACACACACATGTGCAATTGTAGATCTTGCACATTCAAATGTATTACTAAAATCATAATTACATCTATTTATGAATTAGATTTTATGAAAAAAATTAAGATATAATTTAATTATAGTTTTCATAAGTCAAATTATTGCTAATATGTATGTATTCATTGCATACATTGTTTTAGAGGTATAGATAAATCTGATACATAAACATAGACGTGTATGTTTTGTTGTAAACATGGAGATCTCTATTTTGTTGTCAACATAAACATATATATTTTGTTGACATAATAGACATATATGTTTTTATACAACATAAACATAATTATTTTGTTGGCAATCTATTTTGTGGACAACATAATCATATCTATTTTGTTGGCAATATAAATATATCTATGTCAATGTTGACCTGCTCACATAAGAATATATGTCAATGTTGACCTGCTCACATTTACCAATTTAGTGTTACGAAGGGGCCTTACTAATATCATTCAATACCTTACTAAAATAATTCAACATCATACATAAACATATCTATTTTGTTGACAACATAAATGTACCTGCTTTGTTGACGTCATAAGCATATCTTAAACATACAACAAATTCATATAAACATATAACAAACACGTAAACTTATGTAAGGTCCAATTAGGTACAAGAGAAATAATATAATCATTTTGACACAATCATGGTAGGATTTTCCCTAATGGAGATGATCCAAACCATGTAGCATGATTCAACACAGTAGAAACAACCAACTCATATACAAGAATCTATAATCAACAGATCAAGTCACATTACCCAATATCAAGTATTTACATTAAATTGGCCTACAATATGTAGATTGCATACTTTTGGCATACATGCATGATTAAAATAGAAACTCAGATCTAACCCTAATGCTAACCTTCCAAAGGTTATCTCTTGAGAACTTCTCTAACAAAGATCAAGAGCCTCAATATATAGAGCCTTCACAACACATAGGTCGGCCATATCTATTACATTTTCCATGACTAAGAAAATGTAATGTGTGCAAATATAGGTCAGGACCCAAATCATAAGATCTCAATACCAAGATCTAGAAATGACGTACGATCCAAGAGAGACGTTGGCCAAAGATCCAGGAAGATCGTGATATGAGCCACAAAGCTTCGTCAATTGGGAAAATAATTTGCGAGATTGAAAAAGTCGATCTAACCATTAGAACATGAAGAACACATAGAACTAACCATAAATATTTAATATATCCACAAAAAATTATCCAAATGTTGTGTGAACCCATACATAAGTAAAACATGATATCCAGAATGAACCTTGAGGTTCACAACAACAAATGATCCAAAACCAAGGAACGCCACGAAGAACTCATAAACTAGAAAATAGGAACATAATTGAATAAAAATATTTTTTGGTGATGCAAGATTGCCAATAAACCAAGGATGCTCCTGCATCAGACACATCTAGTGAGAATAATATGTTCCATAAGAGGAATGTATGAACATCTTATAGGATTCAAGACATAAAACCCATGCTCATTCTTAATCCAAATATCTTCCTTATCTGCAACTTTCCCTCTCTGTACCTCTTATTTGTCTTCTATCAAATTCATCA
Source organism: Thuja plicata (assembly GCA_018584345.1). Lineage (NCBI taxonomy): Eukaryota > Viridiplantae > Streptophyta > Pinopsida > Cupressales > Cupressaceae > Thuja > Thuja plicata. The sequence goes on from MU227069.1 coordinate 3,205,291, forward strand.
GCTTACTCTACTCTGTACTTTTTCTATCATGCCTCACATCAACATCAAAACTCTTATCACCACATCCTTTCTTTCGCACAACTGATTTAACTTTGTTTCAAGACTTTGGTCATCAACCAAGGTCTTATGTTGCTTCACTTTACCCTTTTTGTTATCAGATACCGACCGGTTCTTAGATTTACCTTCAATATTATTCTTCAGATCTATATTAACCTCTGCATTCTGGTTTCCCAAATAGTAAATGTTCACAATACTCAGATTCCTTGCACTTCTCCCCTCTACCTCCTTCAAGGGAATCGAAATTAACTTATGCTCATCCTTCTCTATTGTGACTTATTGGTTTACCCTACTAAAGATGGTTTACTGAGAGGGGGGTGAATCAAAAAATATTGAGCCTTCATACTTTAAATCTAAACCTCTGATTCAACTTGGTGATTCAAACAACAACAACAACTAGAACTTGAAAACTCTCCACAAACTTGATAAAATAATATAACTTAAACAAATAACATTTTTTCATGTGATAGTTTGTTTACAAACATTATTGATACTGATGTTCAGAGACTGGTTACCAACTTCGTGGTGAAGTTGGGGTATGTTGGTGTTAACAGGCTAGTTACCAACTTCATGTTGAAGTTGGGGCCTGTGGTTTCTAGTTATTGGTTTTTTATTTTCAAAAAAGGGATTGGTTGAGGGTGTGCTGACTTTGGTATGTGCTAGTAGTTTGGCACTTCTCATGTTGGCTTTGTTTTCTTGTTGGGTCAGCACCCTTGCTTTGGTTTCTTTTTTAATAAAAAACATTCACATTTATCAAGCATCACATGTAACACAAGATTTAACGAGGAAACCCAATTTGGGAAAAAACTCTGTGGGAATTGTCACCCACAAAATAAATACTCTTTTGAAGTATGCTCGGTTAAGAGCCAATCTTGTTAAAGATTACAATGCACATTTGTTAGATGTGACCCTGTTGGGGTATTTACCTTAGACCTGTTAAGAACTTCACCCTATTAGGAGTAGCCTAGTTAGAGGGCTTAAACATTATTCCTAGAATGCTACCTTTCTCAAGGGTTTACAAAAGGACTTGTTAGATCCACCTAGTTAAGATATTTTTTGTTATAAATGTTAGTAAGCAACAATGTACTAATGTGACCTATGATTCTAAAACTATACTTTGCTTGATCAGATCCTTTGTTTGCTCTTTGAAACTTACTGGCACCTACAACTCATTAACTCATCAGTCTCTCCTCTTGACTGGTTATCCAACTCTTTTCACTACTCTTCTTGGTATCTCTTCAACTTATCACTTTGCTAGCAACTTTGTATAAGCATACATACTCAACAATATATAGGCCTTTGTTTTTCCTCTTAATTGTACTGATTAGGTCTTCCCTCAATTACGCTCATCCGTCTCATCTTCTCAAATGAATTGATTCAATGTATTTGCAACTCGGTTAAGCGGTTAACTGTGCCTCATGACTTGCACTTTTTCTTGGAACTCACAACTTTCTTTTGTCGCTTAATCTACATCATACATTTTGAACTTAACTTTTCATGACTGTAGATCTTACAACAGACTTTGTCTTCATGCTTGGAAACTTCTTGATTTGCATGCCTTTGCATTAAATTCATTCTGCTCCTTGTATTCTATCTTTGTTCATGCTTTGTTCCATGCTCGGTGACTTTGGTGAATATCTTCACTTGGTATATGAATTCTCTCAGTTATTAGCATTGCTCGGTTGTCAACTTTGCTCGGTCACTATCTTTTCTCTGCTCGATTGACAAACACTTCACTTGCTCGGTAACTAGGTTTTTCCCTTTACTGAATTGACCTTTCTACTTTTACCGACTTAACAACATCAAATGTTAAGTAAGAAACAATTATATCAATAGTTCCTTATCATTGTCTGATCTTTATTTTCTACCCAATTAAGTTCCTCTCTGATTGATATGGCATCTTTATATAAACTATAAATCAATTACTTGACATCAATGACAAACTAACAACTGATCTAATCATTCTACTTGCTTGTATTCTTCTGAAACTCAGTCTTCATCACCATTACTATCAGTTGGTTAACAATCTCCCTCTTTGGTATTGATGGCAACACTATCAATTGATGATGGCATACTCTGATCTCTTTGCACTATCTCTACTCCCTCTTATCTCGTTCTTCCTCTTTGCCTTCTATTACATTCTCCCTCTTTCATGTAGTCTCCCTTGTATAAATCACTTGCTTCTTCTTTGTACTTACGTCTCCCTTATGGAGTCATCAATTATATACTCATCAATTGCATACTTCTCCCTCTTTGATTACAATGCCAAAGATCCATACTCCCAAAATCTTGTTCAGGTAGTGAATCATACCTTGCATATAATGATTTCTCTTTGCATACATAATTCCTTTCACAACTTCAGGCATCACCTAAAGTGTGATCAGTCATCATCAACTCACAATTTAGATATTCTAATGTTTTCTAGAATTGGTGCAACATGTCTCTTACATTTAATGAATTTTGGATAGGGGTATGACCCCTAATTTACCTCTAAGATACTCAAAAGCATCCTTGGGTAGTGTCTTGGAGAATGTCAGCAAGTTGTTCTTTTGAATTCACATACTCCAACATTACAAGCTTGTCTTGTACTTGCTCTCTCAAGTAGTGATATTTGATAGATATGTGCTTGGTCTTTGAGTGCATTACCAGATTATTTGACATGTTTTTTTTGGGTCGGTTAGGTTTTTATATATATATATATATATATATATTAAAATAAAGAAAATTAAATCATTCGACATCCATCTACATTTGTCTGCTATCGGTAATATCAGGCATTTACCCATCTTTTCATTCTAAATAATCTATATACCTATCTATAATTCTGGTAACTATAACCATGATACCAGTTACAAATGATATAATCATTAAAAACATATTTCAAAATGGTGAAAAGGACATCTATTGAAGGTTGCACCTTTGTCCGCATCCACTTCTTCTGCCTTCAACGCGTGACTGGGTCTACACAAAAACCTTTTTGTATATCCTCTAGCCCAGTTGACATTAAAAAAACCCAAAATTGAAGCATCTCTTCCTAATTAGTCCACCATCTCTGCATGCCTTCGGTCGCCTCTCTTGTTTCGTTATTTGTGAGGCACATTCTGGTTGAAGAGGTCTGCAATTATATTTTATATGTTTATTGCACTTGTATTGTCACAATAAATAGTGACTGGATCGATGATCTCTTCTTGCATACATTCTAGTAGCTATTTGATCCACACAATATTTTCACAATTCATAGCTGCAACAATATACTCAGCCTTGGCAGTAGACTGTGATATACAACTTTGTTTCTTTCTTAGCCATGTAACTAGTCTTTCTCCTAAAAAGAATGATCCTTTGCTTGTACTCTTTTTTTCATCAATATTTCTAGCCCAATAAGCATTAGTATAGACTTTCAAGTCAAATCCTCCTCCTTTATTGTATAGTAGGCCGAAATCTTCAGTGCCTTTCAGATATCTAAAAAATTTCTTAACTGTAGACATATGTGTTTCCTTCAGATCGAAATAAAATCTTGCAACAATTCCTACTGCATGAGCAATATCAGGTCTGTTATGCACTACATATTTCAACTTACAAATCATGGATCGGTAGAGTGTCTCATTGACTTCTTGTGACTCATCCTCTTTAGATAGCTTGCAACCAGTGACCATTGGTGTTCCAATCGGTTTTGAGTCATACATACCAAAGGTCTTTAGGATCTCCTTAATATATTTTTCTTGTGTAATATAGATCCCATCCTTTACCTGTTGAATTTGATGTCCAAGAAATAATTTAATCTCTCCAATCATAGCCATTTCAAACTCCTTTCTCATCTCCTCAGCAAAAGATCTGCACAATGTGTCATTGCCTCCAAAGATAATGTCATAAAAAAATATCACAACAATTAAAACCTTGTTATTACTATCACATTTCAGATCACATTGTTGTTGTCACTAGTTCTTTGAAATCCTATTTTGATTAGATATGAATGCAATCTCTCATACCATGCTCGAGGTGCTTGTTTTAAGCCATACAATGCTTCGTATAGTTTGCATACCATGTCTAGGTTAGTATTCTCAGGAAATCCTTTAGCTTGTTCAATATATACTTGTTCTTCAAGAATACCATTGAAAAATGCAGACTTAACATCCATTTGATAAACTTTGAATCCCTTGTAAGTCTCATATGCTAGTAGAATCCTTACTCCTTCCAATCTAGCAATAGGTGCAAAAGTTTCACCATAGTCAATTATTTCTTCTTGTGCATACCCCTTGCAAACTAATCTTGTCTTATTTCTGATTACATTACCATGCTCATTCAACTTATTTCTGAAAATCCACTTTGTACCGATTATATTCTTATCTTTTGGTCTCAGTACCAAAGTCCATGTATTATTCTTTTGAATTTGATCTATCTCTTCCTTCATTGCTTTCATCCAATCTTCACTTTCTAAAGCATCTTTTACTTTTCTCAGTTCAAGTTCAGATATTAGACGTGTTTTCTCTTACCTTGCTTCTTGTTTGAACTCTAGTAGTCTTATCTCCAATAATTTTGCTCGGTGAGTGGTGTCTCTTTACATACTTTTCCAATACAGGCTCGGTAGCCATTGGTATCTCTTCATTTCCATCATTCAGTGGAAGCTCTCTCTGCTCATCTTCTTCCTCAGTTTGTTCTTTCGGTAGGGTTTCAGGAATCTCAGTTTGTACATAAACAAATCTCTGATAATCCTCAGGTTCTTTCTTGTTGTCTTCATCATTCTTCTCTGCAAATTCAATAATCCTCACATTTGCACTTTCTACAATTTTGTTAGTACTATTATTCAAACATTTGTAGGCTTTGTTTTTAGTAGAATATCCCAAAAATATTCCTTCATCTCCTTTAGTGTCAAACTTTCCATCTCTTACATCTTTAAGAATATAACACCCACTTCCAAATACTTTAAAGTAACTTACATTTCGTTTGTGTTCATACCAGATCTCATAAGGTGTTTCATTTGTTCCCTTCTTCAGTTGGACTCGGTTAAGTGTGTAAGCAACAATGCTAACTGCTTCTCTCTAGAAGGTTTGAGAAATCTCATTCTTAATCATCAATGTTCTTGCACAATCCATAATGGATCTGTTTCTCCTTTCAGCTATACCATTCTATTGCGGTGTTCTTAGTGCATACATCTACCTCTTTATACCATGTTCATTACAAAAGAGTGTAAATTTATCATATGTAAACTCTTTGCCTCTATCAGATCTCAGACATTTCATCCGTCTCCATGTTTCTTTTTCAACTCTAACCTTGTACAACTTAAGCATTTGAAATGCATCAGATTTTTCTTTTAAAAACATAACTGACATCATTCTAGAATAATCATCAACAAACAATATGAATTATCTATCTCCATAGAAACTTTGTGTTCTCATTGGACCACATAGGTTAGTGTGCGCCAATTCCAATATACATTGTGTAGTATAGGTTTTGCTTATAAAGCTCGATTTGGTCATCTTACCTACTTGACATCCTTTACACATTACATTCTTAGGTTTGTCTAGACTTGGTAGACCTCTTACTCTATTCTTTTTACTTACTTTGATTAAGTTGTCAATATTAACATGACATAGCCTTTTGTGCCATAGTCATACATCTTCAATCTTAGCAAACAAACAACTCTTCCTGGATGTATCAAGGTAGAATAAGTTACCTTTAGATTGACCTCCAGTAGCAATCAAACTTCCTTTATGATTAAATACTTTAACCTTCTTATTTTGAAATTCCAGACAGTGACCAGTATTGTTTAACTATGCCACACTCAACAAATTGTATTTCAGGCCTTCAACCCAGTAGACATCATCACACTTATTAATGTTCACTAGAATTATAGAACCTTCTCATTTTATAGGATATGGGGCATCATTTCCAAATCTAACATTGCCACCATTATTCTCTATCAAAGTAATAAACTTGTTAGTATCACCAATCATGTGGTGTGAGCAACCATTGTCTATAATCCATGTATCATTTTTACTTACTTGTGATATTAGGGAATTTTCTTCAACGTACCTCTCTTCATCAGATTCAGCTTTAATAGTAACATAAACAACTTCTTCATCATCATTGGTGTCATCATTAGATGAACCTCCTTCAACAATGTAGCATGCTTTCTTTCCTTTATTCTTGAAATCTCTAAATCTTCTAAAAATTTTCTCAGTCTTATTGTTGTCTTTGTTATCTCTTTTCTCATTATTGTTAGGACAATTAGAAGCTATGTGACAATCTTGTTGCATGAATTTTTTTTCAAAGGTATCTTACCTCTCTACTTTCCTTTACCTCTCGGTAATCTCCTAGCCAATAATGCTTCAAATTCAGCTTCATTATTTTCATCTTCAGCTTACCGGAGTGTGGCATCCAAAGTAACAACCATCTGTGGAATGTATCTAAGATCTTGAATAGAAAACACACAGATGGCATAGATAGGTATCAGTTTTCTAAGCATCTTGCTTGTAACATCTTCTTCATTAATGGTTCCACTAGCACCTCTAATTGCAATAGAAATCTCCTTTAGTCTTGTGCTATATGTAATAATATTTTCTCCTTTCATTTTCATTGATTTAAACTTTCCTCTTAATTATGTAGAGGTTTTGCCTCTTAATCCTATTGATTAGGTTTTCCCTCAATTGCGCTCAGTCGTCCGATCTTCTCAAATGAACTGATTCAATGTATTTGCAACTCAATTAAGAAATTAACCATGCCTCGTGACTTGCACTATTTCTTGGAACTCACAAATTTCTTTTGCCACTTAATCTACATCATTTATTTTGAACTTGACTTTTCATGACCGTAGATCTTGCAATAAACTTCATCTTCATTCTTGGAAACTTCTTGATCTACGTGCCTTTACATTAAATTCATTCTACTCCTTGTATTCAATCTTTGTTTATGCTATGTTCCATGCTCAGTGACTTTGGTGAATATCTTCACTCGACATCTGACTTTTCTCGGTTACCAGTGTTGCTCGGTAACTGACCTTTCTCAGTTGTCAAATTCTTTCGGTGACTGTCTTTGCTTTGGTCAACTGACAAACACTTCACTTGATCGATAACTAGGTTGTTCCCTTTACCGACTTGACCTTTCTGCTTTTACTGACTTAACAACATCAAATGTTAAGTAAGAAACAATTATATCAATAGTTCTTTATCATTTTCTGATCTTTATTTTCTGCCTAATTAAGTTCCTCTCCGATTGATATGGCATCTTAATATAAACCAGAAATAAATTTCTTGACATCAATGATAAACTAACAAATGATATAATCATTCTACTTGCTTGTATTCTTATGAAACTCAGTCTTCATTAGCATTACCATCATTTGGTCATCTTATAGGATTCAAGACATAAATCCCATGCCCATTCTTAGTCCAAATATCTTCCTTATCTACAACTTTCCCTCTTTGTACCTCTTATTTGGCTTCTATGAGATTCATCAACTTACTCTACTCTGTACTTTCTCTATCATGCCTCACATCAACATCAAAATTCTTATCACCATATATTTTCTTTTACACAAGTGATTTACCTTTGTTTCGAGACTTTGGTTAGCAAGAAAGGTCTTATGTTGCTTCACTTTACCCTTCTTGTTATCGGATACTAACTGGTTCTCAGATCTACCTTCAATAGTATTCTTCAGATCCATATTAACCTCTGCATTCTGGTTTCCCAAACAATAAATGTTCACAATGCTTAGATTCCTTGCACTTCTCCCCTCTTCCTCCTTCAAGAGAACCAAAGTAAACTTTTTCTCATCCTTCTCTATTGTGACCAAGTTATTTCTACAATCATGGATAGCTCCCCTATCATATTGTTAAGGTCTACCCAATAGAACATGACAAGCACTCATAGATATCACGTCACACAATACCTCACCTGTGTAAGGCCCAATGTTAAAATTGACTAAACATTGTTATTTCACCTCCACCATATGTTCATCTTGAAAAAAACTTATCCCATAAGGAAAAGTATGTTTAAACCTACTCAAGCCAAGTTTTTGCACCATCTCTTCTGATACCAAATTATTAGTACTACCACTATCCACAATAACCTTACAACATTTGCCTCTTTATTTGTAAGGAGACATAAATAAATTGCTCCTTTGTGTAGGTTAAAATTCCTTATTGCTTAAAATGATTCTCCTAAGCATAAGAGATTCTCCCATCTCAGGTTCTATCATATTCTCTGCAAGTTCATTAGTAGTTTGTTCATCATGTACCATAATATTCTATTTTCCCAAGCTCTTACTAGATCCTTCAAAACATTGAAAATATCTATGTTATATTTCACCACATTTGAAACAAGTGCCTTTTAATTCCTTGCTACCACTTCCTTTCCTAAGTGTCTTCTGATAAGGTCCTCTCCAATGGTCTCTTATCTTTACCATTGTTACTTGTTTGCTTCTCCTTCCCTCTAGGATTACTTTAGCTTCTCTTTAACTTATCTGTTGCCCTCAATGCATACTGATAAGCATCCTCTACTTTATAAATCCTAAAAATACTAAAGTCATCTTGAATATTAAATCTCGGACCATTAATATATCTAGCCACCTTCTCCTTAGATATCTCTCGATGTCCAAATCTGATGGTTATCTTATAAAACTCTTCGGTGTATTCCTTCATAGTCATGTCTTTCTGCTTGAAGTTTTGTAACTTCTTGAAAAAATCCAATTCATAATCCTCAGGAATGAATTTAGTCTTCAATCTAAAAACCATTACCCTCCATCTAGTGATTTTCATTTCACCATACTCTTCTCTATCTTTCTACAATTCTTTCCACCATAAGGTAGCATGACCCTTCAATTTAGTTGTGCTAACCTAACCCTCTATGGATCTCTATATCCTCTAGCTCAAAGTAATCTTCTAATTCACCAATCCAATCTATCAAATCCTCTGTATGCAATGAACCAGAAAAAATAGAAACCTCCATCCTATGGTGTTTACCTACTTGTGTCATAGCCCTCAACAATCTCTCCCCTTCTGCAAGGATCTTGACATCCACAGTCTCAAGATCTTCAACAACTTCCTCATATTTATCCTTAGTCTCATGATTTCTTTGTAATCCAGTCAAATCATTATGGATGTCATTCCTTATTTAATTCTTGAAGTCCTCCATCATTTTCTCTAGTCTTATAGGGTTCATTCTTCTAAGCAACATCTTTCCAATACTCAGGTGCAACTGGCTTAGCTCTGGCTATCTGATTACAAGGTGCCAATTTCCTCTCACTTGGTGATCTATGAGACACACTTGTAGCCTGCCTCCAACTCGATGATCGGTTCACCCTTGGAATGCCTCAACAAAAATTTTATCAACTGACAACAACTCCTATGTGATCCCCTTGTGCAAGTCCTCTGCAATTGCAGGCCAGATCCACACTTTTCCACGCCTCAACAAATTTTACTAGGGCTTCACAAGATCAGGAGCTCAGATCTGCTAACATAGGAACATCAACTTTTCTTTGATACCATCTGACATAGTCATGGCAAGATTTTCCCTAATGGAGATGGTCCAAACTATGCAACACAATTCAACATAGTGGAGACAACTAACTCAGATACAAGAATTTGGGAGTGGTTTTAGATTTCCACATAAAATTTTGAGAAGTGTGAAGTTATGATGCTCAACTATTGGGTCCTCTCCCCTGCATGAAAATTTTTCATTTGAGAAAGTAAAGGTGAAAAGTGTATGCTTTTATTTTTTATGTATGTATATTATAAATATATATTTTGATAATAGGGAAGAGAGGTCAGAAGTGGAGTGGGGATGTGAAGAATGGGTACCTGTGGAGGTTTATGGGCCCCGTAATAGAGCATTCAAGACATCAACACATGTTATTAAAAAGACCAGTTGTAGTGATTAGATGGAATTCACATTGTACACATCAAAATTATTTTATAATATGCATATATTTGTACCCAGGGCCTTTGGCGAGCTAGGTCACCTCGTATCATCTAGGTTTCCTTGTTCATGTTATTTCAAACTAAAATTTTAATCACGGGTTAGTCTCTATTTATGATTTCTAGATTTGGTGTAGGAATTGATTTTTTTGTATATGATATGTATGTATGCTCAATTTATCATGTTCTTTCCCTACATCTTGCATTTATACTCTCTATTTTTTCATGGTCAACTTTTAATTTAATAATGAAGGAATCCTTGCATCCTCATAGTGCTTGAGCCTCCTGGGGTCTATTGTTTCATCTTTCATTCCAATGTATGAAAGTAGTTTAGGTGTGATATTCCTAGTTTGTCCTTTCATCCTAGTGATTCCCCCTTGCACCTATTTTATTTTATCACATTTTGCTGAACTCGACTTGTCTTACATTACCTTTAGTTTTGATTTAGATTTGTCGATATGATTTGTATGTATTTCATTAATAATTATTTACATCATATCATTGCTACATTTCACACATTTAGAAACATTGTCATATAGTGTTTCTTGCTTGGATAATTAAACTTACATGCATTAGGTTATATGTGTAAGCACATATTAACTTTTTCATAGTGTATCTTGTTTTGTACCAACTTAATGTATGTCCATTCATTCATTCAATGTTTAAATAATCAATTTATTAGTATTTTTCATTTTTTACACATTTCCATTTTGTCTTACTTTGTTATGAGTTTCATAACCTTGAGTCCTACCTATAATATACATGTGAGAAGAAGTTGTAGACTTATGGGCTCATTTAAGGGTGTTGATCACGAGTCTTCTATGTATTCCATAGGAATGTTGATGATACCTCTATTCCTACCAATTATATACCTAATATTTTTCAGAATATCTCTTACCATTCTTCTCATGACAAGGATGAATCATTAACAAGAGTGTCTCCTACCCAAGTGCAAAATCTTTCTCATGATTTTGAAAATATTTCTCATGATTTTGAAAATATTGAACAAGGGTTTAGTCAATAATATTCTAATAGTGAGGCAATCCCTTTAGTAGGAGGATTGAGGAAGTTGATTCAAAATGATGAGCATGGAGTTGACTTATTGTGTGTTCTATCTCGTATTATTGATGAAAACCTCAATTCTATGAAAATTTGTGCCAAAGCTCTAACTATTTCCAATCCCAATGTTGATAATTTCATTGATATTCCAAAATCATTACCTAATATGCCTACATACTCCATCTATCATGACTATGTCTGTTCAAAATGTCAATCCTAAACATGTTAGTCTTGGAGGAATTCTTAATCCTAAAATATCTCTTGTGAGTGTTCCATGTATTTCCCCATCCATTTCCCATAACATCTCACATCCTTCATCATCACACATGTCCAATTCCAACATATCTACCAAACTAACCACTAACAACCTTTCTAAAAGTATTACATCCTTACAACAACACTTACTTCCATAACCCAATCCAAATACAACATCCCTACTTGTAATATTTCTAGCCTATCATCCCATGATATCATTTGTTCCATTATCCCTCAATACATGTAAATACCTACCTTAGAGAGATATAATGGAAAAGGTGATCCCTTGACTCATGTTAAGACATTTTAAAACTTGTATAATGACTTCTCTCGTGATCATAGACTTATGGCTAAATTTTTTACCAGGACATTTAGAGATAAGGCCTTAAAATGGTTTTCTTATTTGCCTCCTTATTCTATTGATTCATTTCAAAAAATTGCTAATGCTTTCATTTAACAATTTCAAAATAATATTGATCCTCAAATTTCTTTGACTGATTTGATTCATTGTAAGCAAGGTGTTAAGGAAAAAGTGACTGATTTTATGGGTAGATTCAAATATTTGCATGCTCAAATTTTGTATTGTATGCTGGATATGGATGTTCGCCATATTTTTATTTCTAATTTAAAAAAAAACATTAGATATAAGTTATTTTTTTATGAATGACCTCTTTTACTGGATTGTGCTCAATGCTTCATAATTATTGGCTTTAGGTCAGCCAATTTGAGACATCCAATCCAATGGCTCTAGTTGATAAGAGTGATGCCTCTTAGAAATCATCTTGGAAAAGTTCCAAAATCTCAACAAAGACTTCCTCAAGATACAAAATTATTCAAACATTTTTTATGCACAATGGTAGTTGCATTATGTGTGGCTCTTTTATCATCAATTTTTAAACCATCTCACAATTTCATAGCTCAATTTGAATCTTTTTATAATGTTATGTTAAATTGTATTAATAGTAATATTCTAAAACTTCCTTGTCAAATGATTCAAACCTTCCAAATCATTTCCATCTCCATGTGATCCCAAAGCCTTTTCCAATATCATCATCAGTCTGGCCATGATACTGAGAAGTGTTATCTTTTGATGCATGTTATCCAAGACCTCATAGATTCCAATACTATAACTATTGAGGTGTGAATGATAATATAAATAAATCTGTTGCACCCACTAACCAAAACTCACAAATTTATAACAATTGTTTTCCTTCTCATTCTACCAAAACTATTGACCAAACCAATTTATTTTCTTCTTCTTCCACCCACATTGTTGTGCCTATTCACCATAGTCACATAGAGTTTGATGCTATGTGTAGTATGATGAACAATATTGTTAATCTTATTGACCAAATAAAACCTAAACCCAAACCCAAGTCTAAACTTATGCCTTGCATTACATTTTATCCTAAGGAGACTATTAAATAACCTAATGGCCCTCTTTATATTTCCACAAAAAATAGTGATAGGTTCTCTCTAGGAGTCCTTATTGATTGTATTTTCATAGTGAATATTATAACTAAGGAACATATTTTTCACAAGACAGTTCTATAAAGACTCCTACGGAAAATCCGGTGTGATGGTTAAGACTTTAAATGGTTTTACTTTGCATACCCATTGTTACATCATCCTTCCCTTTGAAGTTTGTAATAAGTTCTTAGATGTCACCTTTGTTTTCATCATGAGCTATGATCAATTCCAAGTGAGACTTGTCCATCCTTGGCTCACTTGCATGGAGTCTATTACTTCTTCCATCCATAAGTGCCTTAAGTTTCCTCATGATGGATAATTTATCATGATAAATTATATCCTCTATGAACCTTTATCAAGTCATGAAAACTTTGACCTTGAATTTTTTTGGGATAGCACACCTAAACCTTTACAACCATGAAAAAACCATTTCTTGCTATCTTACAAAAGACATAAACATCAATTTATATCCAAATTGAGCAAACCTACGGATGACACATGTCTTTGTTTTGGACTTAGATTCCTTGCTACACCTTCTATCCCTCCTATTTATGTTTTTGTTCCACCTCCTATATCCTATAAATGATTAGCATCCTCTATCTCTCAACCTAGTAAATTTTATACCATTCCTCCTCCTAAGGAAGAAAAGGAGCCCATGTTGATTGATCTTAAACCTTCCCAAATATAAAATAAATCCAAAAATAATCAATGTGGTCATGACTACCACTATATATGTCATGCTAGGGCTTATTAGCTTGCTTCCTAAACCACTTCCTCTCCTAAGACACCTCATAATTATTTTATTTCCTTTGATCAACCTATGCATAGCCCAAGGGAGCAAGTCAATCTTAAGAAAATCAAGCTATCTAGACATGATGATTCTATTTTTCACATTAAGGATCCTACTATGATTAATTTAGATGATGAAGATACTTTTGATTATAAAGTTATTTTACTAATGCAAATGATGTTGATCCTAATGATTATGACGATGTGCATGAGGTTATTAAAATTAACCATGAATTATTTGAAATATTTTCCAAGGCATTATCTCTTGCTGCTTGTGACAAAGAAACTAACTCATCATTAGAGCATTGTCCTTATTTGGAAATTGCAATAGCTCCATCTACCATGCTCGACATTTCTCCTCTTGCATGTTGTACAAAGTTCCTAAAAAATATCCAGAAAGAAGGGTTAGTATATGAAACTCTTGAATATCTCTTCTTGTATGATGGATTCATTTTTCATGTTTGTTTTTTTATAACGTTCTTCTCTTGTTTTTTTGTTATACGTTATTATTTAGATTTCTTTAAATGATTCTTATTTCTTTGTTGGCACAAGGTGATAAAGGAATCAAGGAATAAATTTTTTCATGAAATTCCTCTATTTGTATCCATTTCTTCTATATGTTATATATATGTTATGTCGTACATGTTCTATTATTGTAAATGTGTCTTGGTCTTGTTTGATTGGGGATAATGCAAGGCAGTAGCAACCATCATTCATTTTCGGTCTCTGCAATGTTGACCCAAAAATACTTTTGTTTGTATATCTTAGGTGCTCTTCTTCTATTTTTCTCTAATTTATACTACCTTTGGAGGCTGAGGTCAATTAATTACGATTATTCTTGATATACACGAGTTACCACATATGCTTACTTAACCCAGAGTTAGTAGATCATTATGTGCTCTTTATTTTTGTGTGTTCATTTCCCTTGATTTTGTCCTTGTCCAGGGGAAAGTCATAGTGGATATGTGCTTTTCTTTTGGATTCATGTTTGCTACCTTAAAGATATTCATTTTGTTAAGGAATATGCAATTTCTTTAACATGGGGGGCATATACTTCACTCTTTTTTACACATTTTGCACACACCACAAATCTATTTTTAAAATAAGATATTTTCAAATGACTTATTTGATGTATTCCTAAATCCTCTCTTATTCCCTTGCATATAATTTAGCAGGTTCGTTAGGAAAAAAACAATTTCCTTGGGGAAATCCTATTTGTGGTAGATTTAATTGCATATAAGTGGTAGATTTCCTTGCATACAATACTTTGGTTAGTTATCCTTGGATGGGTTGAGTAGAATAACATGGCTTGGTACACCATCAAATCTCTCTCTCTCTCTCTCTCTCTCTCTCTCTCTCTCTCTCTCTCTCTCTCTCTCNCATCTCTCTCTCTCTCTCTCTCTCTCTCTCTCTCTCTCTCTCTCTCTCTCTCTCTCTCTCTCTCTCTCTCTCTCTCTCTCTCTCTCTCTCTCTCTCTCCACATGGCCCATCATAATTTTTATCTTATTAGGCTGGTTTAGTTACGTTTTTTCTCTTGTCATGTGATTGTTTCTTTTGTCTTAGTTTTAGATTGATAAGGACCTAATTCATTTAGGGGATTTGTGTGTTCCTTGCCTCTTTAACCTTGATAAGAGGTTTTTTTATATTCTTTGGTCTAGTTTATCATGAGTATGTAAAAGGTTCATACTCCTGTTAGTGTGGGGGATAAATGTAGTCTCCTAAATGGTAAGTAATGAAATTTTAGTCCTTTGCTAGACCCCATTTTAGTGTCCAAGGCCTCCATGCATTAATTGGTCTTTTTCCTATGTATTTATTTAATTAATATTTAAATATTTTATTACAATAGTGAGCAAGGTTGATTGCACCCTTGGTCTCCTTGGTTTTTCAATGCAACACTCGGGTTTGTGACATGGCTTAACTGCCTCCTATACTTCTATATGTCTATTGGTTGTATAGGGCATTAATAGGTCAATCTTTTGGTGCAGCAATAACTGCTAGTTGTAACAAGTGTTATTAGAGCTTGGTCACAGTTTCAAATCCCTCGCTTGTGCTAGGGGGGATTGTTACAATGGTGAGAAAGGATAATTTCACCCTTGGTCTCCTTTTTATTTTAGTGCGGTGCTTGGGTTTGTGACATGAATTTACCGCCTCTTGTGCTTCTATATGTCTAGTGGTTTTGTATCAGGCATTGACAGGTTGATCTTTTGTTCAACGACAATTGCTAGTTATAATATTTGTCCATTTACCAATTTAATTTACATAAGAGGCCTTCTTTAATTATATGAGTGCCCCTTTAATTAAATTCTCCAATTGTAATTAGTTAATTAATTAATTTAAATACAACCCCTTTATTAATTCAATGTTATCAAATTTCTGTAAGGACCCCTTAATTATGGGTGTGTCCCATTTATTATTTTAATTATTTCCCTCCTCTTGCATATATGCCCTATTTCAAAATTCGTTGGCCATTTTTTATTTATTTCAATTCTAACCCTAATTTCATGTGCATTTTTGGGGTGCTTATTTCGTAATTGGATCCTAATTTAATTTTTGACCCATTTTGCTTGGAACAGGGTGCCTTGCAAGGCACAAGGTGAAATTGGTTTCCATGTACCTTTTGAAGCACCTTATTCCACGTAAATGTGGCTCAAATTTAAATTAGAGAAATCCCTTGGGGTTTTAGAAGAATATTCAAATATTCATCAACTCTCTTCGAGTTTTGAGCCTAAAAATGGATTAGAGAGGTATAAAATCAAGATTACCTCCCTGATTTTGGCATCTACTACAATAATATCAATCCACTAATTCAAAAAATCATTAAAACAATCAATCATCCAATTGAAGGCAATATATTCACATTGATATTCAAGCGTGGAAGACAAGGAGTAAAGCCTAGATCAATGTATTTGAGAAGACATTCATGATCTCCCTATCCTAGATCCAATTTCAAGACAACATTGCAAGCAACTTCATGAGCAGTTCCAAACTTGTTAAGGTATAATATTTCATTCAATTGCTAATAATATAACACTATTCCTTTTTTTTCAATTTCAAGGTTAATTCCTAAATAGGGGTTTGACCAAGCAAACCCCTTTCTCCCAACAAATTTCCTATTTTTTTGTGTGCAAGTGACAAGTGACAAAGATTTAGGATCAAATATAAGTGGATCTAAAATGGTATAGGTGGAAAACATTTCATCAAAATATACCAAGAGTAGGACAACTCTTAGGGCCTTTGGTGAGCTAGGCTTCCCCATACCCTCTAGGTTGCTCTATTCCTGCCATTTTGGACTAAAATTTAATAAAAGGTTAGTCTCTATTTCTGATTTCCAAATTTGGTGCCAAAATTGAGTTTGATATATGTGATATATTTTAATGCTCAATTTATCATGTTTTTTACTTATATCTTGCATTTCTACTTTCTATTTTTGCATAGTCAACTTTCAACTCAATAGCAAAGGAATCCTTGCATCCTCTTAGTGCTTGAGCCTCCTTGGGCCTGGTGGATCATATTTCCTTCCAATGTATGAAATCAATTCAGGTGTGAGCTTCCTAGTTTTTCCTTTCATTCTAGTGGTCTCCCCTTGCACCTATTTTCTTCCATCATAAGATTGCCATTTTATGTTCTTCTTAGTTTGTTATAATACTTTATTGACTGCTTTAAGTGTTATTTAATATTTTATCTAGTTTTTTGTCAATTCCTTTTAAGTGTTTATCTTAATTTCAATTTTGATAATTTCCTTTTAAGTACACTAAGTATCTTGTAATGTTCTACCATGTTTTATGTAAGTTTTATTCAAGTATAACAAGTTTTCTTCAAGTTAACAAAGTGTTGTTGATTGTAGTCACTTGTATAGTTTATGCTTCTAAATGCATTTCAATAGGGTTCTAGGTTATGGTGTTTATCATTCTAAATTTTACTATTTATTCATCCATTGACTTTTATTTCTAAGTTATACTAGTCATGCCTCCATGCACTACTATGATGTTTGAGGCTATATTATTTATGTCATTTAATGTTTCAACATTTCATGGTACATTATGAATGCATGTCTATGATGTTTAAAGATATAATGTTTATAGAAGACTCAAACACATATGTTACACTTAGAATGTGTTGTATAGTATTAAAACATTAATTTGAATAATAGGGATAATGTTTTGAAATTTTATGATCAAGCATCACTATAAACTTTCATGCAACTCTTATAACTTTATATGTAAGCATGTTTCATTACTACTTGATTTCTATGGCTCATTATCTACATATGGAAAATGTATACAAAAATAGATAATGATGTGAAAATAAGGAAAAATATAAGGTTTAATACACATAGGAGAGGAGTTAGATTCCCTTAGATGAGAAAGCTCCACATATTGTTGAGAGCACTCCAACACTTGTTCAAGTTGTGGAGGTTTGTTGATAGGGAGACTCCTTGGTAACCTTCTAAGCTTACTTTAACTCTTCTTAGGTCTCTCCTAGTACCTCTAGGGCTTCCTCAATCCACCCTCTAACACTTGGAAAGAACCAATTCTTCCCCTCCAACCAAGAGTCTACCTATCTTGTCAGGTTCACCATTCTTGTGTTCTACAATAACATTCCTCCCTTAATGACTCCAAGACCTAATCTTAGTTTTGGATTTTTAGGAGGGCCAAGGCTTCAATCAAATCCATTCTTGGATTGAAAACTAGGTTTGAAGCCACCAAGTTGAGCCATTTCTCCATCGCTTCCTTACTTCCTATCTTCTAGGCCTTGTAGCCTTTTCCACCAATTAGGCCTCCTAAAATGTAGGACAAAACTTTTTCAGGGAAAAACCTTCAAAGGACCCCCAAATCTCTTTTGGAAGTTTGTAAGTGAAGAAAAAACCCACAAGGATTTTTTAGGTCTCAGTGTCTGACACTGTCCATACACCCTGTTTCTAGAATATGGCTTCTTTCTTGTTTTTGGACCAGTTTTAGGTCTTTGGCTTCAAAACTTGGTAAGATGATGTCTTGGGAACTCCACCACATCACTGAATACCTGCATAACATCACACATGACATCCATGGCCTTCTTGGCTCATGAAAATAACCTCCTACAATTTAAAGCCATCTGCTACTTGATCTTCCTAACCGGGCTATTCATTCAGCTCACCTAGGGCAAGATCCTAAAAATACTTGCAAGCCCTTTCAGAGCTCCTCCTTCTAAATTATTGAAGCTCCATGGACCTAGTCTCCATCCCCAAGTGTCTGTACAGAACCAATGGTGGAAAGTGGAGTTAGGTCCACATCTTTGCTTCTCAGTCAGAACTGGACAATAAACCGTCTAAAACAAAAGAATTTTTAAACTACAAAAGAAAAGCAACTAAAAAACAAACTACCTACTGAAAGAGCTTTACAAAATGCCCAAAAATGGCCTCCAATGATCAGAGACCCTAATCTAATCCATACAACACAAGAAAAACACCAAATCCTTCAATGTTGCTGCTCTTTCATTCAAAAATGCTCTAGGCTCCAAAAACACAGAATCCGTACAATGTCCTTCCACTCCTCAATTTAGGGTTTTCCTGCCTTATATATGCTTAGCACACATGTTCCACTCCTTGGATGGGTGCAAAGACAATTTTAAATTCGAAACCCTCTACACAACAAAATGTTGTCAGCAACTTTTAAAAGTTGCTAATGTTGCATAACAACATTTTTACATTTTTTGCAACTTACACTTTTTAAGTGTTTTTCCACCAATCTAACTTATCTAACCTTAGCTAAAACAGCTAGGGTAACCAAGGACCCTAAGAATCTCTATGACATCACCCTGACATTTGATGACATCATCAAGTACAATTCACTAAATAGAGCCAAAAAGAGCTATTTTCTCATGACATGAAGCATAAAATGAAACCTACCTAAAACACTCTTGGTCCACATGACCTTATGTATTTACATTTACCTATAAGAGGGTCTTTCACATACTTACACACCCCAAAATTTCATGAGACCACCAACTTACTGGTTTCTCAAGGGTGCTCCTGCACCATACTACCAAGGCTAAGAACTTAAGTCACCTCCGGGGATAGGAGTTTGGGATTAATGCCTTGCTTCTTAAACTCATTCTCAGCTACCCAAGTAGCCTCAGCTTCTGACTTGCCTGCCCACTAAATGAGGTGCTCCATGTATGTGCCCTTCCTGGTCTTTTTCTTCACCCGAGAGTCCAAAATCTTCACTGATATTGGTGCTGGTGCAGGGTTAATCTGAACATCTACTGCTATTGCTTTACTATCTGACTATAACCCAACATCTACTAGTGTAGGTCCTTTATACTAGACTAAATCCTACACATTGAAAATAGGAGACATTGCCAAATCTGATGGCAAGTCTAGTTTATAGGCATTGTGCCCAAATTTTGCAAGAATCTTGCAAGGACCAATCCTCCTGATTTGGAGTTTGGTGGGGACTCCCTTCTGCAACCTAGACTTGTTGAGATACACCATCACAAGATCACCCACAACAAACTAAAGATCCCTTCTTCCTTCATCAACTTTGGCTTTTAATTTTTGTGTAGCCTCTTGGAGTTGCTTCTTCACTTGATCATGAACATCCTTCATGGATTGAGCAAAATATTCTGCATATGCACTCCTTCCTTCTACATCTTCCAAGTTTCTTAACTCCAACACACCTCTAGGGTGCAGCCCATAAACTATTTCAAAGGGGCTTTTACCTGTTGCCCTATTTGCACTGTCATTGTAGGCATATTCAACCTATGGTAACATCTAATCCCACATCACTCCATACTCCTTTGTCAAACACCTAAGGAGATTTACTAGCACTCTATTTATCACTTCAGTCTAGCCATCGGTTTGGGGATGGTAGGCTGACCCAAATGATAGATTGGTTCCCAACCTTAACCACAAGGTCTTCCAAAAATGACCCATGAATTTGACATCTCTATCAGATACTATGCTGATGGGTAGACCATGTATCTGGACCACTTCCTTAAAGAACAAATGTGCAATATGACTAGCATCATGGGTGGTTTTGCAAGCAATGAAATGGCTCATCTTGCTAAACCTATCTACCACCACAAATATACTATCTAGACCAGTCTTAGTTCTAGGCAACCCAATAATAAAATCCATACTAATGCATTCCCAAGGCCTATTAGGAATGGGCAAGGGCTAATACAAACCTGGATTAGATGAGATACCCTTAGCTTTTTGGAAAATCAAACATTGCTCCACATACTTCTTGATGTGCTTCTGCATCCTAGGCCAATAATAGAACCTTTGCACTAGTTCTAGTGTCTTATTTAGGCCAAAATGCCCACTTAAGATGCCATTGTGTTTTTCTTTAATAACATTCTCCCTCATAGATCCCTTGGGAACACATATCTGCCCTTCTCTAAACAAGAGATCATTCTAAATTGTATAGTCTGCAAATTGAATATGCAAATGGTTCTTGAAGTCTTTACATACCTTGTATGCTTCTGAGAAGTACTCATCACCTTCATAAAGCTCCTTGAAGCTTTCTATGCCTATACTTTGCATGTGCACTTCTTGGACTGTCAAGAGTCTCCTACTCAAAGCATCAATGACTTTATTCAACTGCCCTTTCTTATGTTTTATAGTAAAGGTATAGGCCTACAAATATTCCATCCATTTAAGGTGTTTGTTGCTCAACTTCTCCTGAGAATTGATAAAACTCAGCTTTATTGTCAGTATAAACTACAAATTCCTTTGGCAACAAATAGTGCCTCCATTTTCTTAAGGCTTGTACCAATGCATATAACTCTAGGTCATAAGAAGAGTACCTCTTCTTGGCCTCATTCAAA
>MU227069.1:3249009-3273779 GCA_018584345.1 Thuja plicata
TATATATATATATATTATTGCAAATGAAATCAAATCATTCCCCAAAGAAAGTAGAACTACAATCACAATAGAGGAAAGAAAACATAAGAGTTACAAAGAAGAGTCTTTTCAGACCACAACATGGAGACCAAAAAGAATCAGTGCTACCATGTCACAAATCCAAGCGGGCTACACAAGGAAAAAATTTACGAACAATAACACAGATACAACATAACATGAAAACAACATATAGAACAATAGAGATACATATAGAGGAATAGTAAAACAGGTTCGATTCCTTTATCACCTTGCACCAACAAAGTAACAAGGGTCGTATAAAATAATCTAACAAACATTTAGCAAACAGATTACAGGAGAATCACAATATAGCATGCAAACACATAAAAGGATACCATGGAGAACAAGCCAGTCAAGCACATCACCTACTCTCCCCATCTCAGTATATCTCATTTAGGGAAGGTGGGAAACTCACAAGAGGGACTATATCCAACAAGTAGGAATGATAGCCAGTTCCAAACAAAGATCCTCTTGAGAATCGTGATGTTCGATGCTTGGTGTAATTATCAATTGTGTTGAAAGCATATTAGGTAAATCAATATCAATATCAATAGTCTCATATTCATCATTAGCACCAATAGGATCATCAAGAGTATCTTCTTCATCAAGATTAATAAAAATAGAATCATCATAATCATTCATCTTAATATCATTATTAACATTAAATTCTTCCAACACATCATGCATAGGCTAGTCAAAAGAAGGTAAAGAAATTTGAAGAATAGAGTTATGTGCCTTAGCTTGAGCCTGACACTTCTTACGACGTTCATTGGCAATATCGGTTATGTTTTTTCTTGTTTGAAATATGTTGGGAACTAGGAGGAACAACAACCGGTTCCTTCATAGGTTCTATAGGATGATTAGTAGGATTCTCAGTAGGTTGAAAAACAACACTGGGAGCTTGATTAATAGAACTAGAAGCAATGGATAAAGGAGTATGGAAGGCGCAGGCAAAATACCACGGTTAAGATCCATCTAAGGCATGCTTAACTTAATAATCTTGCGATGTTTATAGGCTTGATATGAGCGAAAAAGGTTATCAGGTCAAGAAGAACATGAATTAGGTAATGAAGGCCAAAATAAGTCAAGGGTAGCACAATCCCTAGGCCTAGAAGGTTGATATAAACTATGATTAATTGTTTTCACTTCTTCATCATGAATGAACTTAATACACTTATGAATAGGAGAAGCAATGACATGCATGGCAGTCAACCAAGGCAAACCAAGCTTAACTTGAAACTGATCAGAAGTAAGGACAACAATGAAGGTAGTGTCCACAACTTTACCAAAAAGTTCAACAGGCAAGTTAATAGGTCAAAATGATGGACAGAGAAAAACATTACAAGTTTGGATCCACACATTAGATGTATTATAACAATCACGTTGTAAGTTCTACATAAAAAGGTTTTCATCTGCAATGACATTGACTAAGGATGTAGGATCAACAAGAAAACCACGTGTAGGTATCTTAGCAATCCTAGCATAAATGTAGAGGGGACCATCATGAGATTTAATATTCTCAGATTCATCAAAGGTGATCGAGAGTTCCCTAAGTCTTTTATTCTTAGGTTGTTTTTGAGGTATAGGTTGAGGTGGAACTTGAAGTTGAGGTTGAGGCGAAGGAACTTGAACAGGAGGTTGAGATTGAGGCTAGGGTGGAGATACAGGTTGAAACAAAACAACATGCTCCACATGGTTAACAATATGATTGAGATCATCCATCTTTGAATCATGAACAATATCCACAGAAGATGGCTAAACAATGGTATTAGTATCATGTGTAGGAAAAGGATTCATATAGATTTGGAGGTTCTTATTAGGAGAAGAGACATATTTATTCCCACTACCATCAAAATTATCAACAGATAAAGCATAGAATCAATCAAGTCTTGAACCTTATGTTTTAGAGAATAACACTTCTCAGTATCATGGCCATTCTCACGATGATATTGACAAAAGGCTTTGGGATCAAAGGATTTGGATACCATCATAGTAGGAAGAAGAGGTCGAATAGGAGGAAAAGTAATCATATTAGCATTCAACAACTTACTCATTATAGAATGCAAAGATTTAGAAAGAGGAGTAAATTTACAATTCAGAAGAAAAGAAGTGGATGCAGAAGTTGAATTTTTCGATGCAATAGCAACTTGATTAGCAACTGCATTTTCTTGCTTATTTATCCTTACATATTTGTTAGGTTTGTGAAACTTGTTGAGATTAGGAGCAACATCACTCTTATCAACTAGAACAGGAGCCATTGGAGTGTTGCTCTCAAATTGACTCACTTGTAATTGATAATGATGAAGCGATGTACAAAGTTGTTGAAAAGAGGTAAATTCAGTAAGCATAATCTTATCTCTAATATCCTTTTGAAAATTTGAAATAAACATATGTTGAATATCAATATCAGGAACAAGATAAGAAATTTGAGCATACAAATGCCTAAATCTACCAATAAATTCAGTCAATTTTTCTTTTGTATTTTGTTTACAATGCATCAAATCAGTTAAGGACTCTTGTAGACCAATGTTATTTTGGAATTTTTGGATAAAGGCATTAGAAGGTTTTGGAAAATAATCAATAGAATAAGGAGGCAAGGAACAATACCAATTCAAGGCCTTATCATGAAAATTTCTAGCAAACAACTTGGCTAAAATCCTATGGTCATGAGCATAGTCACTACAAAGGATTTGAAATGTTTTAACATGAGTGACAGGGTCTCCCTTACCATTGTAATTCTCAAGAAGAGGCACATCGGATTGCTGAGGGATAGGAGTATGAATAATGTCTAGGGATAAAGGACTACCCATGTCACATGTAGGAATACTAAACTTGGATTGAGTTAAGGACGCAAGTTGTTGTTTTAAAGAGGACACAGTTTGAGCCAGACTAATCATTGTGCAATCATTAGAGGAAATATGAGGCATAGAAACATTAGGAACACTAGGAAAAGTGTAGGAAGCGGCGGGAATGGAAGACACAACCGGTGGAACACTTGGAACCACAGTTGGAAGAGGGTTAGAATAGGTAAAAGGAACACTATGGTAAGAAGGATGTGAGGTAGGTAGAGACACCGGTGGAACACTCACATGAAGAGATGGAAGTGGAAGATTCAAAGCTAGAGGATTGGAATATGGAAGAGATGTAGTCACTAAAGGAGGAGCGTAATTAGGAATGCTAGGTAAAGGAACAGAAGAAGGTTCTACACTAGTGACATGAGGAGTGAGTCCTAGATCTTGAGATTCTTGAACTAAAGATTTGACAATTAAATTCACAAGATGAGTGATACCACAAGTGATTAACACCTTGATCAATATCATGAAGGAATTTCTTAAGGGCCTCTATAGCTTGAATATAATCTTGATTATGGTTTTCTTGAATAAGCCAATTTCTCATTTTATCAAGTTTAGTTGAAAGTTTTTGGACTTGTTTAGGAGGAACTCTTAAAGCATCATCCTCATCATGAGATGAGTGAGAAGAGTTATGCTCCGTAGAAGGATTTGAATTATGAGTGATTAAATTGTCATCCGGGATCCTAAGGAAAGGAGAGGAAGACACAGGATCAAAGGAACCCATAAGTCTGCGACTTCTAACCGAAATATTATAAGTAGGACTAGAGGTAGTAACGCTCAGACACCAATGAAATGAAAATGAACTAAATTGGGAAAACACAAGGTATGAACAAATAAATGTATTTTTATTTTTGCTTTATATGATTTTTTTTTTTAATTTTTGAAATGTAAATGCAAGAACATAAAAGAAGGCTAACTAATATGCATGCAAGATCTAACATGAAATGTAAATCTAACACCACAAAAGAAAGAGTTGTTGTAAGTGGGTTCACCAAAATGTAAAGAGTAAATATTTATTTAGGATGAAATGGGCCAAGAGACTTGTACATCTAAATAATATCCTTTACATATGAAAAGTTGGGGAAGGTAAGATTCTCCTCTTAATCCTAAATTCACAAAGTAAAGATCCAAATTGATTAACCACAATAAAATGGTCAATGCACAAATGCATCAATCGATTAGAAATAAGAAGAAAGAGGAAAACCTTACATTCCATTTTGGAGGAGAGTGTGTAATATATCTGAAAAGATTAAAAGCTTAATTGAAATAAATTGAAGAGAAATACTAACCTCAAAGTATAGGAGATCTGGAAATCGTTGTTTTCTGGTGTCTGTACTGAGGTTCTAGAAATTCTACAACCTACGCTTGCCTGGAAACACAGAGACAAAGAAAATATAGAAATTGTTTTCTTTTCTGAGCAAGGTTGACCTTGACCCAAATACGGGGGCACAATTGTATCCCTTTATGTTGACCTTGACTTGCATTGCTCCGATGGAAAATCTGTTCACGGATCCCTAATGTTTGCCAAAAAGGGTATCCAAATCAGCTCTGTAATTTGTTGTTTCGTACTTGTACCTACAAGAAAAAATGATTTTTTGTTGTTTAGATGGGGGGTTTGCCTTTGTCAAACCCCAGTTTTGGAATTAAACTTGAAATAGAATAAAAATTGCAGTAATAAACAAAGTAAATAGAACAATTCACCTTGCTTATGTTGAAACCCTTGTGGAGGATTCAAATCCTTGAATCCACAAGTATGGATACTCCAAATGGATGTAGAATTGTAGGATGTCTCAAATCAATTTCCTTTAGATCTTCAACACCAATCTTGAATGGATCTTGGAATAGGAAGAAGCTTGAATGGATATGGATGGAGAAATCTTCAACAAGAGGGTTCCATAGAGCTTTAATCCTTCAATGGATACTAATGGATCTCCTTGATGAATTGAATCTTGAATGCTTGAATGCTTGAAAGTAGATGATCACTTTGATATATTATGCGTAGATGATCCTCAAAAATGAGAGGAGAAGGCTTCCTTATATACTAGTCTAGGGAAAAAACTTCTAGAGAGGCCAAAATATGAGAATTAAATTCCAATTAGGCTCATACCCCTAGAAGTGGACCTATATTAAATATATTTATAAGAGTCACCCCTTCGAAGCTTGAAACAACCAACCTCGAAGCGGGAAATAATTATTTCCAAACCCCGACATCTGGAAATATTTGAAATTTTAAATTTAGACCCTGGGTCAGGGTTGAGGTCAACCCTAACCTAGATCAGGGTTGAGGTCAACCTTGACCTAGGTCAGGGTCAAGGTTGACCTTGACCCTGAGGTTAAGAACCTCAAAATCTTAGACCAAGATACCAGAAACAGGTAGGAGAGAAGTGGAAAATAGGGCAGGATAGGGGAAAAACTAGATCCAAGTCAAAGACCCATTCAAGGTATTTGACATGACCCCAAACCACTTACTCAGAGGGATAAACCAGTCCTAAATAGAAGTGCTTCCATTTTATGATGATACAATAACCAACATGCCCCAGAAAGATGCAGATATCCTTCTGTTTGGCTGGAGTAGGCAAGTTCATGATGATTTTAATTTTAGTTGGATCTACCTATATTCCCTTAGCAGAGATGTAATGACCTAACACAACACTTCCTGCATCATCATGAAGTATTTATCACTGTTGAGGGATAGATTATGCTCCTCACACCTGGTAAGAACTTTGCCCAAATTGACCAATGCCTCCTCATAGGTTTCCCCATAAGTTGTAAAGTCATCCATGTATATTTCCATGCAATCATGGGAGATATCAGCAAAAATGCCAATGACCGCTCACTGGAATGTAGTTGGAGCATTAAAAAGACCAAAATGAAGTATAGAGTAGGAAAATATTCCCCAAGGGAAAGTGAATGTGGTTTTCTCCTATTCTTCAGGAAGGATTTTGATTTGGTTGTAGCCATTATCTCCATCCAGGAAAGAAAAATAACACTTTCCTGCTAAGGAATCTAGGACTTGGTCAATAAATGATAGGGGAAAATGGTCCTTCTTGGTGGCATTGTTAAGTTCCCTATAGTCGACACATATTCACCACTTTCCTCCTTTTTTCAGGATAATGACTAAAGGTGAGACCCATTGGCTATCAAAAATGGGGTAGATGAAACCGACATTAAGAAGTTTTTGCAACTCTATTTTGAATATCTCTCTTAATGCATAGTTTATACACCTATAGAATTGTCTGACGGGAGGTTTTTATTCTTTTAGGAAAATCCTATGAGTACATAGCTTAGGGTCCAAGCCCTTCATATCTGAATAGTCCCAGGTGAAAGTTGTGGTATTGTCTTTCAATAATTTGGCCAAAGATGTCTGTTGCTAGTTGGTAAGTTTGATATTAATATATAAGCAACAGTTAGGGGAAACTTCCAACTATTTTGTGAGTTCTACCATAGAAACATCTATTAATGGAGGTGATTGGACCTCATGGGGTATAAATTGGTGGTAGAGTTTCTTGGATGTAGCCTACAGGAGATGGAGGTAAAGTGCAATCAGGGTACAAAGCTTGCAAGGAACAATTATGGGGGCTGAGACAGTTAATGGAATTTGAATCTTGACCATACTAGTTTTGCAGAATGTTGGTGATTACTGTGTCCTCCTCATGTAGTTGTAGGAAAGGATCCCTTTCTAACATCATGAGTTGGGATACTGAGTTGACTACCTCAGCCTCCTCCCTAATGTTAGGCCAAATTGGTGAGCCTAAATCCATTTGTGGTTGTGCTAGCGGGTATAAGGCTAATGAATTAGTATTTTGACCATTATAAATGGTCATACCGCTTGATTTGCATCCTATAAAGACATCAATAGTGGCTAGCCAAGGTCAACCAAGAATTATGAGATAGCCTCCTAATGTGGCTTTAGGCGAGAGGATCATAAAGTCTACAGGGTAAGACCAGGTTTCAAGGTCAACAACTATATCCTCTACTACCCCATGGAGTTTGACTGTAGAACTGTTTGTGAGCTACAGGAAAGTGGGTGATTCCTGGAGGTTAGTGATTTTGAGTTGCTACTGATGTTGTTAGTCATGACATTTATGGCAGTTCCTAAGTCTATCAAAGCATTTTTTATGGTTGTCTCATTGGTGGTAACTTCAACAACTGGGCTACCTGGGTCAGAATACTTAGGGACCACTATTTTGCCTAGCATGATATCAGTAAATTTCCCTAGGACATGGACTATCTAGGGGTCCTTCCGTTTATGACCAATATTTTAAAGAAGGCCTCCTTGATAGCCTTTCCATATGTGGGGACATCCTTTATTAATTGAAAAAGTGGAATTTGAACATTAATGTTCTTAAGTTGATCTAGATTGTCAAAAGCTACATCATCTGTATGCTTAGAGTGATCATTGTGCAAACTTTGTCGAAAGGGAGGTGGATCTGGCTGAAATGTTTCTGGTAATATTGTCGGGCCTATTGGAGTGGACTCTGGAGTAGTTTGAGGAATTAAATCTTTTAGAGTTACTTCAGTTATAATAGGAGGTGTTGGAAGAGTAGTGCCTAACCATAAATGGATGTCATTGATTGCGTAGGCAGGGTATTGGTTTGGGTCAATGAAATATACGTTTTGCTGAGGTGCTGGTGGCCTATTATTAGGATTTAGATGAGGTTGGGTAGGGAGTTGAGTAGGATTAGGGGGTTGTTGTAGTGGCTGTAGGAGGTGGCAAAAGTGCTTGCTGGTTTGGCCATTGTAGACCTCCCCACCACTGAGGGTTTTGTTTTCAATTCCCTTGTGGAGGTTGCCAATTCCCTTGGGGTTGTTGCCAATTCCCTTGGGGCTGTTTCCATTGAGGACTTGGGTAAGGATTCCACTGAGGTTGCAGATTATTCCAAGGAGGGTATTGATTATTCGTAGGTGGTTTCCATTGATTACTATAAAATGGACCATTAAAAGTAAGAGGGTCCTGAGGCATCTCTTGTAGTTGAACCCATGGTCTTCATTATGCAACAAAGAATACTTTCTCATCATCTCCTTCAATTGGCTTGTAATCAGTGGGTACTTGTGCAGTTTCCATGTTGGCAACCAACTTGTAACGACAATCTCTCTTCTTATGTCTACAATATGGACATAATTTTGTCAGAATAGCTTCGGCCTCCTCATGATTCTTTTTTTACTACATTGTGTCCAACTGGGTAGCCATGTTATTGATGATGTCCTGCTTGAAGTCAGACAGAAAATGTGTGGTTTCTGTCTGAGAGGCCCCCGTGCCATTAGTTTTGCCTGTTGTGGACCTATATCCTCTGCCCTTTTTTGTCATAGCTCTTGAGTAATTGATATCACCCCATGTAGATTAGTTGATATCTCCCCTGACCATTAGATCTAAGGCTTTAGTGCATCCTTCATTTATACCCCGTAAAAAGATAAGTTTTTGGGACTCCTCATTGAGCTACTAATGAGTATTTTTCTACAAGATGAATAATAATATTGACATATAATCCTCTAGACTTTCATCCTCCTTCTATTTCATCTTGAAGATGTCATCCCCTCTCATATCATTTCCCCTACAATATTCTTTATACTTCATCAAGAATGCTACCTTCATTTCTTCCCAATCATGGACAACATCCTAACCTAAGCCCATAAAACATCTTAATGTAGACTCCTTGAGAGTTGCAGGAAATAATTTGAGCCTATGGGCATTCGTGTTGTAGTTGTAACTATGACAAAGGATGTCAAATTCAAAGAGAAAGGTATCTGGATATTTGGTCACTAGGCCATAAAATTTGGGAAGCGCTGAAGAGGGAATATTCTTGAGGTTGTGATTATCATGTTGGGCAGTAATGGGAAATGGAAAGGTAGGGGGGTTTTCCATCCTAGAAAGACACTGAGGGAGTCCTTGCAGTTGGTAAATTATTAGAGGTAGTGGATTTTCTTCTCGATTATCTAGGTATTGGATTCAGAGATTGGCCAAGGCTTCTTCTGCAAACAGATTAAACTCAAGTTGATTTTCTAGAAGGTGAAATTTCAGTGGATCACCTTCGGAAGATGATGATGACGATGGTGATATAGGAAGGTTTAAAATTGCATCCATGAATTGACCCTCCTCTTCATCTTCTTCTGGTACAAAGATATCTCCTAAATGGTTTTTGGGGTAGTTTGGTAAGTACCTTCCTAGAGTGTCTACTCTTCTTCTATGCATACAGATAAATGAAATATTGCGGTGGTGGAGTGAAAGAATTTTTGATAGTAAACTCTATTTAAAAAGGATGTACATGCTTGAATTGAATTCTACAAATGACTGAGTAAAAGAACTTGGCTCGTCACTGTCCCCAGCAATGGGGCCAAAAATGATCGGTTCTATTAAGGTATCAAAAAATTAGGCAGTTACCATGACCTAGGGATTGGACATCTGATTGAGCAACTATCCTCCTTTGTAGAAACTCATTTAATTTATCAACCCAGGGAGGTATTACTTGAAATGGTCCAACAAAATATATGCACCAAGGATTCTTATTCAGACCATGCTATGGCTGCAGGAAACAAATTGCTTTGAAAGGAAACTATTCTATAGCTGCAGGAAACAAATTGCTTTGAAAGGAAACTATTCTATAGATGAAAAGAATGCTGGAAAGGAAATGAAAAATTGAAAGAACTTGAAGGAACAATATTACTTGGAAATATAAAGACTTGAAAACACAATTATAATGCTTCAACAGTTTTGCCTCTTTGGTTGCAGGAAGTACTGGACTATCCTGTGGCTTTGGCTGCAGGAACTGTGTTAACACTAGAATTATGATACCAATATGTAGGAAACTTAAACTATATGCAAATGATCCTAACTAGCTAACACAAATTACTCACCAAGTGTGCCCCCTTGAGTGAGTATCCAAAACCGATTATACTAAACTAAAGATTAACACTTCATTTGCTATTGATTAAAAATGAAAATTACAATTCAACTGTAAAGTAACAGAATGTAAACTATAACAGATAACGCCCTCCTTCTCACGCAAGAGCAGGGCTTTATTTAAAGAATAAAAAACATCTAACTGCTATCTAATCACGCCATAGAGATAGGCTGAGCTTTTATTACAATCCTATTAAACATGAAAGGAAACTATAAAATTGGAGATATAATAGATCTAGGAAAGAGGAAAGAACTATTTTTGACAACAAATCTAACTTCCCACTCTCTCCTAGATTTCTTCAAAGAATTCATTATGCTGTCTCGGTCTTTTCTTTACCATTACCACCTTGATCACCTTGGATCCACTTGCTGGTGTTGCACTTGAGGTTTCTCCATGTGCACCTGCTGTAAGACCAGGTTGAGCATCCAACACATGTGCACATTTTACCTGGTCAAGGTGACGGTTGCTAAATTGACGCGCTGCACTCCAGATGTTACAATAGAGACATTCATGATAGAAAACACCAAAATATGCATACATCATTCATATTTAAACATCTAATTCATTTCAAAGATACATAACCATAATTCCAAAGTTAGTAGTATAGAATTTTCATCCAAGCATAGCGTATTTAAGTGTCTTAACCATAACATAGGTCTGGTGGCAACATGCTAAATAATAGAAAATATGAGTAAAAAATATTTGGACAAGTATAATGAAAGCAGGGAAAAGATCTTAGTAAAAGCTATCCTAGGGCTTCTAAAATATGGTATCAATATGCCTTATCACTCCCTACAAAGATGTTTGAGTCATCATGCTTCATTTTTTTTAACCTTTTCTAATCTCATATTCTTGGAAACCTTTGGAGCCCTTTTATTTTAGAACCCAAACCCTATTTTAAATAATATTTCTCATCTTCTAATGCTTCACTCTCCCTTTTACTATTAAATAAAATACAAAGGAAGCTTCCTTCAACCAAGAGGCCAATTTGTGGATCTCTTCCTTGTATAGATTGTAACTATATTTTTGGACTAGAAGAATCTTCTTGATGCAGGAGCATCCTGGGTTGCCTTGCTATCCTGCTCATCTTTGTTCATTTTGCTAGTAAGTGTCGAGTTGTAGTTCTTGGCGAGTTGCAGTATGTGCCAAGTTGTCTAATGTTGGTTGAGTTCCTATGTGTGCCAAACTGTCCAGTGTTGATCGAGTGTTCCTTGCTATGCTGAGTGAACCTGATGCTTGATTTCACTTTGACCGAGTTTTTCTGTGATTGGTTTTTGTTGGAGCTGACTTATTTATTTAATTTATGGTTATGCATTTAATATTTGGATCTTGTCTTGGGATGTGTGGGGACCGTTGGTGGTCGACCTTCCTTTGTAATTGTTTAGAATCTTTTGTAGGCCATTTTGGCAAGTATAAATAGGGATGTCTATGTGTAGGTTAGGTAGCTGCAAGTAGAACAAGTAGATAGCAGATGATATGAGAAGTTATAAGATAGAAAAGTCTATATTTTCATAATGTTGTTGGCCGTAACCCAGAAGACCTCATAGCTGGGCATGTATTCTGTAATTGGATGAATCAATAAAATGAATATTGTTATCCCTTCTCTCCTTGGTGTTGTTCTTTGTGTTGTTTACTTCCATTGTGTTTACTCTACAAGGTGACTGGATAGTTGGGTGTGCCTGTTGGCCCTGTCCATTCCTATCTGCCTTGCGCCAGGTGGTATCAGAGTGAAGTTTTTCCTTGGTAGATTGGATCGTGTAGAACCTTGAGTTGGATTTGGTTGTAGGGTGGCAGATCTGTGGATTTGAACTATAACTTGTAGAGGGTTATGATCTTGCAAGAACCCAAAGATGGTTCGAGGTAGAGGAAATGCTGATAATTCCATAATGGACATGTTGAAACAAATTGCAACCAAATTATATGTTGTGGAGATGGCCTATAGGAGAGGAGCGCATCTTGATGATGTGAGTGATGATGAAGGAGTGGAACCAAATCCAGAGCCTGAGGAAGATCAAGATGAGGAAAGATTGTTGAGAGTATTCACTAGGGCACATTCAAAGCCCGTTGTTAAAGTTATCCCTTATGATGGAAAGTTGGATGCTAATTTTATGTTGGATTGGATCTCTGATATGGATAAGTTCTTTGAGTTTGAAAGCACTCTTGATAATAGGAAGGTGAAAATTATAGTCACTATGTTGAAAGGTCATGCCTCACTATGGTGGGAGCATTTGCAAACTGATAGACAAATGAGAGGAAAGGAAAAGATCAGAACTTGGTTGCAAATTGTGAACAAGGTGAAGAATAAGTTCCTTCCTACTAATTACCAAGTTAGATTGTTGAGGAAGATGCAAAACCTTAGACAAAAGGACATGATTGTGAAGGAATACACTGAGGAATTCTATAGATTGGACATCATATTTGGACATGTGGATGACGAGGTTGAGAAAGTTGCAAGGTACCTGAATGGATTGAGATTCGGAATTCAAGATGAAATAAGTTTTGTGAAACTAGATAGTGTGGAAGAAGCATATAAATATGCCTTGAAAGTTGATGAGATCTTGACAAAGAAGTATGAATAAAGATAGAGAGGTCAAGGTGGTAGATTCCAGAGAGGCAGAGGTAGATCCTATGGTGAAGGTGGTAGATCTAATAATTTGGCACAAGATAAGGGAAAATCTAAGTGGAAAACTAAATATAAAATCAAGACCGAGTGGAAAGGTGGTAGTTCTTACCAAGGAGGTACTAGTTCCTACCGAAGAAGAGGTAGAGGTGATTTTAGTGGTAATTGTTTCAGATGTGGAAAAGAAGGGCATATATATTTTGAGTGTAGACACTCTAATGGAAATGGACAAATTCATAGAAATGTTGTGGTACAAGAGGATCTTAAGGGTTCCCCAAGTGGACTTGAGGCTAGAGAAAACCTGATGGTAAGAAGAGCTTTGTGTAATAACTGAGTGGAAGAAGAACCTATTATGAGGAGAAGTCTTTTCAAGACCAGATGTAAGATGGTAGGAAAATGTTGCAAAATGATTGTTGACAGTGGAAGTTCAATGAATTTGGCATCAGAGGAGCTGGTTACAAATTTGCAATTGCAGAGGTTGAGACACCCTAAACCCTATCATGTTTCACAGATCAAGGATGAGCATTATTTGTTGGTAAGTGAGCAATGTGTTGTGAAATTCAAGATTGGAAATTACTTTGATGAATTTCTATGTGATATTATGCCTATGAATTATTTTCATATTTTTTTGGGTAGACCTTGGCAATATGATAGACATGTTGCGCATGATGGTAGATTGAATCAATATACTCTTTGGGTGAATGGGAAAAAGAAAACATTGTTACCTTTGATTGAGGTTCTAGATGAGATAAATTGTACTACTATGAAGATTTTCATGGTTAATGGAAAGCAATTTGAGAAAGAAATGAAGAAGAGCCAAGTATGTTTTTCTATAATCCCTAAGAAGCCAAGTTATGGTAGTAATGGCCGAGTGATAGGGTATAGTAATGGCCGAGAAATAAAAGACAGTGGAGACCGAGTGCCAGCAAAAATTCAAAACTTGCTGAATGAGTACAAGGAGATTGTTACAGAGGATATTCTTGATGGTTTACCACCAGTGAGAAGTATAACTCATTGTATGGATCTAATTCTTGGAGCTAGTTTTCCGAACAAAGCACCATATAGATTGACACCTACTAAGAATGAAGAACTTAACAAACAAGTGCAGTAGTTATTGCGGAAAGGTCTGATCAAAGAAATCTTGAGTCCATGTGTTGTACCTGCTATATTGGCACCTAAGAAGAATGGAGAATGGAGAATGTGTACTGATTCTAGAGCTATCAACAAGATAATAGTGAAGTATAGGTTTCCTATGCCGACGATGGATGACATAATGGATTGTTTGAGTGGAGAAAAGTATTTTACCAAGATTGATTTGAAGAGTGGCTATCATCATATTAGAATCAGAGAAGGTATGAGTGGAAGACTACTTTCAAGACAAAAGAAGGTTTATTTGAGTGGTTGGTTATGCCTTTTGGTTTGACTAATGCACCTAGTACTTTCATGAGGTTGATGAATGAAGTTCTCAAGAGATTTTTGGGTAAGTTTGTGATTGTTTATTTGGGTGATATTTAGATATTCAGTAAGACTAAAGAAGAACACCTTGAACAAATTAGACAAGTGTTGCAAAGAATGAAGGAGGAAAAGCTACTGATTAATCTGAAGAAGTGTTCCTTTATGCAAGAAGATATTATTTATTTATGATTTGTGATTTCAGCTGATGGTTTGAAAATGGACCCTGAGAAGGTTAAAGTAATTCTGGAGTAGCCTACATCTGAGAATGTGGGTGAGGTAAGATCATGTCATGGTTTGGCTAGTTTCTATAGAAAGTTCATTAATAATTTCAGTTCTATTTGTAATGCTATGACTGAAACTATGAGAGGAGATAAAAATGATTTTAAATGGACACATGGAGGTGACAAGAGTTTTGAGACTTTGAAACAAAAGGTTGTCGAGTTACCTATGTTAGCTTTGCCTAATTTCAATAAGGTATTTCAAGCTATGTGTGATGCAAGTGGTAGTGCAATAGGAGCTGTGTTGAGTCAAGAAGGTAAACCCATTGCTTTCTTTAGTGAGAAGTTGAATGATGCTAAAAGGAAGTATTCTGTGTATGATCAAGATTTTTATGCATTGTTCAAGCTTTGAAAAAGTGGAGACATTATTTGATTCCTAAGGAGTCTGTGTTGTATATTGATCATAAAGCTTTACAATATCTGGGAAGCCAAAATAAGTTGAATCATTTACATATGAAGTGGGTTGAATATTTACAGAGTTTCACATTTGTGATCAAGCATAAGAGTGAAGTTAATAACCAAGTTGTAGATGCAATGAGAAGAAGACATTCTTTGTTGACCGAGATGAAGGTTACAATTCTTGGTTTTGATGAGATGAAGGAGTTGTATGATACTGACCCTAATTTTTTGTAGGCGTGGAGAGCACAAAATCTGTCAGAACAACAAAGTAAGTTTGAGGAGTATTTCATTCAAGAAGGTATGTTTTTCAAAGGAATTTAGTTGTGTATACCAAGAAGTTCCATGAGAGTTAATTTGATTAAGGAAAAGCATTGTGGTGGATTGGCTAGACATTTTGGAATTGATAATACATTGAATTTGCTTAAGGAAAAGTATTATTAGCCACATATGTTTTAGGATGTTCAGAAGTTTGTAAGGAGTTGTGGAATTTTTCAAGTTGCAAAAGGAGTAAGTTAGAATACTAGATTGTGTACACCTATTTCTATTCTTGAGAAACCTTGGAGTGACATCAATATGGATTTTGTTCTTGGATTACCTAAGACAATAAGAGGATATGATTCCATATTTGTTGTTGTGGATGGATTTTCTAAGATGAGACATTTCATACCATGTAAGAAGACATCATATGCTATGCATGTTGTAGATATTCTCTTCAAAGAGGTCGTTAGATTGCATGGATTACTGTGAAGTATTATCTCTGACCGAGATAACAATTTTGTTCATTATTTTTGGAGGACTTTGTGGAAGAAGATGTATACTAAGTTGAGGTTTAGTTCTACATTCCACCCAAAGACAAAGGTTGTAAATAGAAGCTTGGGTAATTTTCTGATATGTTTAGTTGGAAATAAGCCAAGTAATTGGGATATGGTTTTGGCACAAGCTGAGTTTGCATATAACAATTCTATGAATAGGAGTACCTGAAAAACACCTTTTGAGATTGTTACTAGAATGTAGCTAGAGAAGTATCAAATTTAAGGGATATTATTGGAGAAGAAAAGAGAAGTGCTGAAGGGGAAGTATTTGTTGGTTTTATGAAGTCTTTACATGAAGAAGTGAAGTTGAAGTTGGAACAAAGTAATCAGAAATATAAGGAAAATGCTGACAAGTCTAGGAGACATCATATTTTTGAAGTTGGTTATGAGGTGATGACTCATTTGAAGAAGGGAAGATTTCCTATTTGAACATACATTAATCTAAAAATCAAGAATTTTGGTCCTTGTAGAATTTTGAGGAAGTTTGGCAGTGGCAATGCTTATGAAGTTGAGTTGCCTGATGACATGGATATATCTCCTATATTCAATATTGCTGATTTTCATAAGTATCATGAGTCAAATGATGAAGTTGTTATACCAAATGATTATACTAAGAAGAAAGTTGAAGAGGTTGAACATATATTGGATCAGAGGATTGGTAAAAGCACAAGAGGAAAAGATTACTATGAATATTTGGTGAAGTGGAAGAATAGACCAAATGAAGATGCTACATGGATTTCTCAATGTGAGATGGATTTATCTCAGGTTGTGACACCTCAATGATTTAGGGGAATCATTTCTTTCAACCCTGGTTGTCTGATGCATGAGCATCCTGGGTTGCCTTGCTATCTTGCTCATCTTTGTTCATTCTTCTAGTAAGTGCCGAGTTGTAGTTCTTGCCGAGTCGCAGTATGTGCCAAATTGTCCAGTGTTGGCCGAGTTCTTGTGTGTACCGTGGTGTCCAATATTGGTCGGGTGTTCCTTCCTATTGCAAGTGAACCTGATGCTTGGTTTCTCTTTGATCAATTTTGTCTGTGATTATATCTTGTTGGAGCTGAATTATGTATTTAATTTCTGGTTATGCATTTAATATTTGGATATTGTCTTGGGATGTCTGTAGATTGTTGGTGGTTGGTATTCCTTCTTTGTAATAGTCTAGAATCTTCTATAAATTTTTTTGGCAAGTATAAATAGGGATGTCTATGTGTACGTTAGGTAGCTACAAGTAGAGAAAGTAGATAGAAAATGATATGAGAAGGTGGAAGATAGAAAGGTCTAGATTTTCATAATCTTTTTGGTCGTAGCCCAGAAGGCCTCATAGCCGGGCATGTATGCTATAATTGGATGAATCAATAAAAATAATATTTTTGTTCCTTCTCTCCTTGGTGTTTTTCTTTGTGTTGTTTGATTCCGTTGTATTTACTCCGCAAGGTGGTTGGATAGTTGGGTGTGCATGTTGGCCCTGTCTAGTCTTGTTTGCCCTGCATCACTTCTACATCTAGAAGGGATACCTTCATAACCTACAATTTGTGACCACATAAAACTAGCGAATTTCAAAGATAGATCCATCATAAGGGATTTTTCCAAATCCATTTCGACCAATATACAAGAAAAAGAGGTTTGAAATAAATCCTAGGAACCCTTATCCACCTCCCAAAATATACCTAGAGTATTTCCCATAGATTCAAAGCAAGAATAAAACAAAAAATACTGCAATAAATTTGGTAATATTACCCATACTATAATCTTATCAAAGGATTAGTACCCAAATTGAAATTTAGGTACCATGGTTTCATCAACAACATATGTTTATTCTTCCAACTCTAATGCGAATCACACAAAACTTTCTATCTATCCTATTCACTATCAAACTTAAGAACAAAAAATCACTTGGTTTTAGGGTAGATCTAAACATCTTCTTCTAAAAAAGGACTCCACTAATATGAAATCCATTTATGTAGTTCTCCTAGACTGGGTCAAAAACTGTTAAACCTTCTAATCAAGCCCAAATACATGAAAAATTTTCATTCTCTATGATTTCTACTTTAATCTCTTCATCCATACTAACTATTAGCCTATCTACAATATATTTTGTTAGGGGTTCTATCCATTTTTTACTAGTCATCCTGCCTTCCTAATTGCAGTCCTTCTTAGTCACTGCTACATATATTTTGTTTGTCATTTCATTTCATCCTTTCATACC
Source organism: Thuja plicata (assembly GCA_018584345.1). NCBI lineage: Eukaryota > Viridiplantae > Streptophyta > Pinopsida > Cupressales > Cupressaceae > Thuja > Thuja plicata. The sequence goes on from MU227069.1 coordinate 3,266,585, forward strand.
CTTGAGACCTTGCTTCCTCTTTCTACACCCGACACTATCCCCATATCAAAGCTTAGAATGGGCTAGTGACATGCCTCAAGTAATATTGTGAGGACAAAACTCATTATCAAGGGAAGATGAGGCCTCGCCTCTCTTGAAGCCCATAAAATCCCCTCTTCATACACTTAAATAGTGAATATTCCTCCCAACTAGTAATAAATACCACAACCATGTCTTCAAAGCCGCTCTCAAATCTTTGATACCCCCCAGAACCAGTCTTCCAAATGTTTCCACCTCCCAGGAAAGAAGCCCTTCCCTCATTGCCTTTGGAGAATCTACCACCTCCTGTGATAATGCTTCATATGTCACAGTGCGAGGTACCACAATCCTATGTGTCAAATTGAAATGCCAAGGTTTTTCCTAGTGGGTTGTAATGAGAAGAGTTATCATATTGTAAAGGCAAAGAAAGCCCAACAATAACAGTAGGCAAGAGCGGTGCCATATGTGTATTATATTAAAATAGTCCCAATTGTTAACAATATGTAACTACATGAATATGTTGGAGTAGGAGTAGAGGAATAAAGAACTTGAGGATCTCAAATACCAAATGAAATACCAAAATAATTTCACTTTGAATTCCTTCCATGAGAGAGAACTTGTGGTGTTAGAATGGTAAGCTCTAGGAGATGCCTAATTATTTTTGAAAAGTATCACATGGTCTTGGTCCAAGGAGAGACAACCAAAGGCCTCCCTTGAGTGCTAAAAATTAGGACTACCAAATAGAAAATTGGTTGATATACTAACCATTTCTAAAATCATCTCTATTCCAAATAAGCCATGGCTTAAGAGCCTCCTAGATTTTTCAAGTACTTTTGATGACACAAGTGCCCTAGATTTGAATAGTTTCCTTCATGGTGAGGATTCTTCCTAAGTCAAGGCTAGCCAAGTTGGCCATCCATGAGGAAAGTTGGAGCAAATGTAATTTGGTGAATCAAAATTTTCTAGGTCTCATATCTATTGAGTGGCTTGATAATCCATTTTATGAATGATACTGGAGAATAGAGGATTATATATGGATCTTGAATCACCCAAAAATAATATATTTATTTTATGATTGTTTGAAGATTGATGATGTCAAAGGTTTTAAAAGTGTGTAAATATTTTCAAAGACATTTTTAGGATTTACATGGTCTCCCGCCCATTTTAAATTGATTAAATTGATGATTGCTATATAGGTTTGTCATTATTGCAATTGTTGCTATAATATTTCTTTCAATGAGTTCAACCGTGAACAACTATAGAATTGTGAAATTTGAATAGGTTTATTTGTATGATGATGATATTAGAATGTATTCTCTACCAATGACAATTACTCTAGCCATTATAACACTATCTTGGCAGAGATTTCAAAAGAAAGTTATAAAAAAAGACTAGGTAGTACATCATATTCCATCATAAATATGTAAACTTACTTATGTATTAAATTTGTTGTAGTCATCACTTACTCAGGTTAGTAATATTGGAAAGATGTACATGTTGAATTTACCTTCAATATCCACCAAAATTTGAGACAAAGATTGTAGCTATGTTGTGGGTAGGCTTGATATGTATGCCTACATTTCTACCATCTATTGTGGATTGAAGAATATTACGTGGCTGAAATATTTTTTAAGGAGGTTCTTAGGCTACAGTGGTTGCCTATTTATTTTTAGTAACTAACATGAAGGATTTATTAGTTCGTCTTGGAAAGCATTATTTCATTTTTAGGTGCAAACATTTAAAACAAGTTATCATGTACAAACAATTGGAGAAATAGAATATCGAATAAGTGGGTAGCAAGAATCTTGAAGGAATGTGACTAAAAACAAAAAAAAAATCAGCATGGATCACATTGGTACATATGTGCTAATTCTTCTAAAACACCGCTCAACATTTTTACCTTGGGTGAATAAGTAGAGGAGTAGAGCCATTATAAATTATTGGGTTGTTTGGAGGAACCTACCTACAAGAGATGTCACTTAATAAGAACCATGAAAGCTTGTAATATGCGTATTTGAGTTGCTTAAGGACAAGATATGTAGGGAAGGGTGAACTTGTCATATCCATTTTTTTTATTAATATATGTCAAATGAGATATTATTCCCTTCCAAATATTTTCCTTGGGTTAAGGTATAGAAATTTGGGGAAAATTATATTTATAATTTATTATTTGAATCTAAATAATTTTGAATTTCACAATTTTGACTAAAGGGGTCAAATAAATATTTTGAAGTTATTAATTTGGAGCATTTTCCTAAGGAAGGGCATGGTATTTCCCACGAAGAAGTTTGTAAACTATTAGTGGATGTGGAAATCAATTATTAGTAGATTCTCTAACTTTTATGACAACTTCCATGGAGTTATTTTTTTTAATTTTGGTCTTGAATATTGAAATGGTCATGACAAGTATTCATAGGAATCATTCTAAAAGCGAATATTTGAAGATGAATTTAATTATTATTTATTTCTACTTCTTTAGACGTTGGGTTTTTTTATTTCTACTTCATAAATTTAAATTGTATAAATATATAATTTTGTAATATTATTATGTGGATGAAAATTTATAGAGGGATTGTGTCTTATGGAAAAAAAAGCTCACCTATTATATGAGTTAAACAATAATTTTATTTTTTATTCAAAATGAAATTCTCATCTAGTAAGTACAAGCAATCTTGACAAATTATCATAGTTTAGCTAGTGGTGGTGGTGTTTACACATTTTTGGAGTGATAAATTTTCAAGTCATCGAATGTTTTTTTTTAAAATTTTTATGTGAAGTCATTTTGTGTGATATATCATGCCTTTTTTTTTTTTATCATACCTAGGTATTGTAGAAATTATCTCCTTGGTTGGGTATTGTTTGGTAGTATTGTGAGTGTAATTCATGTTATGCCCCATAACTCACACCCCACTTGCCCACTTGGACAAGTAGGGAACCCCTGTATTCTTTCTTTTTTTTTTTTGCACCTTCCATGTGTTTTTTTTTTTCCCCTTTTCACTCTTAGGGTTTGGAGATTTTTTACCCAAAACATTGGGGAAGTCAAATTGCAAAGAGATTCTCGATACTTAGGCACCCAATTGGCGAGATTATCCTTTACCTTTATTTTTTTTTTCTTTTCCTTTTTTTCTTAGTTTATTTTTAGTGTGCTTTCAAAATTTTGGAGATCCATGGTGTCAACGATGACCATAGTCATTTAGTTCCCCAAACCCCCGACCCTTGAAACCTTGCCTCTCAGTCTCCTTAAAATCCTTAACTTATTTTGGGGGTCCCATGAGATTTGATCCCCAAAAGGATTCAGGATCTTAGGATCCCCAACACCCAAAGCATAGGGTAACACCAACACTCATCATGAGTATAAGGACCGTTTTCACAATTTATTTATGTCATTATGTCTGAATAACAATAGTGTTTTAAGATAAATTCCATAGGTCTTCTAGTGAGCTTTGTTTGACTGAGTATTTGTCCATATGATATTTTGAGGATTAGACCTTGTTCTTTCTTCTTAGGTGTTGGCATCTAATTTTTTTTGAGGAAGGGCTTTCAACCTTGAGGTCCTCGCTTTCTTTTTTCTGTTTGTTTCTTTTTTTCACCCTTACTGCTCTTAGTTTCTTTAACCTACTTAGGGTTTTTTCTTCCACTATGCTTGTATGTCTTGGTTTGTGATCTTCCCCTTTAGGGATTGTTTCACCCTAGATTGATTTAGTTTCATATTGAATAAAATGCTTCACATTTGGTCATTTGAAAGTAAAACCCTCAAAACCTATTCGCTAGAATGTAAAAGATAGAGCTAAAAACCTTAAAAATCTATACAAATGCATAAGTGTGAGAAGCTTTCTGGATCTAAGACCCTTAATCTATGAAAGGCATTAGAGTTTTAGAGGTCAAGGGACTTGGATCCCCTACTCCATTTTTGGGTTTAAGGATCACCCATCCCTGAAACCCAACCTTGATGTCTCATTTAAATTTTTTTAGCTTCAAGGTTCCCATGGCCCTTGATTCCTAAAAAGGATTAGGCATCATGCTACCCCCAATCCTTGAAATCTCTCAGAGTAACTAGAAAAGGCATTTTAAGAAGCCAATTTTGGGCTTCGGCGATAAAAAATCCTTAATACTTTTGGGGATCTTTGACCCCTGAAACACTAAAAATGCTTATGTTTGCCTTATTTGGATGCTTATTGGATTGATCAAATAGGTTTTTTATGATGATTATATGCTAATAAGGAATAATTCCTTTCTTATTTCATGATCATTTTTGTCTATTTCATTTAATGGGTTGTAGTGTAGGTTTATTATTCTTTCAATAAGACTATGATGGTTCTAATGAGTGCCTTTGCGTGCAAAGTAAGATATGAATGCAATCACCTCAATGAAGGAAAAGTATTTAGTATATCATGAGCCCTCCAAGTTGGGGAATAATCACTTGAAAATCATACTTACATACATTGGTCATATGGACTTGAAAGAGTTCCTTAGGAGAATGAACAACCCAAAAGAGAGAACACCTGATGTTACTTCCTTAGTCCAGTCAGGGTTGGTAGATGCAACATATTATCTAATCTCCTTGTGATAAAAATTATAAGTTTGAGGATAGGATAGTTTTTTGGAATTTAGGTGAGGCCATCCTATACATTAGGCTTGATAATATCGAGAAAGTATTCAAAATCCCTCATTGTGATGAATATGGCCAAATCTCAAGGGAAAATTCACATAAATTCTATGATGATGAGCCTAAAATTACAACCTACATCAATAGTAACTACTTGGATATGTAATCACCTAAAATTGGTCTAGACTAATCAGAGGCCTAAATCTTAATTGAATTGCCCTAGGTCCTAATCAGGACATCAAATCCAATTTCAATCCTAATTAGGTAATTGAATCAGATCAATTTAATTGCATAACTCAATCAGAAATCAGAATCAAATGATCAAACATCAAAGGTTAATCATCAAAAAGTAATTAATTCATTGATTAATCCTATCCTAATTAATTAAATCATGAGACAAAAATACCTTGGCTAGAGTATTTAATTAAGGGAATTAAATAAATGTCCTATTATTCACTCAAGTACAACAGGAAAAGTGACTTGGCTCAAGCCAATAGGATCAAATCCACATGGATCACTCAATATTCAATCTCCATCGTCCATCATGGTTTCATCCTAGCCATTGAATTAAAATTAAATTATTTCCCTCTAAAAGGAAATCTATAAAACCAAGCTCAATCAAGGCATTTGTATATCCATCCATAATTTCATAGGCATAATAGTATCATTCATTCTCATTTTCAACTAGATACTGTCAATTTCATTCTAAATAGACCATTTCATAGTAGTTGCATCTTGAATTCATCATTTTAGATCTAAATTCATCTCAATTTTAGCTTAATCAATCATGTAGATGCACAATTTGATCAATTAGCTTAATTGCATTCATTGTAGATCAAAATTGCATAAATTTAGATTCATTTTAGTTAAATACTTTATTTCATGAGTGTCAATTACTGATCTAAATCATTAATTCCAAGAGCAATCTTAATTATATAGTAATCTTCATGACTAGAAGGCAATAATTTGATTTCAATTGTTTGCTTTGATTGATTTTCTAACACAAGCAATTGATGCAATGAGTTATTAAAGTATTTGTGGTTGCGGGATTACAAGCATATTTTCACACACATATTTTTGGCGCTCACCGTGGGGCTCAGGCCTTGATTTTTTCATCATTTATGACCAAATTGTGCTTGCAGGTTCTAGACACTGTAGAATAGTCTCATTTCCAGAAAATCCTTTCATTTTTGGGGAATCTTTCTTCATTTTTGGTGTTAAAGTTTCATTTACAGTTCTTATTGTATCATTTCTGGTCCTACTTATTCATTTTTGGGAAGAACAAAAGGCATTATAGTCTCATATTTTATAAATTCTTTTTTCATTTTTGGTGAATAGTATCATTTCCAATGATCTTCATTTCATTTTTGGTGATGTTTCTTCATTTACAGTAAAAATTACTTCATTTTTGGTAAATAGTCTCATTTTCGGTAATCCTCATTTCATTTCTGGTAAAGCACATCATCTTTGGTCACCATTTCTTCATTTCTAGGGTAAATGGACAGAACATTAAGGTTTTAAATCTGAATTTCTAACTCTAACCTCTAATAAATTGATGTTTTTATGTTCTGATATGAACTTATTGTGCAGATTGAGGATTTAATGAGTTTTTGCATGTCGATTGCCAAAGATTATATCAAACTAAAACACTACTAATGGAATTTGAGATGCAGGTTTCCTAAATGATCTTTGAGAAAACATTGTGATTTCAATAGCTTGATTTATAGGCACCTAGATCTAATTAGAGAGATAACTTGTATTTGATTTGGTAGATATTAGGGGATTATTCTCTTTTCCTTTTAGGAAATTAAAAACCTAGACATATCCATTTAGTCATTTGCAAATGATCTTTAGGAAATGAACACGTGTTTGATGTGCTTGGGAGAAATGACTTGAATACGAGAGCAGGCTCTTTTGTAATACCCTCTCCTATGGTGATACTTGGACTTTTGACTTGGACATTTTATTATGATGGTTAGAACTATACATTTACATTTATATTTTGTGGATGATGATATGATTGATATGCTTATTTATGGTTATCATTTATATGTTAATGAGATTAGAAAACCATCTATTTTTATATGTTTTATGGATCTAACCAAAGGATTTGAATCTAACCATTATCATGATGTTTTATGTTTCATGGATATGTGTTTGATGTGTTTTCATGGCTCAGTAGGAAGTCGTAGTTACTCACTTAGTTGAGGTCCACACGATGTATCAATCCTGGTCATCTGTTTGCATATATCTGATTTGTATGAATATCCATATGTATATATATGTATCTCTTCTTGGTGATGCATGATTGCAGGTACCAGGTATCATCTCCACCTGGCTTCACAGGTCTGAGTGATCCCTCAAAATCCTCGATCATTGTTGTTGTTATGGAGATATCATCAGGTTCCACAGGAAGAAACTCTGCCCCTGATCCTTCTATCCTCAGGTGGGGAGTTCCCGAGTCAGTCCCTTGTGTGGATGTATTATGTGATCTCTTAGTTTGTTGGATTTGTGGATCTTGTAGCTAGTACTTGTCTTCTTGGTATGCTCAACTTTGATTATTGATGTGAG
>MU227069.1:3276512-3293169 GCA_018584345.1 Thuja plicata
GAATGAAGGCCTTGTGATTATCTTTCATGATGTAAAATTATTGTTACCTCCCTTGAGGAGTTGGATGTAATGTAATCATTAATATATTTCAAAATGATGTCTTTGGAATGGGTAGACTTAGGAAAAATGAAAAGGGAAAAGCATGAACTTTATGTATAAAATGTATGTTGGAAAAGAAAAAATGATTTGGTAACATTTCAAGTATAGTAGTATGTTTCTTATTATTGATTAAGTGAAAATGGCTATTGAAGAACAAATGTATTATTTGCAATGTATCAAATGACTTAGACGGTTCCATTTGATTTAAAGGTTATATTGTTCATAAAGAATACTTAGGAATATAGATGGTTTTAAATGGAAAATTGAAATGAAAGTACTTAGGTATTTCTTAATAAAGAATCTTATAATGATATGATGTAGTTTTCTTTGAGAAATAAATCTTGTTGTTAGCTTACTTAATGGACTTAACTGAATCATGCATTAAATTAGAAGGGAACCCTGGAAGGAATCTAAGTTTAAGTTTTTGTTCACATACATAATTCTTTTAAAAGTTCAAAAATTTTCAAAAATTTTTACTTAGTTTTTCTTTTTCAAAGAGAATCTCTGTTCTCTTCCCCGGTTCCCTTGTGGGACATGACATCTTTTCCCTTTGGGAAAATCATAAATCTAGACCTCAAGTTGCAATCTACTTTTTCATTTTTTGTTCATTACCTTTAGAGAGCCTTCCATTGAGGGGAAAATCTCACAGGAATGACTCAAGTGGGAACAAGGAAAAGCCAACCTCTTCCAACCCACTATAATAAAATCCTCCCTTTGAGATTAAAGTCTCAGGAGAAAAATATAGTTACTGCCTAGTATTCATGGGACTATAGGTCTGAATCACACTTACATGACCATGATATCTTATATGATTCATAGACTATCTTTGAAAAAGATGCCCTAACTAGACTCCATAGAGTAGAAGCTTACACGGCTCACCTCTGAAAGTGGCATAATATTTATGCAAGTAGAGATATCTTTCCTAAAGGCACCCACCATATCTATCTCCTAGAGTGTTTTAAAGTTTATAATATGACATTGGAGGTCTCATTGTGCAGTATCCTTTGACTGTATTCTTAATAACTCTTGAGGGATACCAAGTTGTGGGCAAAGATTTTGGTACTTAGCTGATTTTGTAAGGATAAGCATGTTTGATCTTGTCTTCATTTGTGACAATACCCATGGAAATATCAAAGAACATACACTCATTATTAGACCTTAAAGACCAAGATAAATGCTTATATTCTATTTTACATGTGTATGTCACTCTCACAGAGAGAATTTACCTCTCAAGCACACTCAAAACAATAAAATTTGCTCACTGCTAACAGACTGCAAACTCAAACCTTTTCAATTTTGTTTCCTATTAGAGGAGTCTTGTTTATGGTTTTATAGTTTCATTTCTGGTCATTTTTGTTTCATTTCTAGTAGGAAACCTCATTTATGGTATCTAAAGGTTTGTCCCTTGTCAAAAATTTTCTTGGTATCTTAAGAAGGCTCCTTTGCGGTGATTATCTTTTTTGTTTTCAGTATAGAGTGTCATTTTCAGGGTTTCTTGCTTCATTTCTGGGAACTTGTTTCTTTTTTGGTTAATCTTGTTTATTTTTGGCGTAATTGCCTATTTTTTTCATTTATGGGATAAAGACCACTTTCATACAGTTTCCACAAAATTATATCATATTCTCGGATACCCTTTTTGATCTTCTGTCAAATTGTGAAATCATGATCTTACTGTCATCACATCTAGTCATATTGGTCATTGTTCAAAATCACTCATCCTTTGCATCATTGTGTTGTCTTATCAAATATCATCATTTGATTGTGAGAGTCTCCATCAGGGATCATCAAACTCTAGACTTTCCAAAATCACATCCAATCTCTTTTTCAATCAATCAAATCAACCTTTGGACAACCAATACACATTTTATCAAGAAATTGAACATCATCAATTGCAAGGTGTGATCAAAATTTGGTTAGCTTGAGTTCATGGTTAACAGAAGATCTAATCGGTATCCTTTTATTAAAGATCCTAACAACATAACTTTACTCACTTTTGATCAAGGATAAATGTCAAGGATAAACCCCCTATTTGATCAAGAACCCCCTAACCCAATAAATAAAGAAGAGAAAACTACTCTAATGATGTCACGTGAAGAGAATTAATGCAGAAGACATCATGATAGTGATAATCAAATTGATCATAGCAATCATGATATTTCTAACTGTGATGAAGAACCGACTGAAGAAGACTAAAGTAAATTCCAACAAAGAAAAAGTTTCCAAAAGATGATGGAAAGATCTTAAATGCGGACAGAGAAAGATATTTCATGCACTTGGCTTCCATGGGAGTTAAAATTCCCAAAGACTTTTACATTGATCAATTGAAAATAAGAGAAGTGGGAAAAACCATATCTATTCACTCTAAACAACTTCTAGAATTGCAAATTGAGAACAGGGATCTTAAGAAAGAGAAGGATAGACCAGTGAAGAAGGAATCATTAGAAAACATACGTCCTTTCCCTTTCAACAAGATTTATAGATTCTGCCATTTCTTCCCCATGTTGAAATTAAAAATATGACAAGAATAATGGAAATGGTGACCCTCAAGATCATACAAGAGAGTTTTGCACTCTTAACATGGAGTTTATGTATGAAAAAACATACCTAATGAGACTCTGTCCTAGAGGTCTCGAAGGTCAAGAAATGAAGTGGTTCACCAAACTCTCACCAAGAATCAAGACATTCAAAGAACTTGCGAAAAGATTCATCAAACAATATCCATATAATATTCAACACAATGTCATCATTTTGGATTTGTGTAACACTAAACAATGAAGTGAAAAATATTTCCTCACATTTATTCAAATATGGAGAAAGATATTCACAAATTCCAGAAGCTGAAAAAATGGATATCTTTATTAACAATCTAATTCTGAAAATGAACAATTCATTGCAAATGCAAACTTGTGATGATTTTGATAAATTGGTAGATAATACTATCCAGACAGAAGAGTTTCTTGTGAAAAAGGGGAGATCACATTATATAAAGAAACAAAATCTTTTAACAATTCCAACAACAACAAAAAAGACAAGTTCAAGTATTGGAATACGAATAAGAACGTGGTGAATGACGAAGTTGTGGAAGCATCCAATATTAAAGAAAAACCGGTTGTTTTCAATCTCTTGAGTAACCTTCAAGCAGTAAAAAATTTCAACACTACATCAACTCTTAGAGGAAATAATGAATCAAATAGAGACAAGCCTTGGTTATCAATACCCAAGCGTAATTTCACTCCTCTTGGAGAACCTCTAGAAATGGTACTAAAGACTCTATTGGACAACAATATCACAAATTTACCAAAGTTAAGACCGTGGGAACCACAAGTAAAACCCAAGTGGTGGAATGATGACCATTACTATGATTTCCATAGGAACAAAGGACATATGAATAATGAGTGCATGAAGATCAAGCATGCGATCAAAGATCTAATTGACAGATAAAATCAAAGTGGATTGTCACCAATACAAAAATTATCACAAGGCATTCAAAGAACCATTACCCCATTATGAGAAAGGTGAAAATTTAAATTCTAAGGGTAATAAGATCAATTACATGCATACTAATAATGATAGTGTGGTCCATATGATTGAATCTTGCAAACAATCCATCAATGGTCAATCTACTATTTAGGTTCTTACACTTCATGATAATCCCATGTTCAATCAAGAACTAGAATGGGATGATGAATCAAATGTCATAAAACCAATTGAACAATCAGTAAATGTTATCATCATCAAGGGAAAAAAGAAAGAAACTAAATCTTCCAATGTGGTCACAAGGAGTCAAGCCAAAGTCACTATGAAGGGAGTTAATTCCTCATCAAAACAACTAACTATTTCAATATAAAAACCTTCTACATCAAAATAATTGGTACCTTCATCATCACCATATAAATAAAAATTGGTGGAGCAATTAGAACAGACTTCTGGTCAAATATCAAGCTTTGAATTGCTAAAGATATCTCCTGTGCATAAAGAGAATCTTGAACAAGCCCTACTTGCAGTGAGTGTTCCAAAAGACTTAGATGTCGATCAATTCCAAGCTATGGTTGGTCATTTGAATTCCTTGCACTATTTATCTTTCTATGAAGAAGATGATAAATCCTTGAATCATCTGCATAATCAGCCTTTGCATATAGAGGTTTTAATCTATAAACACAGATTCAAACACATCTTGATAGATGGAGGCGCTAGTTTGAACATTTGCACATTTAACCTGGTAAAAGCATTGGGATTCTCAAAAAATGCTATAGACCAAAGGAGAAAAATAACATTTACGACATATGACCAAGAGGAAAGATCATCAAAAGGATTGGTTGTATTACCTATTAGAGTGGGACCCATTGAGAGAGATGCCATTTTCCAATTTCTTGATTTACCTCTAGCCTAGAACATCTTATTAGACAGGCCATGGATACATGACATACAAGTTGTCCCATCAATGTATTGTAGTGTGTAAAGTTTCCACACAATGAAGTAGAAGTCATTATACTAGTAGATGCTAGATACTCTTGCAACAACTTGAAACAAGTTGATAACATGGTACATCACAACAAAGAGGCCTCAAATATCAAGAAGATGACAACTCTAGAGAAGCTGTTATGAGAGATTTTGAGAAGAAACTAAAAATTAAAGACATAGGGATGGGAAATTACCAAATAGATCCATTTCCATCTCTAGCTGATCTTCCTACATTTCCTCAATCTTATGGAAAACCATCATCCTCATTTAAGCCTTCTAATGCTAAAGCATTAACAATTCATGAAGGAATGAGAATGGTAAAATCTAGTGTTTCTCTTGTTGAGGAAAATGAAGAAAAGGTTGTCCTACAATGGCTTTACAAAGGAGAAGAACATGATCAAGAAGTCAAACATGCTAAAATATCCTCACAAAAGTATGGTAAAGGTTATGATATCATGAAACAAATGGGATAGAAGGGTAAGGGGCATGTTGTCCAAAACATAGAGGGACTCATAGAACCAATACACATGGAGTTCCAAAATTCTAAACACAAAATAGGGCTAGGATACCATGAGAAAAATTAAATCGTTCATCTAGAGATGGTCCTACATTTGATCAAGTAGAGAGTTATGATGATGAATTTGAGGAAGAAGAAGAGGTAGATTATCAACCCATATCATTTGAGAGGCTATTACACATTCAAACTAAAAATCCTTCTTATCAAGGAGAACCATATAGGCCACAAAAATTAAGACATCTCTTTGATCAACAAGAATCAATATTACCTCAGTCATCCTTACAAAAAGAAGACAATAATTCTGATAATGAAGAAGAGGAAGTATCAATGAATATAGCCCATTTCTTAGGTAGATCAGATGACAATCAAACTAATTTGCATGAGTATGAATTTGAGATTGAACCTAGAAGTGAACAAAAAGAAAGACACCCTCACTCAAGGAAGCTAGTCACTACTACTCATGTCTTGGATATACCTCATTCTGTTGAAACAAGTTCTAATGAGTATGAATGAGATTCCTTTTATGATGCTACAATTTATATTGAGGAAGATGTAATACAAAAGTATGCTTATCAACTAGAGGAGGGATAATGCTCTAACACTAGGCTAGTTAGATTAGGTTCACATAATACTAACAATGACTTTAGTAATGACATTATGACTCTTTACAATCTAATAAATTATTCAAAGAGTAACTTAATGGAAATCATCTTACCGGTCAGGAGCTTTGATGATATCGCAGTACTATTCCTTGAACCATCTAAATTCTTGACCTTATTACACCCTGAACTCATTGAATGGAGTCAGACCGAACCTATGAATTTAATGTCCTTTCCAAATGGTTATAATTTGGAATGCAATTTAAACGTAGTTGAACCCCTGACTTCTTCCACCAATGTAATGAGCATGAATATGAAGAAGGGAAATATCAATTTTCTCAATCTTAAAAGCAAAAAAAAAAGAAAAAGTAGTCTGATGGTGAAAACCACATTGTGGCAGTATCAAACCCCCCCCCCCCCTAAAAAAAAAAATGATGTATCCAATGGTGAAAACCTCTTAGAGGCACTTGAGGATGGGAAACTTGATATCCTACCTAATCACTTTTAGGAGAGATCTTCGCTATTGATCGAACCAACACAACCAATCAACTTGGGAACAAATTAAGCACCACATATGGTACACATAACACAATCATTATCTGACAAGGAAAAATAATGATTCATTAAATTCTTTAAAGAAAATAAGATTAATTTTGCACAGTCCTATTCAGACATGTCGGGCCCGGATCCTGATCTCATTATGCATCATCTCTCTATAGATCCGAGAATAAAACCAGTAAAACAAAAAATAAAAAAGATGCACCTTCATGTGGAATTTCTCGTTAAAGAAGAACTAGAAAAGATTTTAAAAGCAGGATTCATTAGGGCAATAGCTTACATCGAGTGGATTTCCCATATTTTCCCAGTTTCTAAACCCAATAATTCTATCTGGGTATGTATTGACTTGAGAGATTTAAACAAGGCATGTCCTAAAGATGGTTTTCCTCTTCCCAATATTGAAATGATCATTGATTTCACAACATGGTATGAAATGTATTCACTAATGGATAACTTCTTGAGTTATAATCAAATCAAGATAGCACCAGAAGATTAGGAGAAGACAACTTTCACTTGTGCTTGTGGCACGTTCTTTTGGAACGTCATGCCATTCGGTCTTAAAAATGTAGGTGTAAAATATTAGAGGGAAATGACAACCATCTTCCATGAAATTATGCACAAAAATATAGAAGACTATGTAGACAATACACTGGCCAAATCAATCAACATAAAAACCCACATAGAAGATCTAAGAAAAATATTTGATATAATGGAGCAATTCCAACTCAGACAAAATCCAAAAAAGTGTGCATTTAGAGTAAGTTCAAGGAAACTCTTGGGATACATTATATCAAAAAAAGAAACTAAAGTGGATCCGATGAAAATTGAGGCAATCTTAGAGATGAAACCTCCTAGGAACATTAGTCAAATGAGAACATTACAAGAAAATATCCAATCAATAAGGTGGTTTATATCACAATTAGCTGAAAAATCTCAACCATTTACTAAAACACTACACAAAGGAGTCACCTTCAAATGGGATGATAACTGTGAAAAAAAACATCAATCAGATAAAAGAGTACTTGATGAATCCACCAGTACTTATGGCTCCTATTTAGGGTTAACCATTATTGCTCTACATCTCACCTAAAACAACATCATTAGGAGCTCTATTGGCAGAAGAAGATGAGATGAAGAAAGAAAGAGCAATCTAATACATAAGTAGAACTTTGGTATCTTACGAGCTCAACAAAAATGTTATTGAAAAATCTTGTCTCACAGTGGTATTTGCATTGCAAAATCTTTGACACTATATGCTTTCTCACATAGTGAATCTAATTGCAAAAATTGATGCTCTGAAATATTTTCTGAACATAGAAATATTAGCAGGAAGGTTGGAAAAATGGGTACTGATACTGAGAGAGTTTAATATTGAGCACGTGGAAAGAAAATTCATCAAGGGTCAAATCATTGCCAATCATTTAGCTGATGCACCACTTTAAGATAACAAACCATTGACTATAGAATTTCCTGATGAAGCAATACTTAATTTGACAGAGAACCCATGGAAGATGTTCTTTGATGGATCATTCACCTAGTAGGGGTTAGGAGTAGTCCTTTTTATAACTCCGCAAGGATACACAATTTCTAAATCATACAAGGTGATATTTCCATGTACGAAAAACATTATTGAATATGAATCTTTAGTGAATGGATTGAAATTGGCAATCAAATGGAAGATTTTAGATTTACACATTTACAAATATTCACAACTAATCATAAACCAAATCAATGATCAATGTCAAACAAAGGATGAAAATCTCATGCCATATAAAAGAATGGTTGATGATATGAATAAATACTTTATGCTAGTCACTTTCCAATAGATCCCCAGAGAGGAGAACAATGTGACTGATGCGATGGCTACTATAGCCTCAATGTTATAGATTGAAGAACATCAATTCCTCTATGAATTCCTCATAGAAAAAATTCCCTCTCCTGCCTATGATTCCCCAAATTCCCAAATAATATGTTCAATTATGGGACATGATTCCTCTAGATATAGCCAAATTTATTCTTACCCAAGAGACCAAATCATACCTAATGGATTATCTAAAAATGAGAAAATAAATATAATCCAAAATGCATCACGTTATCTAATCATCCTAATGAATTATATAGGCATGATCTAGATGGTACTCTTCTTACGTGTTTAGAACATAAAGAGTCAGAAACTGCATTACATGAAGTTTGTAAAGGTATTTGTGGAGCTCATTCGAGTGGTCTTTCATTACCAAAGAAACTCTTGAGGGTTGGATACTACTGGCTTAACATGGAACAAGAAAAGATTAAATATGACAAGTCTCACAAAAAGTATCAGTTGCATGACAACTTGATTCATGCTCCAGTAACGGAGCTCTTACCATTTATTTCACAATTGCCTTTTCAATAGTGGTCTTTTGATATGATTGGTCAGATATATCCTTCATCATCTAATGGACACAAGTTTATAATCTCAACCACATAGTACTTTACAAAGTGGGTTGAGGCCATTCCTTTGATCAAGGAAATTGGAAAACAAGTGTCTATGTTCATCCTGAACTACATCATCTGTAGTTATGGGATTCCCTCTTCAATTGTAGTAGAAAATAAGGGGAAATTTAAAAACAAGGATATAGATGAACTATGTGAATAATTTAGAATAAAAAAAAATTGTTCCTCCATCTACTACCCACAAGGTAATGGACAAGATGAAGCTTCAAACAAGACAATTTTGAAAATCTTGCAGAAAATGGTAAATTTTGAACTAGTCTCAGAATACCAACAAGGGATACACCTTTCACTCTCATCTACGGATTAGAAGTAGTATTACCCATTGAAGTAGAAATCCCATTTTAAGAGTGTTTATTGGAAGGACTCATAACAGATTAATATTATCACATAACAAGGATTCAAGAGCTAGAATTGCTGGATGAGCGCATAAAAGAGGTGTTCGATCATTTGAGGGTTTATCAGAAAAGGATGTCAAAAGGATATAACAAGAAAGTCCATCATCGAGAATTTTAGGTTGGCGACCTTGTATTGAGAGAGAATCCTAAAAATCAACAACATAGAGAATAGAAGGGAAAATTTCAACTCAACTGGTTGGGACCCTTCATTATCACTGCAAAATTTGGCTCTAGAGCTTAAAAACTCTCAACACTAGAAGGAGATCTACTTTTGGATCCAATCAATAAAATCCACTTGAAGAAATTCTATACCTAACATCATGATGTCAGAAGTTTGTACAACATAAAAGATCTTGAAATAATCCAAAAATAATATATATATTGATCATGAAGAAATCTAAAACAAGAAATATTGATCCTAAAGAAATTCAAAAATAGTGGAAAATGATCCTAAAGAAATTCAAAAATAGTGGAAAATGATCTTGAAGAAATTCAAAAATAGTGGAAAATGATCCTGAAGAAAATAAAAAACACCATAAAAAGTTCTGAAAAAGAGTATTCTTGGTGAAAACCTGGCAAATAGGCACCTCAATACTCCTAGGTGAAATTAAAAGAACCTCAAACTCACTCATATGTTTGGGATTACAACACATTGGTACATTGCACAACATGTGGTAGATATGGACACATAGTTGCAAACTACATGAGGAAATGGATATGAAGATCAAGGAATTGGACTAACTCTAGAATGACATGCTTACATTGTCATAAGGTCGGTCACCTAAACAAGGACTGCAGAGACCGAGTGACAGAGTCAAAAACTTTTGCAAATGGAAACACCATTGAAGATATCAGGAGAATGAGAAATCAAATGTGGAGGAGAGCTTCAAAAAATGATAATGTTGGATCAAGCAACATAGTTGGTGACACCTCATCTAATGGATTAGGTGATATCACCACCCCCACCTAAGCAAAACAAGTAAGTATGGAATTGAATTATAAAAATATATATTTTACATCAGTTCCAATATTCATTGATAATATGCCAAATACGCATGAATGAAGATGCACTATGGTATTACTTGTTATGATTTTGTGAATCCAATCTCGTCGGTCAATACACACCGAGCATCGATGGTGTACATATGAAAAAAAATCAAGTTGTTAATGTAAACCGAGCATCATCAATAATCATGTAAAATACAATAAAGTAATCGCTACATACTGAGCATCATTGATAAACATGTGAAAAGTGCAACTGAGTTGTCAGTTACCCCGAGCGTCACATTCTCACTGAGGATGAAGACTTTGGTATGATACCCGAGGATCTTTGTTTCATCAACTGAGTGGTAGCTAAATAATTTAATGTACCACTTAGGTTAATTTCTATAAAAAGTGCAATGAGAGCTCATTTCATTCACCATCCAAAAACCAGAAAACAACAGAGAGAAGAAGAGGGATTCATAGTGACAAGTTTGTAGATCGATTCACAAAATATTCAAAGGCTACTCTGACATATTCCTAGCATCTAAAACAAAGATCAAATAAGTACCAAGACTTATCAAGCTCACAGTTCATTTATGGAGAAATCCCTAATTTCACAAAAATGACAACCATGTCGCGAGTCACAAAAATAAAGAACATCAAAGACAAGAAGATCAACCTGATCAAGAATACAACCCGTGAAGAGCCCAAGTATAAATTTTTCCCAGAGGTTGCTTCACAACCCAATGACCAAGGAGTGTTCTCGAGTATACCTCCCAGGGTTTTGCTAGTTGAAGATTTCTGAGCATACATCCACTGCAAGGTTACAAATATTAGAGATCTTGAGGTTGAAGAAGCTTACAAAAAGATTTGCACAGATGGAAACCTTAAATATGAACACAAGTACATAGAGGTGAAAGGGTTAACAAATGCCCTAATGTTCCAAAAAGAGTTCAAGACCGAGTGGATTCAGACAATACTCAATTGAGTACATGACAAAAAAATGTGGTTGGATGAACCAAAACCTATTACAAAGGATGTGATTCACACTGTAATAGGTTATCCAGTAACTAACAAGGATAAAGCCCTAAAACATCCTTCTCGCCCCGACATTGAAGAAGTAACAGGTGCAGTATGGGATGATAGAGGTTTGAAATTTAACTCAATCACCGACCCAAAGATGAAGTTTGGTGCATGCGTGATTGGATACAAGGTATTCCAAGCTAGCCGATTGAACAACATAGCATGTGGAGCAGTTGACACTTCCTATAAGATTGTGAAGAAGGGACTTCAATTGGAATTTTTTGAGCTGATACTGAAGCAACTAGAGGAGAATATGAGAACTATTAGATCAACCAGGTCTAATTCATGTAAGTCTGGTTCCCTCCTTATGCGCACATTCTTCTACTTTTATAATTTCTTCCCATCTATTGGTAATGTCAATTGGGACACAAACCGACCAATAACTGCACAAATTAGTGAATTCATTAAGTCACTAGGGGATAATTTTACGTCAGTAATGGATGCATACTTCACTACCTTCAAGGATAGAATGTAGAAGAGAATGATAATACCTGAATAAATGGTGGAAGAATATAAGGATGACATATGTTTCATAGTGGATACCAACACCGCTTTAATAAAACCAGCTATATTGAGAACAACATGGTTGCCACCATTAGATTATGAGATCAACATTGATCAGGAAATAAAAGCTATTGAAGCCTTATTGAATGAACCAGTGGAAAAATCATTGAGCAGATTTGGAACTTATGAGGAAGCTAAGTCTAGAATCAAGATTGGCTTAGTAGTCAAGAAAATTGACAGGAAGAAAAAAAAGATGGTGAAAACACTTGAGAATAAGCTATCGGTAAATGAAGAAGAATTGGAATAAGATGAAAATGAGGGACAGTCACCCGTTGGTGAAGATAAATACATAAGTGACTCCAAATCTACTAAATCTAATGCACCCCTAGCCAAGAAGTCAAAGGTTACAAATATAACAGATTCATCAAGAACAAGGAGTAAAACAAAAAAAGAAACAAACTCATCATCGGTAAAGAAAGGTACAATTAGGACTTATTAGAAAAGAAAGCCTCAAATTAGACAACAGGCACTGAGACAAAGAAGGAAATATATAAGAGGCAAAGAGGAAAAGGATGACACTAAACATGATGAGATTGAACGAGGACTCCAACCTAAAAAGAACAAAATTCCTAAGACAATTGATGAGATTTCAGCTTCAATCATCAAAACAGGGAGCATATCACATCGCAAGATTAGACAATGGCTATCCTTATCTCCCAAAGATTAGAATAAGATTGAAGAAGCCATAATTAAGGTAATGGTTGCATACAAGTTGTTAGTAATAACTAAGAGGGGAGGGGGAGGGGGTGAATCAGTGACCTAAAAAATATTCCAATAATCAACCCAAAAACTTAGTACCACAATATTAAGCCTCTAGTTATCTTCAGTCCTATAAGATGAATTCCTTCAAATACTTTTATCAAAATACTATTACTTAGAATGATTTGTAAAAACTTCTACTGTATGTTTACTGAATAGCAGTATGTTAATTTACCGAAATACAATAAATTATCCAGAGTATAACGATCAATCCAGTTAAGTTACGTGTAATGAAAAATACTAAAGTAATGACTCATAAACACATTGACACAAGGATTTTTAACATGGAAACCCTGTTAAGGGAAAAACCACTTGGGACCAGTAAAATTTTCACTCTTCTGAAGTGAGCTCGGTGAAGAGCCAACCATGTCAAAGGTTACAAACACACTGTTAGGTGTGAACTTGTTAGAGGATTTAAAAGTTTAGTCTATTGCTTGATATCGGGCATCTCTATGCTACCTTCCTTGATCAAACACTCATTTGGCCTATCATTAGGTATCTAGCATCTCATGCTATCTTCATGATCAAAATTTTTGATACTCCTTGGGATGTATCTACATATAGAAAGGATCTTTAAATCCTGCTCAATTAAGAGACTTTCTGAATCAATGGTTAAACTGAAACAGTATGATCTGTTCACATATACAACTTATACATACATATTTTTGTTGGAATTATATTGAGATGATGTACTGAGAGGGAGGGGTGAATCAGTACCTCTAAAAATTTTCTTGGTTATCCCATTAACCCTTAGTCATCAATTTGTAATTTATCTTATCTAACTACTCATCTTTCTTATGCATATGTAATTATATCATACATTCTTTTGATATGTAACAATAATAGAAAGATTCATGAAAATAAATAACACATGACGCAAGATATGATATCACAGAAAACTCCTATTAATGAAGTAAAAAATACGGTGGGGATTGTTACCCACAAACTTCACTATCTGCAGATAAGAAGGGGCCGGTTAAGGCTTACAATTGGTCACTTCTGATGACCTACCCTGTTAAGAGTATTACAGTGGAAACCTGTTAAGATCTTCTTCGTTTGAAGCTTTAGCAACACTGTTAAGAGATTTGGAAAGAACAGTTAAGTCCACCTTCTACAAAAGGATTTTAGATGTGATACACTTGTTAGAATGCAACTACATAAGTCTTTGATCTGATGATAAATGCAATCTTCAATTACTGATAATAGATCCTATAAAGCTTCATTACATATAAGTAATCATCCTTCCATGATTGAATAGTACCTTTGTCTGCTCATCGGTAGCCTCTGTGTGTTCTTGATAACTGATATACTCTGTTTATGATCTTTGCATGAATTCTGCCTACTGCTCCTTAGATGCTCTTCATGGCTATTAATAATAAGAATTCATGTACTCACAATTGAGTATGAACATCTATTTATACAAATTTAGGTTCAATTCTTGATTCATGCAGCACAAGTTAACTCTAGATCCAAGGTTTACAACTTGACCTTGATCTTTAGTTAGATATGCTTTAGATCCATTAGGATGCTTTAAAGCATTTACATAAAGCTTGCATGACCATCTAATATGATTTAAAACAAAACAAAACTCTATAAATAGAATTACATTGCTTTAACCATCGTGTAAAACTTAGATCCACAATTTGCGGGTTCTTGAACTGTCTGTCGGTTCTGATGGTCAATTTTCTTGATCGTCAGTGTTCCTTTCTTGAACTGGTCATCAAGTATGCCTTTGCTATTTCTATCAGGTTAGTTCTGAAAACTGTGTCGCTGGTAATGCTTGTGGTTGTCAGTGATGCTTGTGGTTGCCGGTGATGCTTGTGGTCGCCGGTGATGCTTGTCACTTTTATACTTAGCATTTTTCTCAAAATTATTTGTTCTATCGGGTATGCTTGCATTTCACCGGTACTTCTTGTGGTTCACTGGTAATGCTTTCTATCTACCGGTAATGCTTTTTGTCTATGTTTTTCAGTGAGTATACTAATGGAAAAATAATGTCATCAATCTCCCCCTTTGACATTAGTATCAAAAACATGATATGTGAAACATACTGAGTGTATTAGTATGAACACCTGTGTATACTTCTTCCTTATTCATTTGAATGACTCCCCCTATGTATATGTCGGTAAGTGTAAGTATATATGTATATCCTTTATATTTTATTTTTCAAACTGATATATGTATTGTACATAACTATATACATTGCCTTTCCTCCTTTTTTGATTCTAAAGGCAAAGGTACTTACAACTTTTCAAAAAGGTGGGAATGTGAGGACTTGACTTCCTCCATCATTTTCTCCCATTTCTCCTTCAACATTTCTAGATCCATGTGCTCTAGTGAAATCCTTACATGGATATCATAGATGCTGTATACTACAAACATCTCTGGGGTTGCTATCAAATTTCTTGCTTTAGAAATATGCTGCTGCAGAATTGTAGGATTTGGTAGAATGTGTGCTTGAAGCTCTGTGATCTCACCTTTGAATTGAGTCTCAGCATCCCATATTTCTTGCCTTAGCCTATTTGCCTCAATGACCGTGTCATGATGTGCCTTTATGTTTTCAGCTTGTGAGGTTAGGCTTTGTGCACTCTGTGTGACATTTGAATCAATTTCTGCTAGTTTTTCATTGTTCAATTTCCCATATTTCTCTAGTGTGCACATTTTTTGAACTAAGGTGATTGCTTCAGCAATCATTGGCTCTAATTCATCACTGATTTCTAAGAGCTTTACCTTGTTCAGTACCACTTCTTGGCTACTTTTATCAATTAGCTTGAATTGATATTTCTTTTCTGCTTGCTCTTCCATTGCTTGATCTGCCTCTATACCTTGCTCTATAATAGCATCGGTGAGAACAACAATTTGTTCTTTGACTGAAGTATTTTCATAAATTTTCACTTCAGGAACCAATTGGTGGAGTATCTCTTTAGCTTTGTCAAGTGCCATGTTTTCTCTGTGTGTTTGGATCATCTTCTTCTGTATGGCTTTCCTCTAAAAGAGCACTCCAAACTATTGATGTTTATCACTGGCCAAAGTGGTTATGTCCCAGTTTGGAACTTCATTGACCTCATCAAGTGTCATAGAAAATATATCCTTCTTTACTGTTTTCTTCTTTTTCTTCTTTGGCTGGGTGGCAGTGGCAGATTGATGTAATACCATTTGTAAGGCTTGAGACTGGGTTGACTTAGTTGGTGAGTGTTTAGAGGATGAGGCATCCTTTTGTACCTATTTAGTGTCCACCTACCAGTTTGGTGAAGACATCTCCTCACGTACCTTGGGTGTTTCAACAAATGAATCTTCTTTTTGTTTTATTTCCTCATTTTTCTTAACTTCCTCACTCTTATCTTGCTCTTCAACCTTTCTCATTGTATCATTTATTGTTTTATCTACCTCTTACTATTGTTCTTTCGATACATCTTGCTGCTCATCAGTTGCATCCTTCATTTCAATGTTTGTATCCTTAGGAGTGTTGGATGCACCTTGGTTTTCATCGGTACCCATATCCTTGGGTATATCATCATCTTTCTTAGATGATTTATCCTGGCTTGACTGTATATCAACATCATCTATTAATATATGCATATTTTTCAGTGTATTGATAGTTGCAGTGTCAATAGCTATGTCCTGTTCGTCGGTCTTACCCTCTGCAGTATTGATGTTTTCATCTTTTTGGATCTCTGCTGCATGGTATTTGCCTGTAATGGTGTCGAAAATGTTGTCTAACCATGAATCATCATTCATATCAACATCTAAGTTACCCTTTATTGAAAGTTCCTCTTTGTTAACTGCTTCATCCTCCAAGTTAATGTGGATGGGGCTATCCAGTACTTGATCATGTTGGTCATCTTTTGACCAATCTTCATCTATAATATCTATTTGTTTTTGGCCTGTGATCTGTACTTCTTCATTCTCCAACTCAGTTGTTGAGTGACTTATTGTGTTGATAGGTTCCTTTTCAGGACTACTTTCCTCATCAGGTTTTAGTAATCCACTCCATATTTTCTGAGTGTCTTCTTCTAGTTCTATAAGCTTTCCTTGAAGAAATTTATAAGCTCTCAGTTTTGGTGAGAATTTCTTTGTATATTTCTCCATTACTTCATTGATTTCCTCTTTTGTTGAATCAGGAGGCATAAGAGAGACTAGTACTC
>MU227069.1:3294253-3339302 GCA_018584345.1 Thuja plicata
TGTTTGTCCTTGAGGACCTTATGGTGCACATGTTCTCCTCAAATTGATGCAATAGGATCTCAGCCAGATCCATCTTCTTCCCCTATTTGATGATCTTATATGCTGTGCTCATTGCAGTGCTAGAAATGTTGTTCATTCTGCTAGCTTGGAATATCTTGTATCCAACTATGCATGCTCCAAATTTTAGCTCTGTGTCGGTAATAGTATTTACTTTCAGTGCCCTCTTGTCTGAATTTGCACTGGTTAACCTTTCCACTTCTGCAAGAGGTGGATGTTTGTGAGCCTAAGGTTTGTCGGTTGTTGGATAACCAGTCACAATGTGTATAACATCCTTTGTTATAGCCTTGGGTTTGTTTGGCCATAGAGCGTTGTCGTGGACTCTGCTTAGAACAATTTTGATCCACTCAGTTTTGAAAACCCTTAGAAAATGAAGTGCATTTGTCAGTCCCTTAACTTCCAAGTGTTTATGCTCTTCTTTGAGCTTTCCACCTTCATCACAAAGTGCCACATGGGCATTATCAAGGTCCAGATCTCCTAACTCTAAGATCTTGCAGTGAATGAAGGATCTAACATCCTCAACCAATAAAACTCTAGCTGGGATTTGGGAGAATGCTCTGGAATTGTCTGGTTGAGAGGATATCTCATGATGTAACTTATATTTTGGTTTAGCACATGCCCCTCTACTAACAAGTCTGTAAGGTTTCTTCTTGTCAACCTTGATTTTGTCTACCCTAGATATTGATGCCATTATATTTGAATTTTAGGGCTTTTCGTAAATCAAAATAGTGCTATCTGTGAGTGGATTAACTTACTAAATGTCTATGATCTCCTTTGAATCTAAATGCTCTATGAATTCCTTCTGTTGGGTTACTTCTCAAACTGCATGAAAATTGCTCTGCTTTGCTCGAAAATCGTGGGTGCAAAAATGATCTTGCTCGTTGGGCTTTTATCCTTTTTGGTGGCCTAAGTTGTCATTAATGCTTATCAACTCATCGGTTTATGAAGACTGCTTTTGTCAGTAAAGACATTCATAACACCATCGGTGTCTATGCAAAGTGTCAGGGTAGCTAGCGGTTTGAAGACTTCACCAATGCTTGTCGGTGATGTTGCGATGACAGCTTTTGTAGATTCAGTGTTTACTGATATCCGTTGGGTTAAACTCAGCTTGTGAAATGGCCGATACATTCTGGTAAGTCTTAATAACTTTTCTGTGTGTGTTCACCAATGCAGATTTTGCCCAATAACTGATGGTTGCTTTTCAATAGTTTAGTACATAACAATGTATTGCATCTTTATTCATGCTAATATTACAATATGAACTATGTATAATGGAATCGATGCATAGTAAAACTTGTGATAATGTAGTTCCATAATTACTTGTGCAATCTAGTTAGATGTAGTGATGTCACTGGATCTAATGGATGGGGTGTCATCATTTGCAATGCTTGTACTAGCACCTTTAGTATTTGTGGCTTTTACCCACATCTTGTTTCTCATTTTTTTGATGTCATTAATGGTATTTCCATTGGGATGAGTATTTGTGTCTGTCAGTCGGTCTTTGCAATCTTTTATCACATGTCCAACTTTATGACAATGTAAACATGCCATACTTAGGTTGGTCCATCCTCTTGACCTTCTAGTCCACTTTCTCATACAGTTAGTAGCAATATGACCAAACCTTCCACATGCTGTGCAATTTACCCATGTGTTACAGTCCCAAACATATGAGTTACCTTCTCTTTCTGGTTTGTAGCTTTTATCATTCTCCTTTGGAGTCCATGCATTGTAATTCTTTTTCCAACATTCCTTATGTGTATGCCCATTCATCTTGCATGCAGGACAATACTTTTCCATATAGGTTTTTCTCTTTGGATTCATCACTTTGGATCTACACTCATGTGCCTTGTGTCCTTTCTTTTGACAATTATAACAATTACCAATAAAAGTAGATTGTGCTTGAGAAATACCTTTCATTTTGCTTCTACAGATGTTTGAGGTGTGGCCTGGCTTTCCACAGTGATTGCATGATAGTTTCTTGGATCTTGGGGTTGTGAAAGCATTCCTCTTATCAAATTGATTAGAGGATTCTCCATTCTCGTTGTATTCTAATCCTGTGTAGTTGTTGACTCTTCTTTTTCCATCAAGAAAATCACCCATCCTTCGGTTGCTATCCTTAGCTTTTTGATTAATTCATTGTGTTGATTTTGGACTTTGATTTCATGATTCAATTTCTCATTCTCTTCTCTTAGCTCACTAATGATCTGTATTCTTTCATTGAGTTTTGTATTTAATCTGTTTTCTTCTTGACTCATAAGAATGTATAGTTGGAAAATGGAAACAATTCAATTGTAGACGTGTTTAGCCTTTTGAGTAAGTGGTTTAGGGTCATGGAAAGAGCCTTGAATAGGTTCCTGATCTTGACATGGCTTCCTCCCTATTCTATTCCTCTTTTCACTCCTGTTTGGCCTGATTTTTGTATTCTGGACTGTAGACTGGTGATTCTAGGCTTCAGGGTCAAGGTCAAAATTTTAGGTCTATGTCAACCTCAACCTTGACCTAGGTTAGGGTCAACCTCAACCCTGACTTAGGTTAGGGTCGACCTCGACCTTGACCCAAGATTCAGATCCCAGGGTCTTGCAGTTTCAGGAGGTCAACCTTTGCAAAAAAATATTTCCCGCTTTCGGGTTGGCTGTTTTAGGTTCCGAAGCGATGATTCCTAAATTATATTTAATATAGGTCCACTCCTAGGGGTAAAGTGTTTAATGGGAATTCAATCCTCCTATGTAGGCCTCCTTAGGAGATTGTGCCCTAATTCCATATAATAGGGAAGTTTTCTCTCTCATTTTCTCTAACAATCATTAAGCAAAGGAAGACTTCTAATCAAGCATTCCTAATTGAGATCAAGAATTATCAAGTGAAGTTCAAGCAATAAATCAAGCAAGATTTCAAGCAAGCATTCATCCATTCAAGTATCCATTTTCATGAAGGAGATCCATTGGAGACCATTGAAGGATTGAAGCTACAAGGTGCCCTTTTGGTGATCTCTCCATCCACCTTCTTCCAAGCCTATTCCAAATTCAAGAACCCATTCAAGACTTGGTGTTGGAGATCTAAAAGAAAGAGATTGAAGACACCCTACCTTTCTACATTCTACATTGGAAGCATACTTGTGGATTCAAGGATTCGAATCCGTCACAAGGACTTTTTCAAGCAAGGTGAATTTATGCATTTACTTTGTCCATTTATGCAATTTCAATTACATATATTTAAGGTTAATTCCAAAATCGGGGTTTGACTAAGGCAAACCCCTCCCCCACAACAAACAATCTCCTTTTCTTGTAGGTACAGGTACAAAATAGTGGATTTGAACCCAGATCTGGATACCCTTTTCGACAAACTTTCAAGATCCACGAATAGAGTCACTTTCAAATCTATGTAGGTCAGGGTCAACATTATTGGGTCAAGGTTGACATTTGTGGGTCAAGGTCAACCTTTTTCATAAGATGACATCGGAACAGAAAATGATTTCTGGGTTGTTCATCTCTGTGTTTTGGTTTGGTATTAACTGTCAGTTTTTCCAGAAACAGTCTATAGACCTCAGAAAACAACATTCTTTGATATGCAATATTTCAAGGTTAGTGCATTTCTCCTATCTCTTCAATTAATATCATATATCATTTCTATACATATAGTTAACATAATTTAAGGTATCTCCTTTGTTATTCTCCTTTCCAAATAGTTGATTCATTTGTGCATTAACCCATCTCTTGGGTTGATCAAATTGGATCTCCCATTTGTGCATTTGAGGGTAAAAAAGGAACATCTTATCTTCTCCTTAATCACAATTGTAATACTTAATAAATATAACTCAATTAAGGTTAAGGGATTCAATACATTTCTAGGCAAATTTACATTACATTCCAAAGATAATCAATCTATCATCCTTAATACATTATATCTTCATAATAAACACATCTAATTCCATTCCCCTTTACATTTTTGTAAGATAGAATATTCAATCTCTTTACACTTCAACACATAACATCCATCAAATCAAACCCACATGCCAAATTTATATATATTTTTATCTTACAAAGAATAATCTAGTTGGTAACCTCATGGTGATGCTCAGTGAGTCTTAGAATTTCTGATTCTTTCTCTTGTAGTTTCTTTGTAATTTTCCTCCTATCATCAATGGCTAGTGTTCTTTCATTTTCAGCTTTTCTTGCATCATTCATAACATCAATCATTTTTACCATTTGAGTTTCTTCACCAATTTTCAGCATCTTGATTTGATCTGTCAGATGTAGATTGATCTCCTGCATACTTGTAATTTCTTCAATTGATGCATTTGAAGCTTTGCTCAATGATGATTCTGCTGTTTCAAAGTACTCTTGTATTTCCATTTCTTTGTAGTCTTTCTCATTCATCCTAGTTGCCATAATCTATCTTTCATCAAGAAGTTTTCTCAGTTTTATCTTTGCCTCCTTATATTGCTCAAAGTTTATTTGCATTTGTGATTGCTCATTCTCAATAGTCATGTCCAGTCTAAACTTGTCCATTTCTCTAATCTTTGCTCTCAAGTCTTTAAGCTTTTCAAGAGAGAGACTTAGCTCTGATACCAATTGTTGGAATTATATTGAGATGATGTACTGAGAGTGGAGGGGTGAATCAGTACCTCTAAAACTTTTCTTGGTTAGCCCATTAACCCTTAGTCATTAGTTTGTAATTTATCTTATCTAACTGTTCATCTTTCTTATGCATATGTAATTATATCATACATTCTTTTGATATGTAACAATAATAGAAACATTCATGAAAATAGATACCACATGACACAAGATATGATATCACAGAAAACTCCTGTTAAGGAAGTAAAAACTACGGTGGGGATTGTTACCCACAAACTTCACTATCTGCAGATAAGAAGGGGTCTGTTAAGGCTTACATTTGGTCACTTCTAATGACCTACCCTGTTAGGAGTATTACAGTGGAGACCTGTTAAGATCTACTTTGTTTGAAGCTTTAGCAACACTGTTAAGTGTGCACTCTGTTAAGAGATTTGGAAAGAACGGTTAAGGCCACCTTCTACAAAAGGATTTTAGATGTGATGCAATTGTTAGAATGCAACTACATAAGTCTTTGATTTGATGATAAATGCAATCTTCAATTGCTGATAACAGATCCTATAAAGCTTCATTACATATAAGTAATCATCCTTCCATGATTGAATAGTACCTTTGTCTACTCGTCGGTAGCCTCTGTGTGTTCTTGATAATTGATATAATTTTTTTCTGATCTTTGCATGAATTCTGCCTTCTGCTCCTTAGATGCTCTTCGTGGCTATCAATAATAAGAATTCATGTACTCACAATTGAGTATGAACATCTATTTATACAAGTTTAGGTTCAATTCTTGATTCATGCAGTGCAAGTTAACTCTAGATCCAAGGTTTACAACTTGACCTTGATCTTTAGTTAGATATGCTTTAGATCCGTTAGGATGCTTTAAAGAATTTACATAAAGCTTGCATGACCATCTAATATGATTTAAAACAAAATGAAACTCTATAAATAGAATTACATTTCTTTAACGATCGTGTAAAAATCAGATCCACAATATGCAGGTTCTTGATCTGTCTGTCGATTCTGATGGTCGGTTTTCTTGATCGTTGGTGTTCCTTTCTTGAACTTGTCTTCGGGTATGCCTTTACTATTTCTGTCGGGTTAGTTCTGAAAACTATGTCATCGGTAATGCTTGTGGTTTTTGATGATGCTTGTGGTCGCCGGTGATGCTTGTGGTCGCCAGTGATGCTTGTCACTTTTATACTTATCATTTTTCTCAAAATTCTTTGTTTTGTTGGGTATGCTTGCATTTCAATGGTACTGCTTGTGGTTCGCCGGTAATGCTTGCTGTCTGTCGGTAATGCTTTCTGTCTATGTTTTTCAGTGAGTATACTAATGGAAAAATAATGTCATCAATTTTTAGATGTATTGTAATCTCATAAAACTATTCTGATCAATATATCTTGGCTTATACCTTTGCTCCACTTTGATTCTGATCAGTGATGCTATGCTCTGTTGCTCGATATTCGTAGAAAACTTTAGCTCTTTCCTCAGCTTGTTGATCAAGACTGTATGAAGTTGCTCTTCATTAGTTTCTCTTCAGCATACTCTTTTCATTCATTCACTCACCACAATTCATAATGAATTGAGTTGTCTATTTATAGACATGATATCACTGTTATTAGGTTCTTGATTTTCTTGATCTTGGCGTGATCCACAATTCTCGCCAATTAGATTTAAGGCAAAGCTCCTATTTTATCTCGCAGATATTTTCTTGCCAACTGGATAAAACAACTTTAAACCATTTACTTATCTCCACCTTTATCTCATCGATGGAAACAAAGATAACTAATAGTTAATTCTATATTTAGCTCTTACAGCTAGATATTTTGTCATTTCTGAACTCAAGTTTATTTCGGTGTTTAACTCTTTGATAGCTTCGGTCAACACTCCAGTTCTCCTCGGGCTTCTCTATCGGTTTACACAATGTTTTTGGCTGTCAGTTATGCTTGTGATTCTACTCATTGGTAATTCTCATCGGTGTTCTTTCTTGGGCATCACTGTGACTTGACTTTTGGTGATCTCCGTCCGTCGGGTTTCACTGACCGTTGGTGTTTGAAGTCACATAGAGAATACTTATCTTTTATGCATTACAGAAAGCATAATATTTATCTCTCTGATTCTCTAAAGTATTTGACA
Organism: Thuja plicata; assembly: GCA_018584345.1. NCBI lineage: Eukaryota > Viridiplantae > Streptophyta > Pinopsida > Cupressales > Cupressaceae > Thuja > Thuja plicata. Next base: position 3,301,018 of record MU227069.1, read on the forward strand.
CTTTGATTATAAATGATTAGATTATATCAAGTTGACATCAATGACAATACAATCTATTAACTGATTTAATGTCTTGCATTATCTTTCTGCATTTCAATGATCAACTTAATATCTTCAAACATTTAATCAGTTACATGTCATCAATATCTCCCTTTGGCATTGATGGCAACATACTACATTATCATACTATACTATCACTAATACAATATGAAATATACATTTTCATCAAGCTTTCCTAATGTAAATATTACAAATTTCTAGCTCTCGGTAAGCTCAAATAGCTTAGATTTGTTTCATGTAGAGTGATTGTCTTCAATCTTCAATCCCTTCTCTAGATAGATGTATCATCTGATATCTCTATTCTGGTATGTTCTCTACCTTGATTGTTCATCTTCTTGATAATCTCTTTTTCCTTGACAACAATCTTTCTCTTTGTCTGAACTCTCTCACTTTGTTACTTCTCTCCCTTAGATGGATATTTCATATGTAATCAATTTCTCTCCCTTAGAATATTGATTAACTCTTCCTTCTGATTCTCAGGAACTTCTCTTCATGGATGATGATATAATATTTTCTGGTTAATGAGATAATCTCTCTCTTTGATAATGTGATAATTCTATCCCTTTGACAACAATGCCAAACAAAAATACTTCTCCTTGTTTTATGATCTATATCATGTTCCATCCCTTTGCATAATATATTCCTTGAATTTTCCTATCCATCAACAATACAATGTCTTTGGTTTTTAGTGTAGATATGTACCTTGCTATGTACAGATGTATCTGTTGCTTTCCATCTCAGTCTTTGCATCAACATGACTGATCTTCAAATTTGGTATAGGCTGATGCAACCTCCTAGTCAGTTTACTGACCAATAGACAAGGGTTGAACCCCTAGTCTCTATCTCAGGTACTCAAATGTATCCTTCAATAATGGCTTGGTGAATATATCAGCTAACTGTTCCTTTCATTGAACATATTCTAGTGTCACTTCCTTTGCTTGCACTTGTTCTCTTAGATAGTGATACTTGATAGAAATATGCTTAGTCTTAGCATGCATGACTGGATTTTTAGAAATGTTAATTGCACTAGTGTTATCACAATAGATAATTACTGGTTCAAGGATCTTCATATTCGTACCTTCCAGCAATTGTTTGATTCATGCAATATTTGAGTAATTTGCAGCAACAACCACATACTCTGCTTTTGCAGTAGACTGAGAGATGCATCCTTGCTTCTTGCCGTTCCATGTGACAAGTCTTTCACTCATGAAGAATGCTCCTCTAGTTGTGCTCTTTTGGCCATCAATGTTTCTGGCCCAATCAACATGTGTATAGAATTGTAGCTCAAATTTTCCTTCTCTTTTGTACCATAAGCCATAGTCCTTGGTGTTCTTCAGATATCTCAGAATTATTTTGACAATAGTCATATGTGATTCTTTGGGATAAGCAGATAATCTTGCAACTATCCCCACTACATGTGCTATATCTAGTCTAGTATGAACAACATACATCAGTTTTCCAATCATAGATCTATATAAGGTTTGGTTTACCTCATTGGATTTGTCTTCTTTTGTCAGCTTACATCCGGTAGCCATAGGTGTTCCAACTAGTTTGGAATCTTCCATCTTGAATATCTTCAGCACTTCCTTGATGTATTTGGACTGAGTGATCTATATGCCTGCATCTTGTTGAAGAATCTGTAGACCAAGAAATAATTTGATCTCTCCAAACATAGACATTTCAAATTCCTTTCTCATTTCATTAGCAAAGGATTTGCATAACAATTCATTCCCTTGAAAAATGATATCATCAACAAAAATTTCAGCAATCAGAATATTACCATTAGTATCTTCTTTCAAGTACAGATTTCTATTTTCACTTGTTCTAATAAATTTTATGCTAATGATATATGAGTGAAGTCTTTCATACTAGGATATCGGTGCTTGTTTTAATCCATACAAGGCTTTGTGTATTCTACATACCATGTTTCTCTTGTTTGGATCAACAAACGCTTCTGGTTGCTCAATGTATACCTCTTCTTTAAGTATTCCATTTAGGAATGCAAATTTGACATCCATTTGGTATACCTTGAATCCTTTAAATGAATCATAAGCAAGTAGTATTCTTACTCCTTTTATTCTAGAAAAGGGTCCAAAGGTTTCACCATAATCAATACCTTCTTCTTGTGCATATCCCTTGCATACTAATCTTGCTTTGTTTCTAGTGACTTCTCCATTCTCATTCAGCTTGTTTCAGAATATCCATTTGGTACCGATGAAATTCTTGTCATCTGGTCTTGGTGCTAGTGTCCATGTGTTGTTCTTCTAAATATGTTCTATTTCTTCATTCATAGCACTGACCCATTCTTCATTCTCAAGTGCATTGTTAACAAATTTAGGCTCAAAATCACAAAGTAAACATCTGGTGTTAAGTGACTTACTAATCTTGTTCTAGCCCTTTTGTCTGCTATGATTTGATTTTGTGGATGATGTCTTCTGACATACTTGGAAATTTTTGGTTAAGCTCCGTGTTCATCATTCTAATCATCTTCTTGACCTTTGTTCTCATCTCCATTGTTTGGAACATCATCTTGAGTATTATCTTGATTGTTGATAGTTGTAGCCTGATGCTTGGGTACAATGTTCTGATGCTCGAGAGTGACACACTTCTACTCAGGTAGAGTGTTAGGTTATGTATAAACAAACCTATTATAGTCCTCTAGTTCCTTTTTTCTTTCCTTATCATTCTTTTCTGTAAATTCATCTATCTTCACATTTTCACTTTCAATGATTTTGTTAGATGACTTGTTAAGACATTTATAAGCCTTGATTTTGGTTGAATACCCTAGGAAGATACCTTCATCACTTTTGGAGTCAATTTTTTGATTTCTATCATCCTTCAATATATAACATTGACTACCAAAGATTATGAAGTACCTTACATTGGGTGTATGACCATACCAAAGCTCATAGGGTGTCTTCTTTGTGTCCTTCTTCAATTGTACTCTGTTTAATGTGTAGACAACAGTACTGACAACTTCCCTCCAGAAAGTTTGTGCAATTCATTCTCAATCATCAATGTTCTTGCACAGTCAACACTTGATCTATTTCTCCTTTCAACAATTCCATTTTTATGTGGTGTTCTCAGTGCAGAAACCTATCTTTTAATTCCATGATCATTGCAATAGTCAATGAATTCTTCTAAAGTAAATTCCCCTCCTCTATCTGACCTTAAGAATTTCAATTCCTTTTCACTTTGTTTTTCTACCATTTCTTTATACCATTTAAACATCTTAAATTCTTTTGATTTATCTTTTAAAAACATGACTATCATCATTCTAGAATAATCATCAACAAAGAGAATAAAATACCTATCTCCATAGTAGCTCTTTGTCCTCATGGGTCCACATATATATGTATGGACTAATTCTATAATTGCACTAGATGTATGGGTTTTACTCTTGAAACTAGACTTTGTCATCTTACCTTTTTTGAAAATTTTTGTGCATGATATGCTCGGGCTTAGTCATGCTCGATAAGCCTCTGACATTCCTTTTGTTGCTTATCTTTATCATGTTTTCAAAGTTCACATGACACTATATTTTGTGCCACAACCATATGTTTTCATTTCTAGCCATCAAACAAGTGGCATTAGTGTCATCAAGATAGAAAAGGTTACCTTTTGTCTGCTCACCAGTACCAATCAACCTTCCTGATTCATTGTAGATCTTTGCCTTCATATTTTCAAGTGTTACTCTGTGACTTGAATTTTTCAACTGAGAAACACTTAACAAGTTGTAATTCAATCCTTTAACCCAATAATAATTTCCACATTTTATCAGGTTATTCAACATTATGGTTCCTTTACCTTGAACTAGACAAGGTGTATCATTTCCCATTCTTAGTGAACCACCATTATAGTATGCAAAAGTCTCAAACTTTTGTTTATCACCGGTCATATGGTGAGTGCAGCCACTATCTATGATCCAGACAGCATTTTTACTAACTTTAGATATGAGTGCTATTTCTACATACCTTTCTTCATGTTCATCTGAATCATCCTTCATGGCTACAAATACCATCTCAATGTCTTGTTCTAATTCGGTGTCAGTGTCATCAACTCTATTCTTAGCTAGGTAACAAGCTTTATTCCCTTTGTCCTTGTAGTCTCGGGTATCTCTCTTGTCTTATTGTTGGTTACTTCGGTAATCTCTATTATCACCTCTATCAAACTTCTTGTCATATGATTTGTCATTTCCTCTGTCATCTTTTCTTTGGTTTGGACATCTTGTAGCAAAGTGTCCAAGCTCTTTACAATTGAAACATATAAGTGGTAACTTACCTTTGTATTTACCTTTGCCTCTTTGCAATCTTCTTGCCATTAGTGCTTCAATCTCATCAAGTCCTTGATCCTCATTATCAATGTCACTATCATTTCTAACAACATGTCTATGACTTGAGTTACTTATCTTTAAAGAAGATTTGAATGCAGATTCAACAAATGGTAAGACACTATTATCAAATTTGTTCATCTTAAATGATATCAGTCTACCAATCAGTCTATCTAGAGTAATTATATTGTTTGTAAATGCTCTCATTTCTTCAATAGCAGAAACTTTAATAACATAAACATGCAATAAGGTTCTTAATATTTTACTTACCACTGTATCCTCTTCAAGTACACCTCTAACTCCTTAGATAGCATTTACTACCTCCTTGATTCTACAATTATACTAAGTAATATTTTCTCCTTCTTTCATCCTTAGGTCATCAAACCTCCCTCTTAGGCTTTCTGCCTTTGCTCTTAGTACATTTGCATCTCCTCCATGTACTGGCTTCAACTTATCCCACATTTTCTTTGCAGAGGTGCAGGTTTTGACATCTTCAAACTCAACATCAGAGAGTAATGATGCAAGTTCTATCATCATGCAGTTATGCTCATGCTTAAATCTTAATTGCTCAAGAGTGTGAGGTCCTGTAGGAAACACATATTCAGTATCTAAGTATTGAACAATGTCATTTCCAATACCTGATAGGTGGAGTCTTATTCTTCTTTGCCATGATGCAAAGTTGTCTTTATTCAACTTGGGCACATCTCGTCTGTGTTGGAGATTTACTTCTGGCAGCTAGTTGATTGTATGTTTGTCATTGATGACAACATATAATATACAATAGTGTTCTGTATGTACTTATCAGAATGATGTTATCAAGCCTTGCACAGTTATATTCATGTTGTTTATGTTTTTTTCATACACGCAGACTCAGATACGAAGTTTCAGTTGTGTTGTGTAATTCTATTAACGACAGTTACAGTTTATAGAGGTTGTCTATACAGAGCTGACGTATTGCATTGGTTCTTGAGTTGCACCTATCTTCAGGATATGCATGTGTATATTCAAGATTAGTTATGAGTTTCATATAGTTATCTAAAGGTGCCAAATGTGTTTCTACAAGATTGCATTGTTAGAGTTAATTTGGTGAGGCCGACTTAGTGAAGCATAATGTCTATTCAGTTTATATTGTGCGGTTGTAATTATGCTTGCATCATTAGTTAAGCTAACAAGGATGTTATGAAGAGTTTCCTAACAGGTCCCATGATCTCATACTTTGAGGAAGATACTTATAGTAGTTCATTTGTGGAACACTGTGTGTGAATGATAAGAAAAGTGACAGAAAAAGTACAGAGTAGAATATCAGTGTGTTTCATTCATCAAGGATCTATGTGAAGAAGCAGTGGAAGATTACAATACATTGGAACTGATTAAGATAGTAGGTCTAATATATAGTTCATCATCAGATATAGTGCATATCTGTTCTATAGAAGGTTGTGGCCTTCACCATTGAAGCAGTGAGCTTTCAGATAGTGAGTCCTCACCCTTAACAAGGTTATTTGTAAAAGACTCCTAATAGGTTTCGACCCTTAACCAGGTCACTATACTTATTACACTGTAAAGAAAAACTCCTAACAGGGTTGCAAGATCTTCTAAAATGGATTATTATAAACAAGTATTGTTCATTGTGGGTGTTAATTCCCACTGGGTTTTTTAGCATTTGGTTTCCTCATAACCAAATTGTGGTGTTGTCTATTGTGTTATCTGAATGTGCATTTACTTTATTATATTCTAGAGTTAATAAGAGTAAAGAATTAAATTAGCTGATAACTGATTCACCCCCCCCTCTCAGTTATCCTTTGGGACTATTCTAACAGTCTGTTCATCTAATGATCTTTTGCTTGAGCTATTAAACTTCTTTTCTAAGCACACAAGCTTTGAAACCAATTGTTAGTAATAACTAAGAGGGGTGGGGGGTGAATCAGTGACAAAACAAATTTAAATCATTTACTTATCTCTGGCTTTATCTTGTCAATGGAAACAAAGATAACTACTAGTTAAGTCTATATTTAGCTTTGCCAGCTAGATATTTTTTCATTTCTGAACTCAAGTTTATTTCGGTGTTTGACTCTTTGATAGCTTTGGTCAACACTCTAATTCTCCTTGGGATTTTCCGTCGGTTTACACTATGTTTTTGGCCATCAGTTATGCTTGTGATTCCTGCTCGTCGGTAATGCTTGTCGGTGTTCTTGCTCAGGCATCACTATGAATTGACTGTCGGTGATCTCTGTCCATCGGGTTTCACTGTCCATCAATGTTTGATGTCACATAGTGAATACTTGTCTTTTATGAATTATAGAAAGCATAATCTATATCTCTCTGATTCTCTAAAGTCTTTGACACTTTGATTATAACCGATAAGATTATATCAAGTTGACATCAATGAGAATACAATCCATTAACTGATATAATGTCTTGCATTATCTTTCTAGATTTTGGTGATCAACTTAACATCTTCAAACATTTAATCAGTTACATGTCATCACAAGTATGTACCAATTCTATTCAACAAGCAAATGCCACAAGAGCTTAATGATAGAATATCAACAAGATGGACATATGCCTTGCATATAGAAAAAAAAAAAGGGAAAGATCCCTAATTACAATCATGCCACCTGAGTCAAAAGTAAAAGAAATTGATAAAATGATGAAGAAACATGCAAACAAATTTTCAGCTAAGATGAGAGCTTACAAATTACTAGAGGGCAGATTAATAGAGCTTGACAAAGAAAGAAATGAAACTTGGAATGAAATCTTCAATGCCCCCAAGCAATTGGATCTTACCAACACACTGCACTATGAAGAGAAAGAGGCCACACCGAGCCTAGAACATATTTTCATCAATAATACCAAGGACATCAATCCAATTGAATTGACAACATAGACAACTAAGGCCATCGATGACATACCTCAAATATTAAAATTATTAAGGGATTCAACAGAGATCACCATAAAAGATATAACTATTATTGAGTCTGACGATGATCCCAAGAAAGATGAAGAGGTAAATAATGCCACCGAGCAAGAAAAGGAAAAGGATACCACAGATGTCACACAGGTAAATGTAGCAAGTCACATGCCATTATTGATACAAGTTATCAATATCATATTTGAAGAGAAGGAATACACACCTAAACCTGATGCAAACAATCCAATAGACACAAGTGACGAACAAGGGAAGAAAAAGGATACAAATGAAGAGCAGAAAGAAACAAGTGGAGAGGAGAAACTGAGTGATGCCAAGGAAACCAAAGAGGTAAACAAAGCTGTAGACATAGACAAGGTTGATGTAGAGACGTCTACTACTGACCAATAGGTCAATACTGAGAAGCATACAAAATCCACCACACCTCCCACACAATCACCGAAGAAAGAGAAAGGGAATGAACTAGCTATAGTTCTACATACCCCTGCTTCCAGCATAATTTCAAAGAAGAAGAAGAAAAAAAAAGAACCGGTTAGACTCGATGAAATCATTGACATACCTAACTGTGATCCTAGAACATTGGATCCCAAGTCCCTAACCAGGTATGGTGAACTTTGCAAGAGGAAGGCTCTACAGGAAAAGCTCAGGAAGGAGCACAAGAACTCACAAGTCCTAGATACCATAAAATTAATACTATTGAAAATAGTACCTGACACTAAAATTGATCCAAATGCTCCAATACTTGATCAATTAGCAGTACTCACCGACATCTTTACATCACAGAATGTAGATGCAGACAAAGTCATTGAGGAACGTGCTGAGGAGAAGTGTCAATACAAGTTAACCAAGAGGATCAGCCAAGAAGTGGTAGAAAAAAGGTAAAACTTTTTGAATTAGTAACTACAATGAAACCAATATTATTAGAAGTAGTTAAAATAGTTCAAAAGTTGTGCACAATAGAGGATTTAACTACCAAGCATAGTGAAAAGATAGCAAAGATAGATGAAGATCTTAAGGCTAGTGCACAAAGTCTCACGACCAAAGAAAATGCATTCCAATTTCATTATGAGAATATTATAGAGTCAAAAAGGTTGAGACTAGAACTACAAAAGACTGAAAGTAGAATCCGAGATGAGGTAACCAAGGTCCAAGAAATGTTACTCCTGAATCTCACACTACTGTTGAAACACATGACTTTGGCAAAAGCATTGATTGCCACCCCAAAGATGTATGTTACTGAGAGTATATATGACATGCATGCCATAATCACATTGGAACACATGACCCTGGAACACCTCCAAGAGGAATGGGAGAAGATAATGGCAAACATTCAAAAATCCCATGCCCACATATTTGAAAAGCTGTACGTATTACACCTTTGTCATTAATTTCAAAAAATGGGGGAAATTATATGTATAAAGGGGGAAATATATATGTAAAGGGGGAATATATATGTATAACATGTCAAAAGGGGAAAACATGTCAAAGGCCAAAGAGGGAAATACACAAAGGAGAAACATGTACATACACTATACCAAGGCATGCACATAGGGGGAGTCATTGACAAGGTATACACATGGTGTAGATACTAAACATTTTAGTATGCACATATCAGTTTTTAATACTAATGCTAAAGGGGGAGATTGATAATCCCATAGGATCATATTTGTCATTAGTATACAAGGAAACAATTTTTGGACTTTCAGTTTACATGATCACCGAGTGACAACATTCAGTTAGACATAATGATCACTGAAATTAGTAAATACAAAAATTAGACTATCACCGACAGACAGTTTACAGAGTAAACTGAAAACATAGTTCACAAAGGAACCTGAGAGAAGTATGTCTATAGAGGCATCATCGAGCACTAGTCTACTGAGAGACAATTTTATTCCTGAGAAAAGTGGATCTGAGATACACGTCAGATAAAGAACTAAAGTTTTATAATTATTTTAATTGTAATTTTTTTAATCAGCCTAAATGATTGTAAACATGCAAACTAGGAGATCAAGGTCAAGTTTTAAACCTTTGATCATAGAGTAGAGTTTTTATTGTAAAGCATGAAACCTAAATAGGTCAATCCATTGTATAAATAGATGTAGTAATCAACTAGAAGATGATGATTTTAGCCACAAAAAACATCTATGGATCAGAAGAGTTTCATGCACAAGGACAAAAAAAGATGAATTCAGTTATGAAGAACAAGATTCAAGGCTACCGAGCAGAAAATATGTATTAATTAATCACAATAGGTGATACATATATCTTGTGAACTTAAAGGATCTGTATTCAGCAATTCAAGATTGCATACTATCAGGTCAACAAGTATTTTTGACTACTCTCTAAAAATTGTAGCAAATAGAAGAAATCCTTTAAGAAGGTAGACTTAATAGTCTTATTGTAAATCTCTTAACCGAGTGCACACTTAACATTGTTGTTAAAATATATTAACAAAGTAGACCTAACTAGTCTAAAATGTTACTCCTAACAGGGTAAGATCATCAGAAGTGATCACACTTGTAGCCTTAACTGACACCTTCCATTATGCATATAGTGAATCTTTGTGGGTTTCATCCCCACCGTAGTTTTTACCTTCTAACAAGGGTTTTCTACGTTACCAATTCTTGTGTTATGTGTACTTCAATTTCATGAATGTTTACATGCAATTACATTTATGTTTTGATATTACATGCATAAGGTAGAAAAGCAATATGATCGGTAATCCAAGTAAAGATCACTAAAGGATAAATTGATAAAATTTTTAAGGGTACTTATTCACCCCTCCCCTCTCAGTACACACCATTCTATTATTCCAACACAAAAAATTCTAAAAGAGGAAAAAAAAGTACATAAAAATTGAAAAACAAGAAAAATGCCTCAGTGAAAACTTGGTAAATAGCCTTGGTAGCAAAAATAGAAATAAACCTCCAAGTGGTGAAAAAATAGAAATTAGGTGTTGCTTTTAATCAGTCACTCCATCTATAAATACATTTCTTTGACCATCCAGCTTGCTTCCTCTTTGTCTCTTGTACATATTTGCCAATGCTTTTGCATCCTTGAGAATATTAGTCGGTCATGCATCTTGAAAACCATGGATTAGAGTCGTGTCTTGTCTTACCCCCAGGTCAGTCAATCATCATTGGGGGAAAATCATTTAGCACAACAAAAATGTTTTATCAATGCCACCCAACTCACAATGGTGTTTCATCAACACCACCTCAACACCACGACTAGGTGTCTTACTGCCTTTAACTTGGGGAAAGTTTTTAATCAGATCATCACTGGTCGACATCATATTCATAATTATCAAGAAATATGCTCAATAATTATTTAAACATCAAAACAATGGTGTTTGTCAACATCACTCAACAACCAAAGCTATTTTTCACCGATCTATCAATAGATGGTCTTGTCCTAGATACTAGACTAGACTATTTTATTTGTTTGCTATCTATTGATTGAATTTTTACTTATCATATCTCCTGAGTGACTCTATGATGCCTTCGTACTAGAGGAGCAAGGATAAGGGAATGATGTTTTATTTGGTTGCTGCCATTGGGACGTATCCCAACAATGTCTTCTGAATAGATATTTGGTGAGGTCTATGATGACAAAATTTAAACCATCACATTGCTACATGAAAGGATCATACTCTAAGACACCAAGAAATATTTATATCAAAAGGAAGGGGGAAATAATTCCTTGTTTGTTGAAATATAATTGATTTTGGACTATCATATTTCTTGAGGACTTCCAAGATGTCAAGGAACTAGAGCACCAAGGAAGGAATATGATATTTTCTTTGTCTGCTGCTTGTGGGATATTTTTCATTGAATTCAAATGGTCAAATAATCTAGGTGTTTGTGACAAGAGCCTCCATGCTTGTGGTATGCCACACATACCTTGACTATGAATATTTTCACCCTAGATGGAGGTTGGAAATATTATTCCTTTTCTATTTTACACAACTGATACTACGATCACCATGATTCTACATATATTGATTCTTGTATCACATTTTAGTATCAAAATATGGTGAAATCAGTATTCATATCATCATGGTATCTTGATTAATAGTGGTGGTTGTACTTGATTAAAAATATAAATAAGATGATATTCATATCATCATGGCTACCTATATACTAGTGATGGTCATATCTACTTCTACATTGTAATTACGCTCAATGATGAAATGCATAACTAAAGATTAAACTCTCATGAAATTTGCAGAATATATTGCATTCATTTAGTGTTGCATTAATTTTCCTTTACTGAGATAATAATGCCTATCTTTGAGAGGAAAAATCTAAAGGATATGATATCAATATCATAACTTCAATCCACTCTGGTGACATCATCACACCAATCTGCACATGATCAAGTATCTTACAATACTGATACAAAAAACATACTTGTATCACATGTTAGTAACATTGCATAATAAGTCCATAGTATGTATCATCTACATATCCATTTCATCCATGGTGCATTACATTCATTTGCATAATCATGTCTTATAAAAATTTACATTTCATACACATGGTATCAAACATATACATCATAAAGGTTAAATAACAATTCGCCATCATTGCATCATTTGCATTATCAAACACATATACATCATGCATCTTATTAACATTTTTCATTGTATAAAAATGAAACAATAAGATATAATTTCCATGGCCTATCAAGTGCATCATCATAAATATGAAATTGCATACATAATAAAGATCACATACATAAATAATCTCATTTTCATCATCAAAGTAAATATACACATTGCATCCATATCATAAGTAAAAAGTGTGAACATAAAACATCATAAGAGGATCACATGATAATCACATATGCAAAAGATAGAACTGCATCTCATATATCATAATCATCCAAATGTCAGTATATGAAGGTAAAATGAGATCAAAATGGTGGATATATTAGTCATCATGTGTCAGTAAAGTACATCATACATCGTACATTAGAAATCTATACATCAAGATATATCATAGCTCTGGAGCACATTTAAAACATGAGATACAACATGGTATATTAGGCTTGATTGCCTACATCTAGATCCCATCTCGTAGGCGGAGGTACATCTGAACTGGTAGGTGCTAGAACTGTAACCTCTGACTGTGCAAATGTTAGTAATAACTGAGAGGTGGGGGTGAATCAGTGGCCTCAAAATATTCCAATTAATCAACCCAAAAACTTAGTACCACAATATTAAGCCTCTAGTTATATCTAGTCCTATAAGATGAATTCCTCCAAATATACTTATTAAATTACTACTGCTTGGAATGCTTTGTTAAACCTTATTTTGTATGTTTACTAAATAGTAGTCTGTTAATTTACTAAAAAATAGTAAATTATCTAGAGTATACCGATGAATCCAGTTAAGCTACATGTAATGAAAAACACTAAAGTAATGACTCATAAACACATTGACACATGGATTTTTAACGTAGAAACCCTGTTAAGGGAAAAACCACTGACTTGGGACCGATAACCCAATTTTTTCACTCTTCTAAAGTGAGCTCGGCAAAGAGCCAACCCTGTTAAAGGTTACAAAAACACTATTAGGTGTGACCTTTTTAGAGGATTTAAAATTTTATTTTTTCACTTGATATCGGGCATCTCTATGCTACCTTTCTTGATCAAACACTCTCTTGGCATGTTAATAGGTATTTGACATCTCATGCTATCTTCATGATCAAACTTTTTGATACTCCTATGGATGCATCTCAATATAGAAAGGATCTTTAAATCCTTCTCAGTTAAGAGACTTTCTGTAACAATGGTTAAACTGAAACAGTATGATATGTTCACATATACAACTTATACTTGCAGATTTTCAGATCTATTGTAAGCTCATAAAACTTATCTGATTAATATGTCCTTTTTAATACCTTTGCTCCACTTTTTTCTACTCGATGATGCTATGCTCTATTGCTTGGTGTCCATAAAAATATTTATCTCTTTCCTTAGCTTGATTGATCAGGATTGTATGAAGTTTCTCTTCATCAGTTTCTCTCTAGTATCCTCTTTTCATTCACTCCCCTTAATTCGTAATGAATTAAGTTTATCTCTTTTATAGACATGATATCACTGTTGTTAGGTTCTTGATTTTCTTTATCTTGGCCTGATCCACAATCTTAGCCAATTATATTTAAAGGAAAACTCCTATTTTATCTCGTAGAGATCTTCTTGCCCACTGGACAAAACAACTTTAAATCCTTCACTTATCTCTGGCATTATCTTATCGATGAAAACAATGATAACTACCAGTTAATTCTATATTTCGCTCTGCCAGCTAGATATTTTTCATTTCTAAACTCCAGTTAATTTTGGAGTTTAACTCTTTGATAGCTTCGGTCAACACTCCAGTTCTCCTTAGGCTTCTTTGTCAGGGTTGTTTGTCCGTCGGGTTACACTATGATTTTGGCCGTCGAGTATGCTTGTGATTCTGCTCATCAGTAATGCTCGTCGGTGTTCTTTCTTGAGCATCACTGTGACTTGACTTTCAGTGATCTCTGTCCATCGGGGTCCACTCACCATCGGTGATTGAAGTCACATAGTGAATGCTTTGTCTTTTATGCATTAATGAAAGCATAATTTTTTTCTCTCTGATTATGTGAATTCTTTGACACTTTGATTATAACCAATTAGATTATATCAAGTTGACATCAATGACAATACAATCCATTAACTAATTTAATGTCTTGCATTATCCTTCTGCATTTCAGTGATCAACTTAACATCTTCAAACATTCAATCAGTTACATGTCATCAATCTCTCCTTTTGGCATTGATGACAACATGCTACATTATCATACTATACTATCACTAATACAATATGAAATATATAGTTTCATCAAGCTTTCCTATTGTAACTATTACAAATTTCTAGATTTTGGTAAGCTCAAATAGCTTATATTTGTTTCTTGCACAGTGGTTGTCTTCAATCTTCAATCCCTTCACTGGATAGATGTAGCATCTTTTATCTCTATTTTGATATGTGCTCTGCCTTGACTATTCCTCTTCTTGATAATCTCTTTTTCCTTTGACAAAAATATTTCTCTTTGTATGGACTCTCTCCCTTTGTTACTTCTCTCCCTTAGATGGATATTTCATATGTAATCAATTTCTCTCCCTTAGAATATTGATTAACTCTTCCTTTTGATTCTCAGGAACTTCACTTCTTGGATAATGATATAATATTTTTTGATCAATGAGATAATATCTCCCTTATGATGATGAGATAATCTCTCCCTTTATGATAATGAGATAATCTCCCTTTGACAACAATGCCAAACAAAAATACTTCTCCTTGTTTTTATCATCTTCCATCCTTTTCATAATATATTCCTTGAATTTCTCTATCCATCAACAATTCAATGTGTCTGGTATTCGATGCAGATTTGTACCTTGCCGTGTACAGATGTATCTATTGTTGTTCATCTCTGTGCTTGCATCAACATGAATGGTTTTCATATTATATGTAGGTTTATGCAACCTCCTAGTCAACTTACTGACCGATAGACAAGGGTTGTACCCCTAGTCTCTGTCTCAGATATTCAAAAGTATCTTTCGGTAATGGCTTGGTGAATATATAAGCTAATTGTTCCTTTAATTGAATATATTCTAGTATCACCTTCTTTTATTGCACTTTTTCTCTCAGATAGTGATACTTAATAGCAATATACTTAGTCTTAGCATGAATGACTAGATTCTTGGAAATGTTAATTGCATTGGTATTATCACAGTAGATAATTATTGGTTCAAGACTTTTCATATTTATACCTTCTAGTAATTGTTTGATCTAGGAAATATTGGAGAAATTTGCAGAAGCAACCACATACTCTGCTTCTGTAGTAGGCTAAGAAATGCATCCTTGCTTCTTGCTGATCCATGTGACAAGTCTGTCACCCATGAAGAATGCTCCTCTAGTTGTTCTCTTTCGGTCATCAATGTTTCCAGCCTAATCAACATCTGTATAGACTTGTAGCTCAAATTTTCCTTATCTTTTATATGATAAGCCATAGTCATCAATGTTCTTTAGATATCTCAGAATTCTCTTGACATCAGTCATATGTGATTCTTTGGGATTAGCTGAGA
Source organism: Thuja plicata (assembly GCA_018584345.1). Classification (NCBI taxonomy): domain Eukaryota; kingdom Viridiplantae; phylum Streptophyta; class Pinopsida; order Cupressales; family Cupressaceae; genus Thuja; species Thuja plicata. Next base: position 3,316,452 of record MU227069.1, read on the forward strand.
ATCTTGCAACTATTCCCACTACATGTTCTATATCTGGTCTGGTATGAACACCAAACATTAGTTTTCCAATCATTGATCTATACAAAGTTTGGTTTACCTCATTGGATTTGTCTTCTTTTGTTAGCTTACATCCAGTAGCCATAGGTGTTCCAACTGGTTTGGAATCTTCCATCTTGAATATCTTCAGCACTTCCTTGATGTATTTGGACTGAATGACATACATCCCTGCATCTTATTAAAGAATCTATAGAACAAAAAATAATTTGATCTCCCCAAACATAGACATTTCAAATTATTTTCTCATATCATTAGAAAAGTATTTGCATAACATTTCATTTCCCACAAAAATGATATCATCAACAGAAATTTCAGCAATCATAATATTACCATCGGTATCTTCTTTTAAGTACAGATTCCTATTTTCACTTGCTCTTACAAATTCAATGCTAATGAGATAGGAGTGAAGTCTTTCATACCAGGCTCTAGGTTCTTGTTTCAATCCATACAAGGCTTTATGTAGCCTACATATGATGCTTCTCTTTTTTGGATCAACAAACCCTTCTGGTTGTTCAATGTATACCTCTTCTTCAAGTATTCCATTTAGGAATGCATATTTGACATCCATCTGGTATAGCTTGAATCCTTTGAATGCAGGATAAGAAAGTAAGAGTCTAACTCCTTCTAGTCTAGCAACGGGTGCAAAGGTTTCACCATAATCAATACCTTCTTCTTGTGTATATCCCTTGCATACTAATGTTGTTTTGTTTCTAGTGACTTCTCCATTCTCATTCAACTTGTTTCTGAATATCCATTTGGTACCGATGACATTTTTGTCATCTGGTCTCGATACTAGTGTCCATGTACTGTTCTTCTCAATCTATTCTATTTCTTCATTCATAGCACTGACCCATTCCTCATTTTCAAGTGCATTATTAACAGATTTAGGCTCAAAATCACAAAGTAAACATCTAGTGTTTAGTGACTTACTTCTTGTTCTCATTCCAGCCTTCTTGTCTCCTATGATTTGATTCTGTGGATGATTTCTTCTGACATACTTGGAAATTTTTGGTTCAGCTCTTTGTTCATCATTCTGATCATCTTCTTGACCTTTGTTCTAATCTCCATTGCTTGGAACATCATCTTGAGGATTTTCCTGATTTTTCGTATTTGTAGCCTGATGCTCGGGTGCAATGTTGTATTGCTTGGGAGCGATACACTGTTGCTCAGGTAGAGTGTTAGGTTATGTATAAACAAACCTTTTGTAGTCCTCTAGTTCTCTTCTTCTTTCCTTATCATTCTATTCTGCAAATTCATCTATTTTCACATTTTCACTTTCAATGATTTTGTTAGATAACTTGTTAAGACAATTATAGGCCTTGCTTTTGGTTGAGTACCCTAGGAAGGTACCTTCTTCACTTTTGTAGTCAAGTTTTCCATTTCTATCATCCTTCAAAATATAACATTGACTACCAAAGATTCTAAAGTAACTTACATTGGGTTTATGACCATACCAAAGCTCATAGGGTGTCTTCTTGGTGTCCTTCAATTATACTCTATTTAATGTATAGACAACATTACTGAAAGATTCCCTCCAGAAAGTTTGAGTGATTCTTTTCTCAATCATCAATGTTCTTGTACGGTCAACTATTGATCTATTTCTCCTCTCAGCAATTCCATTTTGTTGTGGTGTTCTTGGTGCAGAAACCTGTCTTTTAATTCCATGCTCATTGCAATAGTTAGTGAATTCATCTGAATTAAATTTCCATCCTCTATCTGACCTTAGGCATTTCAATTTCTTTTCACTTTGTTTTTCTACCATAGCCTTATACTATTTAAACATCTTGAATGCTTCTAATTTATCTTTTAAAAACATAACTGCCATCATTCTAGAATAATCATGAAAAAAGAGAATAAAATACCTATCTCCATAGTTACGCTTTGTCCTCATGGGTCCACATAGATCAGTATGGACTAATTCTAGAATTGCATTAGATGTATGGGTTTTACTCTTGAAACTAGACTTTTTCATCTTACCTTTTTGAAAATTCTTGTACATGATATGCTCGGGCTTAGTCATGCTCTTTAAGCGTCTGAAATTCCTTTTGTTTCTTATCTTTATCATGTTGTCAAAGTTCACATGACACAATATTTTTTTCCACAACCATATGTCTTTGTTTCTAGCCATCAAACAAGTGGTGTTAATGCCATCAAGATAGAAAAGTTTACCTTTTGTTTGCTCACCAGTTCTGATCAACCTTCCTGATTCATTGAAGATCTTTGCCTTCTTATTTTCAAATGCTACTCTGTGACCTGAATTGTTCAGCTGTGAGACACTTAACAAATTATAATTCAGTCCTTTTATCCAGTAAGCATTTTCACATTTGATCAGGTTATTCAACATTATAGTTCCTTTACCTTCAACTAGACAAGATGTATCATTACCCATTCTTACTGAACCACCATTATAGTATTCAAAAGTCTCAAACTTTTGCTTATCACCGGTCATGTGGTGAGTGCAGCCACTATCTATGATCCAGGCATCATTCTTACTAACCTTAGATATGAGTACAGTTTCATACCTTTCTTCTTCTTTGTCTAGGTCATCCTTCATGGACACACATACCATCTCAATGTCTTCCTTAGATTCGGTGACAGTGTCATCAACTCTATTCTCAACTAGGTAACAAGCTTTCTTTCCTTTGTCCTTGTAGTCTCAGGTATCTCTCTTTTCAGATTGTCGGTTTCTTTGGTAATCTCTATTATCACCTCTATCAAACTTATTTTCATATGATGTGTCATTACTTCTGTCATCTTTTCTTCTGTTTGGACATCTTGCAGCAAAGTGTCCAACCTTTGTACAATTGAAACATACAAGTGGTAATTTACCTTTGTATTTACTTTTTCCTCTCTGTAATCTTCTTGCCATTACTGCTTCAATCTCATCAAGTCCTTTATCTTCATTATGAATTTCACTATCATTTCTAATAGCATGTCTATGACTTGAATTACTTATCTTTAAAGAAGATTTGAATGCAGATTCTATAGATGGTAAGATAGTGTTATCAAATTTATTCATCTCAAATGAAATAAGTCTACCAATCAGACTATCTGGAGTAACTGTATTGTTTGCAATTGATCTCATTTCTTGAATAGCAGAAACTCTAATAGCATACATAGGTAGTAAGGTTCTTAAGATTTTACTTACCACTATGTCATCTTCAAGTGTACCTCCAACTACTCGGTTAGCATTGACTACCTCTTTGATTCTGCAGCTATACTAAGTGATATTTTCTCCTTTTTTCATCCTTAGGTCATCAAACCTCCCTCTTAGGCTTTCTTCCTTGGCTCTTAGTACATTAGCATATCCTCCATGTACCAAATTCAACTTATCCCACATTTGCTTTGCAGAGGTGCAGGTTTTGACATCTTCAAACTCAGCATTGGAGAGTGATGATGCAAGTTATATCATCATACAATTATGCTCATGCTTTACTCTTAATTTCTCAAGAGTGTGAGATCCTGTAGGCAACACATATTCAGTATCTAAGTATTGAACAATATCATTTCCAATACCTGATAGTTGGAGTCTTATTCTGCTTTTCCATGATGCAAAGTTGTCTTTATTCAACTTGGGCACATCTCGTCTGTTCATCTTGTGATCTTTTGCTTGAGCTGTTAAACTTCATTTGTAAGCACACAAGCTCTGATACCAATTGTTAGTAATAGCTGAGGGGGGGGGGGGTGAATCAGTGGCCTCAAAATATTCCAATTAATCAACTTGAAAACTTAGTACCACAATATTAAACCTCTAGTTATATTCAGTCCTATAAGATGAATTCCTCCAAATATACTTATTAAATTACGACTACTCCGAATGCTTTGTTAAACCTTATTTTGTATATTTACCGAATAACAGTCTATTAATTTACCAAAAAATAGTAAATTAGCTAGAGTATACTGATCAATCTAGTTAAGCTACGTGTAATGCAAAACACTAAAGTAATGACTCATAAACACATTGACACATGGATTTTTAACGTGGAAACCCTGTTAAGGGAAAAACCACTTGGGACCGGTAATCCAAAATTTTCACTCTTTTGAAGTGAGCTCAGTGAAGAGCCAACCTTGTTAAAGGTTACAAAAACACTATTAGGTGTGACTTTGTTAGAGGATTTAAAAATTTAGTATGTCACTTGATATTGGGCATCTCTATGCTACCTTTCTTGATCAAACACTCTCCTGGCCTGTCAATAGGTATCTAACATCTCATGCTATCTTCATGATCAAAATTTTTGATACTCCTTTGGATGTATCTCAATATAGAAAGGATATTTAAATCCTACTCAGTTAAGAGAATTTCTGTAACAATGGTTAAACTGAAACAATATGATCTTTTCACATATACAACTTATACTTGCATATTTTCATATCTATTGTAAGCTCATAAAACTTATCTGATCAATATGTCCTTTTTAATACCTTTTCTCCACTTTTGTTCTACTTGGTGATGCTATGCTCTATTGGTTAGTGTCCATAGAAATCTTTAACTCTTTCCTCAACTTGATTGATCAGGACTGTATGAAGTTTCTCTTCATCAGTTTCTCTCTAGCAACCTCTTTTCGTTCACTCCACTTAATTCGTAATTAATTAAGTTTGTCTCTTTTATATAAATGATATCACCATTGTTAGGTTCTTAATTTTATTGATCTTGGTGTGATCCAAAATCTTAGCCAATTAGATTTAAAGAAAAACTCCCATTTTATCTTTTAGATATCTTCTTTCCAATTGGACAAAACAACTTCAAATCCTTCACTTATCTCTAGCTTTATCTTGTTGATGAAAAAAATTGATAACTACTAGTTTAGTCTATATTTATCTCTAGCAGCTAGATATTTTGTCATTTTTGAACTCCAGTTAATTTTGGTGTTTAACTCTTTGATAGCTTCAGTCAACACTCTAGTTCTCCTCGGGATTCTCCATCGGGGTTGTCTATCCGTTGGGGTTTTCTGTTCGTCGGGTTACACTATGACTTTGGTCATCGGGTATGCTTGTGATTCTACTCATTGGTAATTCTCATAGGTGTTCTTTTTGGGGCATCACTATGAATTGAATTTAGGTGATCTCTATCCGTTGGGTTCCACTGACTGTCGGTGTTTGAAGTCACATAGTGAATGCTTTGTCTTTTATGTATTATTGAAAGCATAATTTTTCTCTCTCTGATTCTCTGAAGTCTTTGACACTTTGATTATAACTAATTAGATTATATCAAGTTGAAATCAATGAAAATACAATCCATTAATTGATTTAATGTCTTGCATTATCCTTCTGTATTTCGGTGATCAACTTAACATCTTCAAACATTCAATCAATTACATGTCATCAGCAAATTCTTGTGAAAAAAGAGGTACTACGGTAGTAGGATGTGGAACAACTACAAAGTATGTTGCTTAATAGTAAGATGGCCTACTACGATGCACTGCTACATCCCTCTAAGCCTTGTCTCTCTTTTTAGTCATATTAGTTAAGGCTCTATCTCTATAACCCTTCTCATCCTGTAAAATTGCTATCTAGGTCCTCAACTGGGCTCTCTCCTACCATAATCTAGTAATCATGGCAGTATTACCTATATCTCTCTATGCCAGAACCTATCTAGCTGACACTACCAAGGGAACCTGTCCACTAGGACCCTGTGGCTATTTAGATCTCTATCTCTAAGTCATCTGCGGTCCTCCCTAAGGAGGAATGAGAAACTATAATGAAGGATATATCCTACCTTGATCACCCAAAGATACTAGAGGGAAGAATCTCACTCTCAATCCACTACCATTTCTACCCCCAACATTTTTGCTACTTACAGCTCCTTAGTTGCCACCCTCACCTCTCTGCACTCCTTTATCTCCATCTTTTCCACCACCATCTCTGCCTCCATCTCTCCCTCCATCTCTCCCAACACATGATCTACCTCTCCATCCTATCACTCTCCTCCTACCTCCTCCACCTCCAGCACCATCTCCATCTCTATCCTCCTCATAATCCTCCCCATCATCTAGCGCAAGTGATACCTCATCTAGAGCAGTCAATCTAGGGAAGGGATATTGCACAAAATATTGAGCATAAGTATGCATTATCCCTGCATCTATGACCTCTAGGGCATAATCCCATGGCACTAGCATAAGCTCTCCATACTCTTGAACAAAAAACTCATACTACAATTTAGGACCCCACTGCACCTCATCATCTCTAGTCCAAGCACATGCTACCATACGCTGTGGTGCTCCCTGTACTCTTCCAAACTGTATGAGCACTCTGGTAACTATAAAGTACTCAACTATGTATCGAGTATGACCAATCAGATATTGACCTATGGAAACATACAAAATCTCCACCCTATCCTCAGCCCACTCCTCTAACTCTCATGCTTGCGGAATGACTAGCCTCATCACTAGGATGTTCTTCCAGGCCCAGATTTGCAACAATATCACTCCAATAGACATACTCCGATCATATTTGTAAACCACCTGATGATGCCCATGATAAAGATGCGCTAATAAATAGGAACCTCAGGAAAAGCTTCATGGTCTCTATATAAAGTCCTCCAGCAAGTGGGCCCAACCATAAGAAAATCCCTGTGTACTTTGATCTGGAACAAGAAAACCACCAATCCTAATGTTGTTCTATTTTTTGCAAGGAAGAAGACAAGTGCACATGCCAAATTGTTCCAGAGGACATGATGAAGGAGATCCAAGCTATGCATGCGCCCCAAAAAAACAAAGGTGAAAGTGAGAATGTCTTGTTTGTAACACAAGGACAACTACACATATCAAATCATGATGATCATGGCATGCTTAACAATTTTTGAATTTCTTACAATTTTATTAGAGTTGAAAGGTGAAATGTTTCTTCACATATTACTTCTTCACCTAGTATGTGCGATGAATGGAATCATGAATAATCACAACAACCACTATATACATCTTATATATTATCATCTCCATTATGCCCATCCTACTTAAATCCACTCACTCTATATCCAACACCACTTTTACCATTGTCATTATCCCATTCATCTCACCCCTCATCCACTCCAACATATCTGCCAAGGGAAATTTGCAATTCCTAATAAATTATTATTATCTAATAAAGTGGTTCAAACTTCATATAATGATGAGATTTCATTGATCCCTTTACATTCTATTAATGTGCACGAAATTGTGATATGACTGAAGAATGTGATTTTTTTAAAAAATAATTAGAGGAACATATTGATCAATTCACATATCATCAATTTAGTTCTTCTCATCTACTTCTTGAGTCACAAAATTTATAGATATTTCCCACGCATAAGGAAATAATTAACTATGATTTATTCATTAAAAGGATAAATATGTGTGTTGGGATTAATCATGCACTAAAAGATGATCTAATGTATCTAATGTATATCTTAATCATTGAAGAGTTATGTGTGATACATTACGACGTCGTACAAGATCTATCCTTTAAAAATATTTTGATATTCAAACATCTTGACCTTGGGAGGCCTATAATTAAAATGTGTATTCTTCACACACTCATTGATCTAGGTCTCATCAATTTTATTATTAAGAAGAACTAGAAGGGTTTAAATGTATTAACAACCAAATAAAATATGTTGCAAATGGATGATCATTCATTTAATAAGGATCAAGGTATTAATATCTATATCTTTCTCACTCTTGATTCTTTATATTTTCTTAAGATGATTGTTCATTGACAAGAGGTGTTATTATATTTATTGATTCATTGGATTACCCTAATGCCCCCATTGTAGTATGAAATCAAGTTGGGGGGAAATCCATTGAATTTAAGATTTCACTCGTTGCTTCTTGCTACAAGTCTTCATTGATTGATTTTTTTAAAAACAAAATCACTTGAGTGAGCTACAGTCCAAACCAAGGTATAAATTCTTGTGTTATTTAGCATTGAACTTCTATTTTGAGGATATAAAATTTATTGAAATTCATCCATTTTGTTGTTATTACATATTTATTCATTTATATAACTTTACTATTTATTTTATAATCAATTATAATGGTGTAGTTATTAAATGGATGATATTATATTATTATACTTGATATGCTTGGTCTTGAGAATATGGTTGTAGGTTTCTTCTGGTGGTTACTTGACACTTTTTCATTAATTGATCATGCTCCTCTTCATGAGTTTTGGAATATGCATTTTTTTAGCCTTTTTAACTAGATGATGAGTTTCTTTTGTTCTACTCTTGGAGATCATAGGAGGATTTTTGTGCCAAGTGCTCATCATAAATGGGTATAATTATCTTTTTCACCAACCCTGATGCTTGATCATGTGGAGGACATAATTAAACTTGGTGTAATCATGGATCTTGTAGTACCATGTTCTTGGCTCATTCTTCATAAGCAACACAAAAAAATACTACTTGAAGACATGACTAAGGAACTTACAACCACACATCCAAAGACACCCTGAAGACTTGAACATAAAGATTGCACAAATTCTAATGCCAATCATCTCATTTTCTCATATAAGATGACTCATATACTCATCCCAAGCTCTATGGATATTGTGGGAGACTACCATTGGTCTTCTTTGTCTTTGGAGAATTTCTTCTATTAAGTGATTTGGAATGTCTTCCAAATTCCTCCAGTCAGCTTTTAGATATGGTGGAATGAGCTCAATGGGATCAAGAGTTAATGGTCTCTCTTGATAAGGTACATTTCTTGATTTTGGTCGTCATTTCAAGTTATGCATCATGTTTCAATTTCAGCAGTGACTTTCCTTGAAGCACTTCCAAAGGAACTCCTATATTTCATTGGTATCACTTCAACATCCATTTGAAGGTTTTGATTCCTTTGGTCATTATATGTAGTTTTTCAAAAACAAAATGAAAGAAAAAATGAAAAATAGGGAAAAAAGGAAAATAAATAAATAAATTCTAACAATGAAAACCTTCAGGCATTATTAGACAACTACAATTTGAAAACTAGTTTCTGGAAGATTGTAGTTGAATAAATTCTTAGCGGTGAAAACTATTTTTTATAGTGCCACTAAGTGGTGAGTGATTGAAAATTGGCTTGCCAACGGTCATTGGTCATTGTGAAAAAATGAAAAAAAAACTTTGATCACCATAAATTTGATCAATTATAGTATGTGCTACACATTCAGTTGAGGTGTTCCAGTGGAATCCACCACCAATAATATGTTCTATAATCTTCAGTTAGATGCAGGTCCCTCATGAAGTTATAGTCTCAGTCACAATTTCTAGTTGCTCCTAATGATATACTCTCTAGTGCTTCAACCAAATGGAGATCTTCAGTGGTGTTGTAGTTCTTGGTGTAATATTTGGTTCCTTGTTGCAATTTTTTATAGATGCAAAGTTACATTGGCTACAAGACCTTGGCATAAAAGGACATGTGAGTTGGTAAAATAATAAGTTTTATTTTTCATAATTTTATCTCTGAACTTTATTAATATTTCTTATTATATTAATCATATATGCAACATCCATACCTATCGTCTCCTTGTTTCTCGAGGATGGTCAACCCTTTAAGTTGGGGGGAGGTCTACCATCCTTATTACCATTTTTTCATCCATTACTTCCGATTATCTTTATCATCCTATTATACTATCCATTATTCCACCTTGTAGAATCATTTATTGCTTCACCCTTCATGTTTCTTATCATTTCACTATTCCTTTTGCCTATCATCCAATTTACATAGCTCATGAATGTGGTGATAAATTTTTATCTAACAAATGATGCTATGAAAAATGAGAGGAAAACAAAAGAGAAAAAGGAAAATAATTTGAAAAAAATTGAAAATGAAAAAATGAAGAAAAATAGAAAAGTTGGAGGTATCAATATTGAAAAATAAAATTGAAAGGATAACAACAAAGCAATAAAGCTTGCAAAGAAAAGATACAAAAAAATAAAGGGCATTGTGATTATGCATGAGCTATAATAGTTAAGGGTGAAGAAGAAGGCCGAAGCTATAAATCTAAAGGCTACTAGTTCAAACAAAGGACCTTTCGATCATGATAATTGCATGAGGATATGCAATATGTTAAGTTGGGGGGAATGATGAGAGACATTTATGACCTATTTTATGCCATATTTTAATCCATTTCATGTATCTTCATACTCACTTCCATATTTTATTTCCGTTCCATTTCATCCCATTTTACCATTTTATGTTGCATGTAATTTAATATATTAAGTAGTATTTAATATAGTTTTGAGATTAAAATATAGAAATTAATTATTGATTGTTTTTACTAATCAACATTATTATTTTATGTAATGGAACATATAGCTTGCAACATGCTGATTTGTAAATGAAGACTTCCTATCACCATTTATATAGGAACATTCTTATCACTCAACACTTTCTAGCATTACTACCACATGGATTCTTGCCATAACAGGTTGGTGATACATTTTACTCATACATGAAATCTTCACAATGAATCTGTTACACACCTCTCCACGTGTTTAATTCTTTCCCTATTTCCCAACATTCACCACTACCTCTATTTAGATTTAATGATGTTTGAGTAAGATTTTCACATTTGTACACTATTCCTACTCGTAGGATTTAATGTGCACCATTCATTCATCTTCTCAGTAGTTTATTCCTCCAAAAACCTTTTCCATGTTGGGTAACTCCTTTAATATCTAATAAGAGGGGGAAAATAAATTTTTATGTCATGAAAAATATGAAGTTGTGCGATGGAGATAGTACAAAACTAGTTATGCCTAAATCTGTCCTTTATTATGTAGCCAACAAAAATCATCAAAGATTGCTATTTTGCACTTGTGGTTAGGCTTTGTGTGAATCGATAGTTTGTTGGTCTCGAGCCAAGATAAATTACCTATTATTGTATGAAGTTGTTGCATGCCATGTATATATAAGTAGTATAACACAAAGTTCAATAGGACGATAGAGAAGATTTATGTAGAAACTCTTGTATGGAATTATTGTTAAATCAAATAATATTTTGCATGATCCAAATCATGTAAGAGAAACATTTTTACTTCATCACCAGGTGGCTGAGGAGGCAGTGCCCACTCTGAAGTTACATGGTGATTCTTTTTCATTTATGTGTGGAGTGAATTTGATTTTATTTTCATTTATATTTTGATTAGATCATCATTGTGTGGGATGCATTTAATTGTGTAGATTGACTAAAGTATTATACTATTTATATGTTCAATTAAACCTTATCAATGTTCATTATTATTTAATAATATTTTATTTGAATTAGATCATAAATTAATTAATTATTCATTGTGAGTTGCTATTATTTTCATTATAGATTACTTTTTTAGTTTCTATTGTCTCTGTCGCCAGGAAGTGACAGTTCCTGTTTCCATAATTGCTTTAGTTTACTATAGGTTTATTTCTATGTGTTCTATTTGCATCCATCCCCACTTGAATCATTATCTTCATCCCTTGAGAAAACATCCACTATACCTTTCATTAGTTTACAACCCCAGATTGACATCTTTCGGTACAAAATGAGGGAACCCACATGAATCCAAATTGAGCTTAAACAAGAGTTAATCTAAACCACATTTTTACTATAAAAAATCCATACCCTCAATAGGAGAAACAACAACAGGTTACCTCTTCTCCTTCACAACATTACTCCTCTCCTCCTCTATAATAGGTATCATCCTTGGTTCATGTAGAGGAAGCAAAAGGATAAAAAAAATGTTTTAAATTGAAACATATCAACTACTCACTGTTGCATCCACTCCCACTTGGCTAACTAAGTGTATTCAACCAAGCAAGAGAACATACATGGATATTGGGCCACAATACATTTCATTATCTGGAAGAAGCTTTCAATAGGGTGAATCAAGTTAAAGGAGGGCCCAAAGAGTGTCGTATGTGACTATAGATAGACAAGGAAGATGGAAAGCCCAAGTGGATACTCATTTAGTGAATAAACCAACTAAGGAGTTAGCTCCAAAGGATAGTATTGGAGTTGATGAAAAATATCAACCCTACAGCTCCCAAGAATCACCTGCATGCAAACACCTATCATAGAAAAAGAGAAGCAAAGGCTATGAAGGCCAAAAAAACAAATCCGTGAAAGAGGAAACATCCTCAATTGATTCAATAATAGAATGCAAAATTACAAGATGATTCAAGATCAATCAGAATTGATTAACAAATACAAAGAGATCAAACCTTATAAAAGGTGATCAAAACCCTAAAAAGGGGAGAAACCTAGGTTGTATGATAATAATTAATAAGGAATTAATTATTATATGCCTAAAGTTTAGCTTAAGTGAACTAGAGATAATAAGTGACTTTAATAATTAAGTCAGGATGATTTAATTAATAAGTGAATTAACTTATTACTCTAACACCCCCCTAAGATAAACTTAGGGAGTAGCTAAAAACCTATAAACAACTATTGAAAGCAGGAAATGGGTCCCGAAAACATGGCCTGATGAGGTACCCAAGTATAGAAAATATCTGTAAAGAGGAGAAAAGGAGAAAACATAGTGGTTAAACCCCTCTTATAAAAGAGATGAAGCCTAGTGAAGGACTTAAGAAGGCTCCAAACTAGAAAAATTTCTAGAAGATAGGAACAAAGGAAGAACATGAAGAACATCACTGAAGCATGAAGTTGCAAACACTGTTGAAGAATAACTGCTGGAACCTCCACTGTAAAAGAACATATCAGGTAAAGAAGACTGTAATCAAAGTCTGAAGAGATGATCAATCAAAGATGGAAGGATGCTTCCAAAATATGAATGAAAAAGTATCCATATGGTAAATGATCCATCTCACCGAAATGCATAGGTACCCAACCACTGCATTTGCCTAGTACGTAGGAAAAAATATTGAATACATAGATCACTCTATACAACCAAGGAAGCATTATAACCAATAGGAGATACCCCCATAATGCTGAGTAGGGAGAGGCATTATAGGTACACTGAACCAGACTGCCAAGAATAACTACATGATGAAGAACTAGAAACATAGAAAGTGCAATAGAAAGTACAAGCACATATAAAGGATGGTGTCATGGAGGAAACAATCTCTTGAAATACATCATGAGGCTAATGTTGTGGAAGGAACACTGACTTGAAAAAGTTGAATAAAACCCCCATGACACTTTATAATGTAGTGCGAGTAGAAATAGACACAAAAATGTCCAAGATCCCAAGCATGCATCATATGACACTTTATCTGAGTACGTTTGCAAAAATAAATACTACAGAAATAGATGTCTACAATGCTCAAGAATAAAAAAAGCTATCGGTACATAAGTAATAGCTAAAAAGGAGTCATCCCATGCAAGGAAAATGATCCCAGGACATGAAACATCCAAGATATTCACCAGATTGAAAAAAATAAAAAACTTGAATAAAATGTACCTAGAGAAGATTCTGGAAATGAGACCCATACAAGAAGAAAGATCACAAAACTAACTTTCCAACAATGTGAGGAAGTAAAAAATCGGAGCCCAGATGAGCAAGATATGGCTCTCAGAGTGCAAAAAGGAACCCTAATTTTGGCTGGAAAAAAACCCTACAAGATGACAAAATTAGAAAACCAAACCTGCAAAATAAGGCCTGTCTCAGAACTATCTTTCTGACGATATCTCGTTTGGCAAAAAATGCCTCCGTTTTCTCAAGATAAGAGAAAAATTGAAGAGGGTTCCAAAATAAGAAGAAATCCAAGAAAACTCTGCTAAATCTAGCAGATCTCCACTAAATCTGGTGATATTGCTAAATTTTTGGTCAAATTTGGCAGATTTACCAAGTTTTTTTTTCCTGCTAGTTCAGTGGCATGAATTTTGAGGTGACATAGAAAATGAGGTGGAGTGAAAACTGATGCATTTTTTTGCCTCAAAAAGTTTTCCAATGTCGTGCATGCAAAAAAGAGGGCCCATATTTCAACTATGTTCAAATTGGACAAGACTTATATGAAATAGGGGTTTTTGGGCCTTTCAAATGCAACCGTGAGGTTAGTTTGTGCCCAAAGTGCTCTGAAAAATAACTCCCCCCAGATCCACAAAAATCTCAAGAAAAAAACTTCTTGAAAACACAGATCTGAAGAACAAGGCTAAATCTCTCATGAAGAGAAAATGTACATAAATATCTGGGGCTCTGATATCATATTGGAGTTGATGAAAACTATCAACCCTACATCTCCCAAGAATCATTTGCATGCAAACACCTGTCACAGAATGAGAGAAGCAAAAGCTACGGAGGCCAAAAACAACAGATATGTGAAAGAGGAAACATCCTCAATTGATTCAATAATAGAATAAAAAATTAAAAGATGATTCAAGATCAATCAGCATTGATTAACAAGTACAAAGAGATCAAACATTATAAAAGGTGATCAAAACCCTAAAAATGGGAGAAACCTAGGTTGCATGATAATAATTAATAAAAAAATATTATATGCCTAAATTTTAGCTTAATTGAACTAGAGATAATAAGCGACTTTAATAATTAAATTAGAATGATTTAATTAATAAGTGAATTAACTTATTACTCTAATAGATAGTACATGCATTGGGATTAGGAATGGAAACTCATGAAGATGAGAAGGATTTGATGGTCCTGGTAGTCACTTCTATTTTCAAGAGATTAGATAAAGATAAGGAATTAGACATTAAAAATGAAGATTTAAGGTCCATCATTGATGGACTGGTGGGTCTCATTGACCTAAATAACCTAGAATCAAGCATTTAGGTAGCTATTGATTCAAGGAAGAAGGATTCCCAGGTTGACCCTTTCATGAAGGCATGTAGAGAGTGGACAGAAGACACATAACCAACAAGGGAGGCAATGATTAGGGCATTTTTGATTTTGTATCAGTCCATAAATAAAGAGTTAAGAATTTTTTATAATGTGATGGTGCACAAAGAGGATACAGGTATTGAACATGTATTTTCATTGTGAGAGAATTTTCTCCCAATTTTGAGGAAGATAAAAAAGACTAGTGTAGACAAATTGATGGTAGAGACTATCTTAGATGAATAAATTATAAGTTTTATAACTATATGGTCATGCAATCAAAATGACCATTAATGATTTCAAGAAGAAACAAAACTCCATTTTTACTAGAGGAGATTCTATGGGAACACTATTGAGGAGAGAAAAAGATTTTATGGCGACACTTTCATGCTCATTTTGGCAAGATGATGGGCATAAATTAATGAAGAGTATTGGTAATATTGATGAGTAGGAGATGTTTTCCACACCAAGTCAAATTGTGATATTTCTATCAAGATTCAACTATGTAGTTTTTTGAGTCAAACTCATTGACCCATGTTTCATGAGTAGTGGTTCACAAGAACCCATATCTAATGAGAAGAATAAAACTCTTGGGATGAGTGACCTCCTGGGAAGTCTTGGTGCTTCACCTCAGTAAGAATCACCTAGATTAAATTAGTGCTAAGTGTTCCATTCATTCTCATGAGAGATGGGTTCTTGTGAACCACTACTCATGAAACATGGGTCAATGAGTTTGACTAAAAAAAGTACACAATTGAATTGTGATAGAAATATCACAATTGGTGATATTGTCCAGTAATTCAAAAATGTTTTGGAGGCTATATATATGAAGGAATCAATTGAATCTTTGATAGGAGTGAATTAATAACTTGCGAATATGAAACAAGATCTACCACAATTTGAATTTGTTACAAAAAAATTAAAGACATTTAGGAAAAATTGGTAGGCACAGTTAGAACTCACTAAATTCCAAATACCAATGACATGGTAGAAGTGGTTAATGCATCCATTCAATCATTCCCCAACTTAGTGGCTGATCTTATAGACATAAGGGGAGTTTTGAAACACATTTTTGGGAGTTTTGGTTAGCATAAGAGGAAAATTTTGAAACTTGAAGTTGCCGCATTTTTTTTGTTGTTCTTGTAGATTTTTGGATAAGGAATATCCTCCCAAATGTTTCTTTTTGTGTCCTTAGATATTTCCAAGGTTGTGTACAAGTTAAATATCAATTTCATTGCAATTAGAAATCAAGAAAAGCCACAAAAATGGATCCGGGTGAGCTAGAGAAGTTATTGGTTGACTTTCACATTATTTGATAACTTTAGAGCATGATTTGAGGTTGAATAAGAGTCTTTTTGTGTTGTAAACTCATGAAATACATCTATGAATTATTATTTAATAGTTTGGGGGTCATTTGAAGAAGTTTATTTTCTATTTTTATTTTATTACGCCCATAAAACCTAGCTATGGGTTTTCTGATTTTGAGTTTAGAAATTCTATTAAACTCAAAAAAATTTGTTATTAATGGTCAAGATATTTTCATTTGTATAGAGAATACAATTGGTGTTGTAAAATCAGTGTGAATCTCTACTAAATTTGTGAATTTGAATAAAATTTTCAAGCTCACTTGAGCTAGTTGCATGTTTATGAACTCTTACTCTACCATTGATAAATTGGTATTAACTGTTAGGAATTCATTTGTGGTGATGGATAATGTGATTTTATCAACTCATTTCATGATTTTAAGGATATTTTTTTCTTACTCATGTGCACGTATGGTATGGTTTTGCAATTTTGATGAACTTTGAAAAAGTTTATGTTATTATTTCCTTAGATGATTACATCATGATATTATGAAATGTAGGTTTCTAAATTATGTTATCATGGTTATTTAATTAGATCTTTCCCTCTCTATGAAAAGTTGAATTTTAAATTGGTTGATGTCCTCATATGTTATTTCATTATTTATTCTTTTGAATCTCTTACAACCCTCCCATCTTTTGAAAGTACAAAAAAATAGTTTAATTATACAAGAGAGAATCCATTAAAATTTGTCCCCAACCATTTTCATTAAACTAGAAAAATCCTACCTTGTGAAGTTTTACATAATCTTATGAGACCTATCGCAATGTGGTTGTGACTCAACATTATATAACCTTGGGAGTGACTTATCTCACTCTTTCAATAAAATGATTTCAATATTCAAATCCATGTCATTGTATCATGTAAACAACACGATCAATAAAAGTGGTGCTAGGAGGGCCTATTGATATAATGTTGAAAAACATGGTTTCCTTTTCACCAGAGAGGTATAGGAGAGTTATTAAATATACCACAAACAAGGGTGAGCTTGATGAACTCTCTCATCATTAAAAAATCCAAAAAGATAAAGGGAAGCCTAGAGAAGAGACCTCTTCTCACCAAGAAGAGAAACCTTTTCTTAGTTTGAATCAAAATTAACCTCTTGTTGTCTCCCCCATTATCTCTTTAGAATATACCTCCACTTGCTTGAATGACATATTTTGTGAATGTCTAGAGCTCACCCTTGAATCTGACAACACATATTCATGATATGCCTAAGAATCCTAAAATTATACCCTAAATTCATCTATGATGAATCGGCGACCGTTGAAGAATATATCCACACCTCTAAATAACTATGCAAACTAAAATATATAGCACACCAAGATGTGGTTTTCAGGTGATTCCCTTAAAACTAGATGAATTTTCCTACAATCAATATTTAAAATTTTCCAATGGGTCAATTGCAACTTGGAAATATTTCAAAACAAAATTCCTAAATCAATTTAAAATTTATGCAAACCCCACAATTTTGTATCACCAATTTGTGACCTATTTATAAGAACCAAATGAGCCCCTGAGATGTTTAACCACCGATTTCACAAGATATGTTAGAGGCTTGAAGATCCATACACTATGCTAGGAGACATAATAACTCATGTCTATCTTTGTACATTAGATCCTCTGACATCCATTTTTTGAGAAGACTTCCTAATGCCAATATAGACACACTTGAAAAAGTTTACAATGAAGCCGATGTTTTCTTGTAGAAAATGGATCCCCGGGCTAGGGGAAATTTTGGAAGGCTACCTTATTTTGGATCTACTAGTATTACCAATCTAGTAGCAGTAATGATTCATGTGTTGACAAGTCATACATCGATGTTAAATTTGATACCACCACTCGCTGCTATATATCCACCAACACTCACTTATCTTGGTTATGAACCCCATCAAACTATGTTCTTTGTGCAAAAGACTGTCCCACCTAAGGAACATGATAAAATATTGATGACTAAATTAGAGGTGACTAAAATGACAGTCTCCATTTATAAATGATCTCACTAGATTGAAGTTGAATCATCCTAATACATAATCAAGCTATTCAAGACCAACTATTATTTTGAATTACCATTCATAGAATTATACACCACAAAATCAAAATTATAGCTCCTATAACAAACATCTGCAAACAATAATTTTGGACAACGAAGACCCAATCATACTCGGAATACTTTCTCTAACAATGACAGTGTTCCAGGGTATGTGGAGGATCGTGGTATGCCAAACTAGGCTCTTAAGTGGCAATGAGAATTCTAAAAATCAAGGTTAGGAAAGTTGATGTAAAAAATTGAACAAGTTATCAATCTTATATAAAAAATGTATAAGAAGAGAATCTATAGAAAATTGAATCTAGTTTCTAAGATAGTAGCCCTTTTTAAAAAAAAAATATTCTATATGGTGAAATTTCAAATTTCAATGGAGTAGTATGAGAATTTCAGGAAAAAGATAAGAAATAGGTGTATGTCTAACCACCTTAAACACAATCAAATGATAATATTTTTTTACAAGATTCTAGATATAAGTAGTAGACTCATGTTCATATGTTACACATATTTTTTATAATTTGTTTCCATGTAAATAATTAATTATTATTTTTATACTACAACTTTTCCTGAATATAAAAAATCTTGTGTTTGACCACCTTAACTTAGTCTAAACTTCATGAAATTGAATTTTTTTTTAAATTTTTTTATTGTAGTAGGAAAAGCGTAGAATGTGACTCACGTTTCAGATTTCAAAATTTTTTACAATTCGAAAGTTATAGCTATTTTTCAATCAGTTTGTCTATCAGGACTAAAAAGATAAGAAGTAGGTGTATGTCTGACCACCTTAAACACAATCAAATGATAATAATTGTTTACTATATTCTATATATGTATTATACTCATGTTTATATGTGACGCATATTTTTTGTCCAAGTAAATAATTAATTATGATTTTTCTTCTACAAGTTTTCTAGAATATAAAAACTCCTGTGTCTGACCACCTTAACTTAGTCTAAACTTTATCAAATTGATTTTTTTTTCCTTGTACTAGGTGAAGCATACAATGTTACACATGTTTTAGATTTAAAAAATATTATACCATTTGAAAGTTATAGTTGTTTTACAATTATTCTACCAATCATGACTTCTTTTTCACATTGCCACTTTTTGGCATACCATGATCCTGCACATACCCTCTATATGATAATACTAATGCTAATGTGTTGGAAAGAGCTAATGTAAATTGTGCAGGTTTACAAGAAGGGTTTCATGTTGATCAACCATGCCATGGTCAAAGATTCAAAGAGATATCATCAAGTTTAGATCAAATATCTCCTCCCTTTAATGCAATGGTGTTGGATTCATATGTTCTTTTCAGTGAGGGTGAATCAAATGATAAATTTGTTGAAGAAGAGTCTGTGTTCCCATTTCAACAAGAGAATGAACTTGAATAATTTGAGGTACACACATTCCAGAATAATAATCAAAGTAATTACAATGTAAGAATTTGAAAGAAACCAATCACATACGGGATCCCACCAAATTCACACCGAACACCATTAAATATGTTTCACTAAAGAATTTAGTACAATAAATATATAGTTTCACTAAAGAATTGAAGAAGACCAAATCTAATATATCAATGTATGACATGCTTCAAAGTTTTCCAACTTAGAGAAAATCCTTTCTCAAGTCTCTTTATTAGCCAAAGGGGAGTGGTCCATCTACTCCACATACTCCTGTTGCCAATGTCAATGCTATTGAAGTGCTACCCATAATGTACATGGACACAATAAAAGTGCATCTTATTATCTTAAGCATCAAAATATTTGAAAATGATCTCTATAATTTCCTCATAGTTTCTAGGGAATCCTGCAATGTTATGCCTTATTCAATATTAAATAAGCTCGAGATAACACCCCAACCTACCAATCACGTAGTCATACAATTGGACAATTTTTTTTAAGGTGTTGGGAATCCTAAAGGACGTGCACATTCAATTGTTATCTAACCAAATAATATAGGAATACATTGATATAAACATGGTAGATATCCTTGAATTATATATATATATATATATATATATATATATATAATGTTACTAAGAAAGGAATGAATGAAGTATCTTAGAGGCTGGTTGTCTACTAATTTTATAGAACTATGGGTCCCATGGAGGGGTCTGAAGAATAAAATTAAGATAGAGGTTGAGAATAAGTTGCAAAACACGATCATTGAGTACAATGCACCAAATGAAGTTACCTTCGTACAATCAAATTTAGGTGTGTATAAACTTGATCAAGATATGACATTTCATGCTATAATAGACAATGATTCTAAGGGTATTCCAATTATGGAACTACAAGAGTTCAAACTTGAGGAGGGAGTATTTAAACAATTCATGAAGAAAATGACAAAGAATTTGAAACATCTTAGAGCAGATGTTGACCCAAACATCTTGTTTCTATCAAGTTATTGTCACATCTGTTGGCAAGATTGTTCTAAATTCACTTTCCCTTTTTTCCAAGATGCATTTTACAAAGTACTAATTTAGATGCCTATGGTGACCTCCAATTTTGAGAATGACAATTCAAAAGAACATGTAGAGAGAAAAATTACTTTAGATTATCAGTATTTTCCAACTCTCTAAATGTGAGAGGGAGATGAAATAGTTGATTCTTAGGAGGAAATAGTTGCACCCTACTATGAATAAGTTTCCCTTGTGACCTCTCAGGAGGATCCATTGGAATCCATCCTCCCACGGGTAACAAAAAAAGTTAAAGTACATATAAAATTAAAATCTAAAAAGTAACATGGTACATGGAGACTCCACTTGATGACATTATTTTTCCATTAGTATACTCACTAAAAAACATAGATTACCGGCAGATAGCAAGCATTACCGGCGAACCACAAGCAGTATCGGTGAAATGCAAGCATACCCGACAGAACAAAGATTTTGAGAAAATGCTAAGTATAAAAGTGACAAGCATCACCGGTGACCACAAGCATCATTGGCGACCACAAGCATCACCGACAACCACAAGCATTACCAGTGACACAGTTTTTAGAACTAACTCGACATAAATAGAAAAGGCATACCTGATGACCAGTTCAAGAAAGGAACACCAACAATCAAGAAAACCGACCATCAGAACCAACAAACAAATCAAGAACCCACAAATTGTGGATCTGAGTTTTACATGATGGTTAAAGCAATGTAATTCTATTTATAGAGCTTTGTTTTGTTTTAAATCAGAATTTGATGGTCATGCAAGCTTTATGTAGATGCTTTAAAGCATCCTAATGGATCTAAAGCATATCTAACTAAAGATCAAGGTCAAGTTGTAAACCTTGGATCTAGAGTTAACTTGCGTTGCATGAATCAATAATTGAACCTAAATTTGTATAAATAGATGTTCATACTCAATTGTGAGTACATGAATTCTTATTATTGATAGCCATGAAGAGCATCTAAGGAGAAGAAGGCAGAATTCATGCAAAGATCAGAAACAAAGTATATCAGTTTTCAAGAACACATAGAGGCTACCGACAAGCAGAAAAAGGTACTATTCAATCATGGAAGGATGATTAATTTTATGTATGAATCTTTATAGGATCTGTTATCAGCAATTGAAGATTGCATTTATCATCAGATCAAAGACTTATGTAGTTGCATTCTAACAAGTGCATCACATCTAAAATCCTTTTGTAGAAGGTAGACTTAACCATTCTTTCCAAATCTCTTAACAGAGTGCACACTTAACAGTGTTGCTAAAGCTTCAAATGAAGTAGATCTTAATAGGTCTCCACTGTAATACTCCTAAGAGGGTAGGTCATCAGAAGTGACCAATTGTAAGCCTTAACCAGCCCCTTCTTATCTGCAGATAGTGAAGTTTTGTGGGTGACAATCCCCGCCACATTTTTTACTTCCTTAATAGGAGTTTTCTGTGATATCATATCTCGTTTCATGTGTTATCTATTTTCATGAATGTTTTTATTATTGTTACATATCAAAAGAATGTATGATATGATTCCATATGCATAAAGAAAGATGAATAGTTAGATAAGATAAATTACAAACTGATGACTAAGGGTTAATGGGCTAACCGAGAAAAGATTTAGAGGTACTGATTCACCCCTCCCCTCTCAGTACATCATCTCAATATAATTCCAACAATTGGTATCAGAGCTAAGTCTCTCTCTTGAAAAGCTTAAAGACTTGAGAGTAAAGATCAGAGCAATGGACAAGTTCAGACTGGACATGACAATTGAGAATGAGCAGTTACAAATGCAAATAAACTTTAAGCAGTATAAGGAGGCGAAGATAAAATTGAGAAAACTTCTTGATGAAAGATAGATTATGGCAACCAGGCTGAATGAGAAAGACTACAAAGAAATGGAAATACAAGAGTACTTTGAAACAAAAAAATCATCAATGAGAAAAGCTTCAACCACATCAGTTGAAGAAATTACAAGTATGCAGAAGATCAATCTACATCTGACAGATCAAATCAAGATGCTGCAAATTGGTGAAGAAACTCAAATGGTAAAAATGATTGATGTTATGAATGATGCAAGAAAAGTTGAAAATGAAAGAACACTAGCCATTGATGATAGGAGGAAAATTATAGAAAAACTACAAGAGAAAGAATCAGAGATTCAAAGACTCACTGAGCATCACCATGAGGTCACCAACCAGATTATTCTTATG